>JAABNX020000046.1:2942429-2954990 GCA_015163995.2 Mormyrus lacerda
CCACAGACTAATAGCTATTTCGAGTAGCCTAAACGCTATTCTCTTCATCGAATGCATGTCTCACATTACATTTTGTGAGTAGATGCGTTTTCAACTTAAACAGCGGACGTTACTCATTGTAAATGTGTTTTTTTAGACCGCATAGATCCTCTACTCTTACCAGTACTACGTACCGGCTGTAAATCTTATAACGGTACGTCATACCGGAGCGTACCGGCTTACTTTCACCCCTGGGTGCCCCTGAGAAAAGGTTTGGGAACTGAAGCTCTTCTATCTATCTTTGGCTCTTCTAGCCATCCAGCTAGATATCAGTACATTTTTGGAGAGCAGAAGAAATCTTTGTTGTATCGTTTCGTTGTTATTCATTCTGTTAATTTCCACACATTGTAGTGTTTTTTTCTGAGCAATCATACACCTACTACCTAGGTAAATAGCTTTAAACATTTTCTTTCAAACTTTTTAACATGTATTTCATATTTAATACCTAGCTAATGGACCATGTGACTTCAGACTATTAAATGCTATTTATTATCGTGGGAATTCTCTCAGCGATCCACTACACCAGAGTTCATTAAGCATTATAGCAAAAGGGGAGGATATCCATGTAAGTGAGATCTAACAAAGACCTCCTTTGTTTGGTTTTTTAGTAATTTTCTAGTCTAAGAAGAGGTCGTGGGGTCAGTGTGTCAGCCGTAGGTCACGGTTCCCTGTAACTCACGACATCTCCTGGGATCACCCTCCTATTTCAACTTGAGCAATAAGATGGCTTTCACAGCCCTGCTTTCATGTGACAAGGGGAGAAATTTACTTCACCCAAGCCAGGCAGGAAGACAATGTATTGAAAAGGGTCGGCTGCACATCTCCTGGAAGGAAATTCCATGATACAGTAACCACAAGACTCTAAATAAACCAACATGCCTATTGAATATCAACAATTTACATAAAGAACTTCGGATTAAAGAACTAGTCAATCTGAGCTGAGGGAGGCGGCTGGTGAAACTGAGCTTATGGATCAGAACTGTATTGGGACTATAAGACTCAACCTCTGTCCACCAATTGCCAAACCCAACAAAAACTCCTTTATGCAATAGCAATGTCACTTGAACTATAGGACAAGGCTTGTGGAAAATGGAGCAGTCTACCTTAGTCCAGACCAAGGTCGGCTTCGGCCACCCGCCGGATTCGCAGGTCAGGGTGATGGCCACGCCCTCATTAGCGATGTAATGCAGGGGACCTGGCCTAATCTCTGGGGGATCTGTGAATTCCAATGAGCATCACGTCAACAAGCAGGAGTTTTAATGACACCTGCTTCAGTCTTCATCTGTTGCCAACAGAATACTTCTTGTCAAGATTAGTCAACAAAGAGGTGCCAGTTGCCCATGGATACTGGACAATAAACTTGGATGTTTTTCGTGTAAACGGAAAGCTTGTTGTTAGTCTGAGGAAGGTCTGAGTGCTCTGCTCAGTCAGTCTCCCAAAGGGGCTCTCCGACAGATCAACCAAAAAATTAAGCCCTATCCTGCTGCCTTACCGTGCACATCCAGGGTGACAGAGAGATTCGCTGACCCCACTACATTGATGGCAGTGCAGACATACATCCCAGAATCCTCAGGGATGACTCTATCAATGTGCAGGCTACCATCACTCTTTAGGAAGGTCCTGGTGCTGAGTTGGACCTGGCAGGAAGTGGGGTTATAGGTCACAAACCAAGGTGACGTGACAGAGCGGAGTTGCTGACAACAGGTATGAAATATGAGCCTCACTTGTTTTCCGTTATGTTGCCAGTATCTCTCTGGCAAAGGAATTCCATCCATCAGCATGCAAGGAATAGTCAATGACTGACCAATCACAGTGGTGAGTGATGAGGCCCCACGAGCCAAAACCGGGGGTTCTGTAGACCAGAGGACAAAGACTGGGTAACTATGAACCAAATTAAAAATCACTGGCAGATATTCTGACAGGAAGTTGTCAGAAAATCCTGAAGCTACCGGGACAACAGCCAAGGTGTCTCTCCAGCAGCGACAGAATGTTTTTTTGTCGAGTTACTGACCCAGTCCAGTGATGGTCACTCGAGCTTCGGCACGTATGGATCCAAACTGGTTCTGTGCCTCACAGGTATACAGTCCTTCATCGTCAATCCATGCACCTGTGGGGACAATTCACAGCGGCTCAGTGGCGGGAGGGCAGTGGGGGCGAGCTTCATGGGAGCCGTTTTGTATTCGTCAGCGGTTTCTGGCTGCAGCAGAAATCCAGGTGAGGCACTTTCCACCTTGGAGGACCATCTCTCCCATACAGGCAACGTTGGCCTATAAAAGTTTAGCACTCTTAAAACATTCTGCACGCAGCCGTGACCCACTATCTCTCCCACCAGGATCGGCACTGACATGCATCCATGGCACGGAACGCCAACCGCGCTGCCTTAGGGGGAAGCTTTCTGAACTTTGTTGTTCATCCATGAGACACCATCTGCCAAGATGGCCACTGTCTGTACACACTATGGGTCACTTAAGCCGTGTGTATGGGAGGGTTAGGTTTATATCAAGAGGGCCGACTCACCCCTCTCTGCTGGAAACCCAATAAGCCTATAGGAGGTGCTAATAATACCCAAATATATCCTATAATACCCTTACTGTCGCTAAACACTGATGATATCAATTTCTCTATCATGCTCATGGTAGAACATTTACTCACTACTAGAATGCTTTATGCTACTCTAGTCCCAGAAAACCTCTGGAAAAAACTCTGTTACTATTATTCTGTTACATAATATTCTCGTGACATGCAGGGACAGGTTTGTTCTTGAGGGGGTGCTTATTATAAACACAAAAGCAGGTGCGGTGCAGCCTAATAAAACCTGCCGACCAGAGGGTGGTTAACATTGTCGCTGGGGGTATATGACACCAAACAAAGGGTACAACAGACGGCACTGAAAACGATCATGGGCCAGAGGTCAAAGTGAAGAATGGCCCCTACTGTGGGGATGCAGGCACTCACTGTGGATGAGGAGCCCCCCCGAGTCGAGCTGCAGGGCCCCAGCGTGCCCATCGGGCCCCCGGAAGACCAACCGCCCATCCCCTCGGCTCCACGTCACCGACGGCATCGGGAAGCCACGGGCAGAGCAGGGCAGGGTCACATTCTCCCCCACATCCACAGACACGTCATGAGGGATGCTGAAGAGCTGGGGGGCAACTGTACAACATCGTGGAATTGACGCTAAAAAAGTACCAGTGCTCACAAACATTTACAAATACAAACATGAAATACAACAAACCAGCATATAATTGCAATAATGCATTCATCCAGTGCTCAACCCAGTCCTCGGGGACCTCCAGACAGTGGAGATTTTTGCACCCACCCAGCTCCCAGGGCACCTGCAGCAGGTATTCTGTGTTCTTGATTGGGAGGGAGCTGGGAGGGAGCACAATGTGGACTGTGTGGGGGTCCCTGAGGACTGGATGGACAGACACTGATCTATCCATCGCAGTGTAACTGGTGCCTGGTAAGACCCTGACTGGGAGGCCAGTCCGTCACAGGGCAAGACATTTATATTTATTTAAGTTACAAATCTAAAGCACCCTGTACAGTTACACCCTGCCCAGAACTGCCCTGTCTCTGACCTCCGACCTCCAGGGTGACAGTTGCAGACGCAGTTCCAGCTGAGCTGCTGGCCACGCAGTTGTACTCCCCCGCATGCTCCTCCTGGACCCTGGGAAGCCGGAGCGTGCCACGCTGCCCGTCCTGCACGGCGAACGGGAGCAACGCCGCCTGCTGGTCGTCTGAAGCCACAACAACTGTAGTTAGCTTTCCCGTCTCACATACGGGACGATCACTGAATAGGTCCTGTGCTGATACCGCCCTCACCTTTGATCCAGTTGACCAGAGGGGGCGGAGTCCCCATGGCCTGGCACTCCAGAAGGGCGTCCTCGCCGGCAACCACCAGCACCACGCGTCTGGCCACAGTTATGCTGGGGCGCTCTGCAGATCAGAGCAGGGGAGACACAACAAGGCAGAGAGTCAAAGAATGCCAAACCACGTGCAGGGGCCCATTTGTCGTTTCTGGGGCTCTGCTCAAAAAGTCACTTCAGAGTTCCCAGTTTGCTGCATCCTCATCAGGCGTCTCACTGTTTGAGGTGAAGAAACTGTCAATCAAGCCAGAGGTAAGGATAAAAGGCTACCGGTTACATGAGAAACCACAGTAAAATTCCCAATGGTTAATATTAGTTTCAAATTTTAATTAAAACCGTGGTTAATTTCCACGCCGTGAAAATCTCACGTTAAATAATGTCCACCATCAACCAAAGTTAGCAATGTGAGTGAGTTTTTTTGCGAAAATATCGCGGCAGGCAGTGAGAGCACTCCAGAGATTCTTAATCTTAATGCACATTTGATATACTGATATGATTTTTACGTTTATAAGGGATTGGCAATGTTTGTATTTTAATGTTTATGCAAACAAAAAGTATATAGTTATGCTAAATTTATTTGCAGTTATCAATATAAAACTAATTCAAATGTTTGCAATTTGTATACCTTTTGCATATTTTCAGCACATTTTAACAGTACTGTGATAATACTGATACCCATGAGTGTTTCGTGATTTTAAATTTTCATACTGTTTCATCTCTAGCCAGAGGTCAGCATCCCACAGCCTTGAAGCTGCATGTAGCTGTTTGGCTGTCTGCAGACTGTCATGCATGCCTGCACTATTACGCTGATGGTCATGTAGGACGCTTCCAACAAAATTTGGTGAGTGCGGTATAGCACGCAATTTTTGAAAACATCCTTATGTATTGGGAGAATGTTGCAGAACCCAGACTGCAGATCATCATGTAACAATTATTGGTGGCTTGTGATGTTCATCTTGGGAGCTTAACTACATTGGATAAAATCGGTCCAGTAGATACCACCTTTCATTTTTAAGCTAGCAAAGAGATTTTGAAAAAACATAACAGTAACACTCTCAAAATAAAGTCAAATAAATTGTGCCACAAGGCAGCCTAAAGCAGAGTTCTTAAGATTTCAAAAAGAGAAAAATATAATATGAACATGGAGATTTTAGAGATGAATGGACAGAGGCATACGCATGCAAAGCTATTTCGTCAGGTTTGCCCATTGTGCTTAAAATTCCACGTGGAAAAAAAAAACTATGTTGTGCTGATATACTGCATGCTGAAAAACTGGGTGCCTAAAACGTAACATTCTGCTTGATCACAGCTACAAACGCAAAATATGTTAATGACCTTCTTATTGTGCCTGTACAGTATATCTTTGAATAGCTTCATGATGGCTGGACTGGAAGGAGACACTTTTTGTAATCTTGCTTGAACATCACTTTCACTGTTCAGACAACTTTGGAGTTTACAAGAGGTGCTACCAGTTTTGTAGCATCTCAGGGGCTTATAAAACACAGAAAGTGTCATGACCTGCTTGTCTGATACTCCTGTGTGCCACGCCCCCTCATTACCTCGTGTTAGTTCCCGATTGTAATCACCTGTTGCCTGTTATCTTCAGTTCGTCCTGTGTATTTAAGTCCACGTTCAATTCTGTTTCCCCCGATCAGTCATTAATGGTAGTTTGTTGTTGCTCCATGTGTTCCCCAGTTCCTCACAATAAACCCTTGTGTCTGGGTATTCACCTGTCTGCCACACCCTTATCCGCTGTCTGCCTGCCTGCCTGATGTACAGCGATCACTACAGAAAGCTCTTCACCAATGCCGAATACATTAAAGAATATTTTATCAAAGTAGCGGAACAGCCGTTTACCAATCTGAAAAGTGATATTAAGAAAATAATGGACATGCCACTTCAGTTCTTAAGTCCATGAAATACTGAAAATAATTTGTTCACACTTTGTTGTTGATATTATACAAAACATGTTGCTAAACCGTTAAGTTTCCAGTAAAGTTCTGCGGCTCCAATGCTTTTCAGGTTTTAAAAAATTCGGAGGGTAGTTCTTCTTTTTAGTAATGCTGTTGATCCCTGGCTTTTTTAGAGAAGTCCTCCCTTTGATTTCCCTTTTTTTTGTGATTCCGCTGGACCATGATCTCTTCAAGATCGCATAGGACATTAACGTTAGCTATGGTGTCAGGAGATCATAGCTAGCTAGCAGGTTATCTGAACGTGCTCCATCATCATCTCCTAAATAAGCAAGCATGTTTAATGTATTTTTACTTTTCTCAACAGGGGCCCTCCCAAAACACGGGGGCCCCACACAAACATGTAGTGTGAGAGGTGGTACACGCCCCCGAGTGACCGCCTGGGGTCCTAGCCACACCCACCTCCGTCACGCCAAGTGGGCCAACGCCAAGAGGGCTTTTATAAATAACGAAAGTATTTCATGACTTTTAAAAATAACAAGAGTATTCAGTAACACTGCCAGCTGGACACCCGCAAAGAAGGCTATGGCACCCTGTGATGAAAAGCTGTCATGTTTAATCAGGCTGTCGCTGGCCCTCCCACCGCTCTGCTGATGGGGAGGGTTGAAAGATCCAAACGTGGAGAGCAGCATGGGGATACCCTGGGTTCGAGAGCCTTAGGAAACCTCCACCCCCCGTCTATCAGAGCCGCTGGGACAGCCTCACATTTTATTTCATTTTGTTTATAATGTGCTTTGCTTGCAATCCATTCTGTTCTGTACTCAAGTTCCTGATTTTAAACTTACTTTTCTTGCTTCCCATTTTCTCAACCTGCCACAGCTCTCTCTCATCTTATATCACATTTCCATTAGAGACCCTGTACCCCTGCACATACCCCTGCATATTGTTTTCCTGTCACATGACAAAAACTGACGATCCGTGAGGCAGCTTGACAGCAATCTGTCCAGCTCTGTGCCTGTAAGCGGGAGACCAGAGGCTGACTACGACTGGTCCATTATGTCACTCGCTCTGATTGGTTAAGCAAGGAGCATAGCATAGAGGAAACTCTGTTTTGCCCTAGATCTCTCAAACAGGAGCTGTTACTTTTAAGAAACGTGATATATGCAGCCCCAAGCCCTTGGCATTCTGTGCATTTATACTTATCTTTGCCATAACTTAGAAATTAAGAATAAGATCCATTTTTGGTGGAGAGAACAGGCCGGTTAGGCTCCTTTTGAAACCTAGCTGCTGCTTCTGCATTTTCCTTCATTAACGTTGTTTACTGCTGTTTGTATCTGCTGAGGTTTGGAAGCTATGTACCTAATTACTTTAATTAGGTTCGCCCTAGGGCTGTCACTTTGTAACTATTTCGCCATCACACAGTATTGCCTTGGTCTTGATTGCAATAAAAATAAATCTGGCACAGTATGGCCTCCTTTGTCCCTGTTCAGCCTTGGCACAATAGCGGAAGGGCTACCGTGGATGAGGCTTTGCCACTTAATCTCATTTTTATTGAAGTTTTTATTCCGCCCACCTTCATAGCTCAGGGTAACCGTCTGATTGGCCGTGCCAGCTTCGTTGGACGCCAGGCAGGTGTAGTTCCCAGCATCCTCTGGCAGGGCCGCTCTGATGGTCAGCGTTCCATGCTTTGATATGGACACTCTGAGCAAATCAAGGTGAACAATCTTAATAAGGACACACATTCATATTTTCTTGTTTGCACACCAGTAAAATATGTTCCCATCAGCTGCTAGATTACAGCTGCTTGAAACAAACAGGTAGTCAAAATGTATCATTCAGTTATCCATTATCGCAACCGCTTCCGGAGCGGGAACAATGGGCACAGGCTGGAACCAACCCTGGGAGGGTGCCAACCGACCACAGGGGTCACACAGCCACACTCACATGCATACAATCACAGGGCCAATTTAGACTCGCCAATCATCCTGCCCTGCACACCTTTGGACTGAGGGAGGAAACCAGAGCCCCTGGCCAAAACCCACGTGAACACGGGGAGAACATGCAAACTCTACACAGAAAGGACCTGGGATCAAAAGCAGGACCTTCCTGCTGGGAGGCAGCAGCGTTAACCACTGCACCACCCCCAAAATGTATCAATAACAGTGATAATATTAATGTGAAAAGAGTTAAGGCAGCATGGTGGCACAAGGAATGGCATGGTACTGTAGCACTGTGAGCTGGCGTCTCCTGTGTGTGTGTGTGTGTGTGTGTGTGTTTGTGTGTGTGTGTGTGTGTGTGTGTGTGTGTGTGTGTGTAGGTATACCTTACTTTATGGGAACACAATGACACAACGTGATGAATACCCATTTTAATTTAATAGAAAATTAATTTTATAAAAATCTGTGACTGAAATGAAAAAACTAAAAATGTAAAAACTTTTTTTTTTGTTTGGTTACTTATGGTTATGGCTATGGTTATGGTTATGGTTATGGTTATGGTTAGGCCTGGGTGGGTTGGCACAGTTAGTGTTAGCATTTTTCCCATAGAAGTGAATGAGCAGCCCCCATAAAGATATGTTTACTTGACGTGTGTGTGTGTTTGCGTGTGTCTTTGCAGTGTAATAGATTGGCATCTCATCCAGAGTGTTCCCCCGCCTGCTGCCCTGCCTTTCTTGACCTTTTCCCGTTTATGAAAGATGGATGGATGAAGAGGATAAGCCATTTTTGCAAATGCAGTAACCTGAAATATAAATATGCAAAGCTCTCACTGTACCTGTTTCTGCTCATCAGAAACATATTCTTGTAGGTCCAGAACACCTGGGGGGCGGGAGACCCTGAGGCTGTGCAAACGAAGCGGACATCGCCCCCCTGGGAAAAGGCCAGCCTGCGGGGAGTGACGACCACAGAAGGGACCTCTGTGGAAAAAGAATGAGCGGACAAATACGGTCACAGACCACACCACCCTGACTGGAACAGCAGTGCCCCCCCCCCTCAGACAGACTGGTGGGTGTCGAGTTCTTTTTTATTTTTTGTTTTGCGACCCCGACATTATCATGTCATATAAGAGCCTTGTTGTTTTCTGAAGCAACGTTGTTTTCTTCATTTAAAGCGCACTCTGGGACCAAGAGGCACAAGGAGAGAGAGAGAGAGAGAGAGAGAGAGAGAGAGCGAGCACTGTGCTGAATCAGCCACCCTAATAGGGAGCAGATGGCGTAACAGCAGCAGGGAGAGCTTGCTTTCAGATAAGTCGCACGAGAAGCCCTGGGAAGACTGTGCAATGAAAGGCCACCCCGCCAGCAGCAAGGTGGTATTGGGACAAACGTACTGGGACAGCTGGCCATTACACCCACCCCATGCTTCCAACTCTGTGGGATCAGTTTGGGGAAGGCCCTTTTCTGTTCCAGCATGACTGTGTGCAAAGCAAGGTCCATAAAGACATGGTTGGGTGAGTTTGGTGAAGAAAAACTTGACTGACCTCCATATATCCCTGACCTCAACCAACCATCAAACACCTTTGGATTGTACTAGAATGGAGATTGCGAGCCAGACCTTCCCGTCCAACATCGGTGCCTGACCTCACAAATGCTCTTCTGGTTGAATGGGCAAAAATCCCCACAAACTCCAAAATCCTGTGGGAAAGCCACCTCAGAACAGTGGCAGCTGTTACAGCTGCAAAGGGGGAACCAGCTCTATATTGGTACCTATGGATTTAACATTGGGATGTTATGCAAGGATTTCAGGTGGAAATCAGATTATGCTTCAGTGTCAGTTTGAACACAGACTTGTACCTCAGAATGATTTTATTTTCATATTTCTCACCATGCTCTCCTTTGAGACAAACCCACACATGTGCAGGTGAGAGTGAAGCTTACATTCAGAACACTGGGTTACTTATTTATCTGACACACTGGAGCATTTAGGACCCACCAGTGATGTTACAATCCTGCAGAACACAGGATTCAAACCAGCGAAATTCTGATCACAGGCCTAACCTGCTGAGTCAGACACTGCCCCCTGCTGGCCAGGAAAGGGAGGTATCAAATTAAGATAAGGTAAGGCTCATGGCTGGAGAGTGTGTGGAGTTTCACCTGTTAGCAACCCTCACCTGGGACTAGCAGCCAGACACTGGCCCTGCTCTGGCCTTGTGTGTTGCTGGCCAGACACTGGTACTCCCCCGCATCCTGAGGTCCAACGGGATCGATCTCCAGTGAGGAGTTCCTCAGGACTCGCGCACTGCCGGTGCTAGGCGTGCCCAGGTGCCGCCCGTCCCGACGCCACGTCATGTTGTACCTCGTGGAGCCCTCCACCTGGCAGATGAGCACAGCCCGGGCCCCCCGGGCGGACGTCACGTTGGCGGGGGGCTTCAGGACCGGCAGAGGGTCTGTGACATGCAGAGAGCCGGTCAGAAACGCAGCGCCGCCAGGAAACGACCGATAAAACACTTTATGTGGGTTGCTAATTTAGCACTAGACACAACTGGAGCAACGATTCTATTAAATAACCAAGACAAGCAAAATGGGATGAACAGCTTTCACTTAGCGGAATTACTCCTAATGTGTTTATCAAGGTTTTTAAGTTCTTAATATGTTTGTCTAAAGCTAAATAACTGCATTTAGCTCACTTCCTTCACCATCAGTCAATTTTCTGTGTATCTATACTTACATTTGCGTCATTTAGTTTTTATCTAAAGTGACACACATGTGTTTAAGTAGGGTTTGGTAGTCCCAGGAGCATTTGGGGTTAAGGGCCTTGCCTTTGAACCCAGTACCCAGTGACCTTCTGATCACAGGCCCAGCATCCTAACCCACTGAGCCACATACCATGCCAAGGATACTGGGCGAATTCGGATCTGGCCTTTGTGAAGTAAGTCACCCCCTGACAAAGCACCTGCTGGCACTGAGATGATCCTCCTTCAGCAGTGCAGTGGCAGACGTTCCAAACCCAGCACTCGCACTGACCTCTCACAACCAGCTGCGTCTCGGCCTGACCCCGGCCCACTCTGCTCTCGGCCACACACTCGTAAACCCCCTCGTCCTCCCCAGAGACATGTGGGATTTCCCATGATGCTTTGACAGAGGACCTGGGAGGTGGAGTAGACGGGTGGAAGCCACAATAAGCATATTACGTGTTAAATGCCATGTTCTACAGGAATTCCATTACAAATGTCAACATTTCCAAAACTGACTAATCAAAACTCCACAGTTTCAAATATAGTAGCTGAGGGTCATAAATAAAAAAAAATGTTAAATTTGTGGTTTTCATAGCAAACTAATTTGGCACATCTGTATTGGACTAATAAGAAAAACCCACTGAAAGGTTTTCTCCTCCCCAATCCGTACTCCACTCCTGGTGATTCTCAGCCTATAGGGGACTTCGCTTTCCACAGAGCAGCCAATCATAGTGGGCTGCATGTAGAAGCCTGTGGTTGTACTGGGCATGCTCACTGAAGGAGGCCCTATAGGGAACAGAAAAGGCAGGTAGTGAGGGAAAGGGGCCGTCCTATAGGCCCAGTTAAGCCACCATTGGTCAAAGCCATGTTAGAGAGACTGGTAAAAGGGTTCCTGCCTGGAATGATGTTAGTATACGAGACACTGGACAGCCTCTGGAATCTGTAACCGTCGGCATCCTTGCCGGACACTCGTAGGAAGAACCTCTCAGAGGGAGAATGGAACTCAGGAACATTCCAGAGTCCACGAGCACCCATGTCTGAGGGCAGGGGGACAGGGAGAGTGCGCAGGGAGCGTCCGGAGGCTGAGACCAGCTCTGTGTGGCTGACCAGGCCTGGGGGAGATAGCCCTGCACATTTCAGAAGAACATAGGCCGGGACACCTGCGGAAAAACATGGAGATCATCTGCATCAAGCAGAACGCACAGGTATGGAAACACATTAAAAAATAAGGATCCAGCCACCGTACTTAGAGAGCCATATTGGTATCTGCCAATGTTCCTTAAAAACCAAGACATCAGCAGTAGTCGGATTTATCGGTCTTAGTGAAAATTTCACCCTTATCCATGGTTTTGGTTATCCACGGTAGGATACAGGGAGACAGCTGTCTATTGGTTATCAGCATTGGACAAAATTTCAACATTGAAAGTTAAGCACAGTTAGTGCTGCACCAAAGTAGGCTTCAACGAGACCTTGAACTGGCCGTTCCCTTGTGTGGTTGAACTCAGACACTGGTAAGATGGAGAATCCAGCCCGGAAGTCCAGGTTGCTGACGCCAGTGACTCTGAGTGTGTGTCGGCCACTGCAGCCCACCTGGAGAAAAGGGAAGGGTTTCCATCTCACAAGAAGGCGATGTCTACCAGAACGATGATGTTGACAACCAAATTCAACAAGGCAGGGAGCAGACTGGTAATTTCTTTGAGTACATGTTACAGATATACAAGAACATAGCTTTAAAGGACCTTCAGTGTCCAGATTCCAGGTGTGGGGTTCTTCACATTCACCACACGGGCAGAGTTTGGGATACTCAAGAGTTCCGTTAGTCCATGAGCTTCTCCAACGTGGCGGCCTGGGTGTACAATTCAAACAGCAGAGAGTCAGACCTTGTGTAGACATGGAAACATTCAAGAATGACTGGCAAATCAAAAAGAGGCCTGAATGTTGTATACAATGTAGGGATGCACCGAATCCAGGATTCGGATTCGGATTCGGCCGAATCCTGGGCTTTTTGACGGGGTTCGGTTTCGGCCGAACCTTAGATTTATTTTCCACCGAAACCGAACCCTAGACTTGCACTACGA
>JAABNX020000046.1:2969124-2980140 GCA_015163995.2 Mormyrus lacerda
TCATCAAGATATCTCAACGATGGAACAAAGATACCAGGGAAAGTGGTCTACCACCATGCTCGCTGACTACTGCTGGAAACTACAAAGAGATGCTCCCGAACAGGTGTATAAGAGAAAGGCAAAGAAATCAAAGACGTAGTCTATAACTTGATTTTTACGGGTATTAGCCGAAAATTGGCATTCAGTAATAAATGTAAACAATATATTGCAAATAACAAAAAAACTAGAGCCAATTTTGCATTTTAACTGTTATATTCGTGTTCAGCACATAGAAGTTGATAAGAATTGGCTAATTTCATTTCAGTTACATGACTTTTGTCAAAATTTGTTGCCCAGTGTTATCAGAATTAAACACGTACTGTAATTGAAAGGACATTTGGATTGCTTAAAATGCATTTCAGATATTTAGGTAAGTCGGGTGGAAGATTACAACACAGCCCTGAGAAGATCACAGCATTCTTTGTGGCATGTTGTATGTTGCGTAACATCGCCAGGCGTGATTGGATGTCTGTTGGACATAAATATTAGAAGGCGTGACGCTGAACTGCATGCGCCGATGCCAGCAAAGGAGTGTAGAGCAGCAGCATGAGGGTATGAAGAGTTGAATTGTCTGTAGCCTGGTTAGGAATCTAAATTGAGATTCAAAAAAACAACAGCCCTATTGCCTTTCATTTTAAAATAATATATTCCAAAACACCTTTAAGACTAGAGGGGGTGTTGTTTTAACAAATATCACACTTTTATTTATATTTTGCAAACTGAAGACCCAAAATTTTAATAAAACATACAAGCATAATTAAGTCCCCGTTCCCAGCCGCTGCTGTGGTTCAGCAGCGAGTCTCCGCGTCTTATGATATCATTATACTGCTTTTGGCACTAAGCGGGGGAATCCAATGTACCAGGAAACGAGGACGGACTGTCTGCTACTTAATCCCACCCCTGCTGCCCCTGCTTCCGGGCAAACGGGACATTGTAATAGCAATCCGCAGTAGATCATGCGCCGCTGTATTTTAAAGGAGAGATGACGTGCTATTCCGATTGGTTTACTGCATGTTACACCCAAAACACGCCAAGTACAGAGAGTTAGGACAACCGTCTCGCGCCTTGTGCTGGTGCGTTTTTATGCCATCAAATAGCGAAATGGATTTGGACACGCCCATGACTTAGTTCTGCTTTGCACTTGATCGTCTAAATAGAGCCTTGTGACTTTATGCGCAGCTGATTAGTTAGAACAAAATCTTGGCTTGGGATTTGAACTTTCTGGAAATGAACTTTCCACCTCTGCCGATCACTGACATAATGATCAGGTCTGAGACTAAGGAAACCTTTACAGAAATGTTTAAGAAAGCACAGTCAGTCTTTGGTTGTCACCTTCAAACAGCACTTCACAGCAAAGGCTTGTGAGTGAGAGTCAGTTCTAAATAAGCTCAGAATCCCATAAGACTTGAAATAGTCATAAAAGCACTTCTGAAGCTTTCTAAAGAGCTCCATTGATCCTCGGACAGGCAGATAGTGTACAAATGGAGAAAATGCAATACCACTTTCGCTCTTCTTGGGTGTGGCATACCAACAAATATCGCTCACACAGCAGGATAGATGACACTCCTGAAGGTCAGATCGAACCCCAGGCAGAGTGTGAGACACTGGCCAGCTACTCTAGCACCGGCTAGTCCGAGTTTCATGAAGCCGACGTCCGTGAGAGACGTCTGCAGGACATCTCTCCAAAAAACCCACACACATTTTACTTAATACCACATGGATGATCTTTAAGCATACTGGCCAAAGGTTCTGTGGGCAGATAGAATATAAACATTTTGGCCTGAATGAGAAACATGTTTGGAAAAAACAACTACAGTACATTCCACCGACGAGACCTCATCCCAATCATGAAGCACAAAGCGTGACGGTCAGTGCACCATTGTGTGCTGCTGATCTGTAGCCTGAGGACCTGGAAAGCTTGTAATCATTGAGGGAACAGTGGACTCTGGGCCATACCACCAGGAGGAGGTCAGGGAATAAGGGCTGAAGCTCAAACAGAAACCAAGTTATGTGACACACGACAACACACACAAGCAAATCAATAGCGTGAGGGCTGAGCAGCCACATCCAGATGTAAGCACTCCCTCCCCCCCATTCAAAATGTCATGGTATGATCCAAAGGTAGCAACACAAGCTACTGTACCTTGCATTCTGCCAAATGGAAAAGTCCAAAAACTACGAAAACCTCCAAGCTGACACATGTGACTGACAAGCAGGTATAGGAAACGTGTGGCTGAGGTCATCGCCGTGAAAAGTAAATCCACCAATGACGGGTCACATACTTTTTTTTTTTTAAGACGGTGAATGTATTCAACTAACACAGAGAAGATGACAGCTTCTTTGTGTGTTTAATCAGATTCTCGTTATCCAGAACTGGGACTTGCAGGAAGATAAAGATTACATCTCGGGTGAAAATAATGCAGGAACACAGAGCTTAAAATGCTTCACAAAGGTTCTGGTAGTATTGTCAGTGGCAGTTCAGAATATTTAAAATACATTCATTAATGGTTCTGGTGCCCTGGAAATAAGAGGATTATGGATGTGCAGGTTTTATGGCGCTTTTCTTCAAAGCACGAGTCTAATATCATTAGGAAATTTCAAGCCATAAAGGCTTAAAATTTTAATTTTATAGATCAGAGTAATGAAAGTAATTATCAACCTGGGAATCTGATTAGGGATCTAGAAAGTCTCCTTTTACGGCTTGTCCTCGCAGAGAGGGAGGCCTTTTCACTGCCCCCCTCTGGGTTTACTGGTAAGGTTAACAGTTATAAAGATAGTTAGACTTCAGAAAGACTGAGGTAAGTAAGTCTACAGGAAGCACCATATTTCTGTGGCGCTCTTTGTGATCAGAGAGGGGAAGGGAAACAAATTCATAGGCAAAACCCTCTTCACCACGGGAACAACGCAAACGGACAGGCCAGTTGCCCTTGTGTCTGCCGCATCCAGAATGAGAAAGGAGGAAGTCACAAGCAAGCGGCAGAATTCACATTCACGCCACAAACCGCGGGTCACGGGAAAAAAATAAATACAGGAGACAGAAACACTGACAGCGAGGTGGAACCGGTGCTCGCGTAATGCACACAGAGGACATGCAGCGCAATTGCTTTGAAGCGGGGAGCTTTTATTTGAGGCCTACTTAAGCGGCGGAATTTTCCGGAAGGTGCTGTATTGGGTTCCAGTGGTGCGAGCCGGTCATACGAGGACCGAACGAGTAACACACAGAGAATATTAAATGAGGACACACATGACAAAGGACATGATGTATACACAAGCTCCGCCCCTTTCCAGTGTGTCCTCTAAGATGGGACCAGTTTTGTTTTTCTGTTTGCAGCCACCTAGGAGAGAGATCACTTTAACACTTCCACGTGTATGAAACACAGGGCAGCAGCCAGTGGAGATTCGGGGGCGAGTCGTGTCGGACGGAGCTCCCTGCGCCGCCTTCGCTGCTCCTTCTTCAGGTACTCATGCATTACACTGCAGCTGTACCCCCCCCCACTCCAGCCCCGCACCTCAATTTCACAGCTGCAAACCCAGTTCCTCGTGTCAGTTTTGTCATCTTCGGAGTACGCCCCCTCCCCCCTCATCATCATCATCAGGGGGTGTAGTCAGTTCAAGATGGTTTTTTTTTTAAGGTGATGATGGAGGGGGACAAAGTGATGAAAGGAGCCCTGCCCCCGACACTCATCAGGGTGCGTGACCCCCCCCCCCCAAACCCCAATCTCTCCCAGCTCCTTGCAGGGGCAGAGTGATGAGTAGCTTCTTGTGAGTACGTGGGTGGCGGCTCTAGGTGGGACGCTTCTGCATACCCTGGAGGCAGGAAGGGAAACAGCGGCACAGAATTAGGACTCTGTAAAGGCACCACACAGCTTCTTACCCCTGATGTGCCAGAGCATGGGGCCTCAGGACCCAGGGGCCCGAAAAAGACCCAGGGGCCCGAAAAAGACTCAGGGGCCCGACAATGTCACCAGGCCTCATTCTGACCGCTAGCCATCCACAGGAAGTGCTGAAACTGGTAGCGAGAAAACAGGAGAAGCTCTGAGAGGTTTTAAGAACTCATTCTCCTCATTTACAAACTCCTGCAGACCATCAACCTGTTTCTGACACACAGCATTGGTGTCAGAAACTTATGGGAACAAAAAAAATGCATTTAACCAGGCAAAACTGGTTTGAAGTGGATATTTTGAACACAGTAACTGTTTTTTTTTGTCCTATCCGGCCATGAAAACAGGTGTGGAGGGACTGAGACACGCAACACAGGTGTGAGTAATTACAAGTGTGACATTATGGTCAGCGAGCAGGTATACATTAGCCACACGCAGACTACTGAATCACGGGGAGGAATCGCCATGGACAGTGGCACTCGGGGGGCCTCTGCCGCTTGGATCAGAAGTCTGAACATTGGAGGGGGAGGGGGGGTCAGCATGGGGTCAGCTGACAGACCACAGTGTACGTATACACATCTGCTGCTTAATTTCCCCCCCAGCCAGCTTAGCGCTGCAGAACACCTGCGGGGGGGGGGCAGAATGTGCAGGGGCCACAAAAGATTGATACGTGTTTCTTGGTACTGAAAGTCATTGAAAAACAGGGCTGGACCGAGCAACCCTGAGACCTTTACAGATCTCTGTGTAGGACAGAATACCCGACAGCATTTGCATGTTTACTTGGCCGAGTGTAAAACGTAAAGCACACGATGCAGATATTTAAAAGATTGATACATCAATAGATTCCAGCTGTCCTGCTCTGCGTGAACCAATCTGGCTGCATTTTCAGGAAACAAAAGCAAATGTTTTCTTCATTATCCAAAGGAAAAGTTACTGACAGGAAAGAGGGAGGGGGGTAAAAAAATCTGTTAATATAATCAAATCTGACGGAATCCATATTTTGGGACTTTTTAAACTCTAATTAGCAGAACTAGTTAAATTGGCTTTGAGGGATGTTTTAATTGTTTAAATTACTGTCCATTTCTATGACTGAAACTCAGAGGGTAAACGCTTGATGTATGGTATTTTTAACAGTTTCCTGGACTACAGTTGAAGCTTCCCAAACACATTTACTGCTCCTGTCTGGCCCACAGTGACACACATCACCCAGCAAGTAGCACACCTCACCTGTCACATGCTCCAGGTCCCTATACCAGGCCGTCGTACAGCGACAGCGCCTGAACGATGGAGGGGTCTGCCTTAGAGCCCTCCTGGAACTCCTGCAGCGTCAGCTTCCCGTCGGCGTTCTGGAAAAACATTAATAAAAACTGAAACAGCAGCGGAAGCGATCTGCACGGGACATTTACCACTCTGGAGATAGCACTTCTCCGTCTCACCAGCAGGTGGCAGCATTTCACAACACCATTGCCACGTTCCCTTAACGGCAGTTGCCTAGGTTGTCAGTTTCATTTAAATCAATGCACTTGACATTAAATTGGAATGACAGCGATCCACTACCCCTTAATACATCTGGTCTCTGAACAGGACTTCTGCTGACAAAAACCACTCCGCCCCACATATAATTTCCAGACACGCTCTCTCCACCCAAAGTGTCACTCAGCCAGGGAACACCCATCCTCTGGAGAGCAGAGGGCAGCTGAGGTGAAGCATCAGGTTTAATCGGCGGCTTTCAGCAGCCTCGTGGTCTGTAACTACACTGCCGTAAAACACCTCAAAGGCAGCTCAGCTACTTGGCTGTGCTGGTGATTTATAAGTCAGATGTCATTTAACAGATGTATTAGCAGCTGTGAGGCAGCAGGCTACAGCAAAGTCAGCATGAAGCTAGGTGTGGTAAATGGCGACAAGACTGCAGACTGTGGTGGGCTTTGAAATGGCAGGGTGTAGACCACTGTGCCGGTAAAGGGGTGGGACAAGGTAAAAGGGGCCGGGCTAGATGAAAGGGGCGGGACTGTGACAAAGGGGTGGGACAAGGTGAAAGGGGCGGGACTGTGACAAAGGGGTGGGGATGGTGGGGGGACCCTGAACCACAGAACTCTATGAAGATATACTCAAAGTAATAATGGTCGATTCTGAGCGGGAGGGTGTGTTTTGAGGGTGTGTTAAAATTATATGACATTCATTTATCTTTAATCCAGTAGGCTCAATTGGGGTTTAACCTCCCCAACTTCTTGGAGGCCCCCACCCCCATTGTGACTAGCTGGTGATGCAAGCCACATTCTCCTGTCTCCATCTCCTGATGTGGGCCAATAGCGTCGGGGTGAGTGGCTTACCTTGTCCATCATGGCGAAGATGCGGTCGACACGCTTCTCTGGGGTGTTTTCCTCCTCCGGTAGCTCGACAGTGTTTCCCACCATCTGGTAAATAGCGTCCACGATGTTGAGCATCTCGTCCCGAGTTATGTAGCCATCATTGTCGAGATCGTACAGCTTAAAGGCCCCTGCAAACACACCAGGGAGAAGGTCAGGCCCATCAGACCAGGAGGTACCGAAAAGAGGTCTCATTCAGATACACAACACGGTACCGGTAAGGACTCCAGTGCAGTCAGGTGGCACAGTATAGATAAGGACTCCAGTGCAATCAGATGGCACACTACCAGTAAGGACTCCAGTGCAATCAGGTGGCACAGTATAGTAAAGGGTTCCAGTGCAGTCAGGCGGAACAGTATAAGTAAGGGCTCTAGTGCAGTCAGCTGGCAAGGTAAGGGTTCCAGTGCAGTCAGCTGGCAAGGTAAGGGCTCCAGTGCAATCAGGCGGCACAGTAT
Source organism: Mormyrus lacerda (assembly GCA_015163995.2). Classification (NCBI taxonomy): domain Eukaryota; kingdom Metazoa; phylum Chordata; class Actinopteri; order Osteoglossiformes; family Mormyridae; genus Mormyrus; species Mormyrus lacerda. The sequence continues at coordinate 2,975,866 of JAABNX020000046.1, forward strand.
AGGTAAGGGCTCCAGTGTGGAGTCTGCTTGACCGACTCGGCCTTCAAGACCTAAGATGGGGTGTAACACACACTTCCCAAGGGGGATAAGGGTTGGGGGAACAGACCACACAGATCAATGTATGAAACTGATATGAGAATCCCCTTTGCAAAATCTGATATCCCAAGATTTGATATTGTGTGTGTGCATGTGTGTGTCACTGTGCCTCTGTGTGTCTGTGTATTAGTATATTAGTATGCCTGTGTGTGTGTGTGTATGTGTGTGCATGTGTGTGTGTGTCTGTGTGTGTGTGTGTGTGTGTGTGTGTGTGTGTGTGTGTCTGTCAGCCTTACACTTACAGCGAAGCTTCTCGTCCAGGGTGCCTCGCGAGGTGACAGAAAGCGCCTGGATGAACTCGGAGAACTCGATGCGTCCGTCCTGCGGAGGGGGGGCAAACAGATGGAGACTGAGTGGGAGGATACAGGGCAGAGCCCTGGGCTCACCTGGACCAGAAAGTGGGGCAGCTTTTTGGGGACGAGTCTGCTGCTATTTCGGCTGCATGCCCCCGGAGGCGGCTGGACGTCACTGCGGCTCATTAGGAAGATGTATTCTTCTGTCAGGCAGCGGCCTCCACATTACCCAACCCCACCCCCCCCCCCAAAAAAAACATGGCCTACATACCACTCCCAAATCTGAGCATGGGGTACATGGTCTGTCAGTGATGTCTCTCCTCTCCTCCCCCCCCCCATTAAAAACAGAATGAAGTTCTGCTCAAACCAGTATTAAGACACAGTGGTAATCATACTGTACACCTTCAGTATCCGGAACACAGCTGAGAAACTGAAGGGGACTGAGATCATCCCCAGCAACCAGAAAGTCCCCCCCCGCCATTAACATCCAGTTTGGTCTGAGAATAATAATAAGCATGTAAAAACGCTAAAGCACAAATAAGGTAAACACACAAAGCCATCAAAGTCATAAACAGCCTCATACACAATCAAAAATAAACATGAGCAGGAAGATTCACACACATGCACAAGACTGAGGTACACTCATTCCATCCATCCATCCATCCATCCATCTTCTAACTCCTTGTCTTGGTCAGAGTCATGCTGTGGCCTGGAGCCTATCCCAGAGCAGGATGTGGCATATGGCTGGGGAACACCACGAATGAGGTGCCCGCTCTTTTTTAATTCCATCCATCCATCCATCATCTGCCGCTTATCCGGGGTTCGGGTCGCGGAGGTAGCAGATTCAGGAGAGATACCCAGACCTCCCTCTCCCCAGCTAACGCTACCAGCTCCTCGGGGAGACACCAAGGTGTTCCCAGGCCAGCCGAGAGATATAATCCCTCCAGCATGTCCTGGGTCTGCCCCGGGCCCTCCTCCCTGTAGGACATGCATGGAAAAGCTCTCCGGGTAGCCGCCCAGGAGGCATCCACACCAGATGTCCAAACCACCTCAACTGGCTCCTTTCGACGTGAAGGAGCAGTGGTTCTACTCTCAGGCTTTCCCGGATATCCAAACTTCTCACTTCTCTTTTTGAATTCCTTTACACTCAAATCACATGGACTAGGCAGACAACTGGGCTTGCCCAAATATTACAGTAATTACGGTAGCACTGGGAATAGCATGCCTGTGAGGAATGCCTCTTTGTTTCAACTGTAATAGTGGGGGTGATTCCTCTCATTTTAAAAAGAATGCGGGTCACGGTGGTGCCAGTGACTGGGATGGCAACCGCGGAACAGCAGTACAGTGAGCCCTCGTGCACAGATCCGTGAAAATTTCATTGGAACCGAACTTGTATGCATCCACGATTTTTCAACACATCTGCGGAATCCTCGAGAAACCCTACAGAAATGTTTAATTTTCGTAGTAATTTATAGTTTTTCATGCTTTTAAGTGATAAAAAAATTGATAAGAAAAAATTAGTTGATAATAATGATATAATGAAGATTATGCTGTGTTTTCGGGGAAAGTTCAAGACATATAATATATATCAGTAAAAAAGTCCCTTAACAAATGTGGCTTTTTCTTATGGAAACATTCCTATTTATGTATATAGTGCGCTGTACCTTTACAAGACGAAATCCCATTCGCAAAGTTTATTCCCTTTGGAAATGTCATGACCTGCTTGTCCGATCTTCCCGTGTGCCACGCCCCCTCATCTACCTCGTGTGGAATCCCTGTGTGATCAGCGTTGTTTCCAGTTGCTGTCATTAGTCCTGCGTATACAAGTCCGCGTTTAAGTATGTTTCCCGAGTCCGGTCATTAACGTCATTTTGAGTTTGCTGCCTATTCCGTTGTCCTGCTTGTCTTTACCTTTTGATTAAAAGTGTACTCTTTTCACATTAAACATTTTTTTTAATGCAATGTATTAAGATAACTTTAAATGAAAGTGTTTTGGGAGCATATTTAGGGTTTAAACTATAGAAATAAGCACATATTACCATTTTTAGTGACTCTACCAAACATCCGCGAATCCTCCTCATTTGCGACGGCTTCTGGAACGCAACCTCACGAATTTCCGAGGTCTTACTGTATGCGTGTATTATTCACCATGGTAACCAGCAATTATGCCACTGGTGCCACCTGAGGGTGAAGGGCCTGCTTACTGGGGGCACAGAGGGGCGGCAATGAACACACAGTAAGGGTGGTGGTGGTGGTGGGGGGTTCTCCTCCATGCACATGCCCTGCAGCTTCCACCCCCCTGGTCACAGCATGACGATTTTGGCACTATTCTATGCACCAGTGAGCCTTTTCAGGAAAATAAGAAGGTATTTTAGCTCAAACGCCAGTGAAGGTGAGAGCATTTGGCCGGGAAGCTCTCTTTGGTATCTGGCCAAAGATTCATAGATACCCAGAATCCTTTTCAGGCATTTGGGACACCTTGCCAAATCCTCTCCCACTTCCCAGTTACCTTGTTCTCGTCAAAGACGTTGAAGACGAAGGTGGCAAACTTAGTGGGATCGCCGAAGGGGAAGAACTGCTTGTAGATCTTCTGGAAGCCGGCGGCATCCAGCTGTCCACTGGGACAATCCTTGATGAAGCCCTTATACCTGGGATGGGGGGGTTGGGGGTGATGGGGAGACAGAGAGTGAGAACAGTGGGATGTGTAGGCTGTGTTACAGTAGGGGGTTTTGATGAGTTGATGATTTTAGTGATAAATATTTGATTTATTATTGAAACGCAGCAACCCAGGAGTAAGAGGCCTGCATTGCTGCAATTAGCCCACATGTCCAATAGGTGGCCCCCAACCGCAGCCCAGGCAAAACACTGCAGGATAAATGTAAATTCAGATTCGACTCCCTATTCTCCCTCTCCCCACTGACTGTACAGAGCACTGACTGTATGAAGCACTAACGAAGGGCTTAGTGGGGTCCCGAAGATGGCGACAGGCGGGGAATGACAACGCACATGCGGCCGGCATGAACGCCACGCTTGATGTCAGCATGCCTGCAGGCTGCCTGTGGACGAGAGTCAGCCTAACTCCACGAGGACCTGACACCCACAGGGGGTCACTTCTGAGGAGAAAATGGGCGGGTACCGAGATGAGACTGCGACAGTGATTTCTTGAAGGTTCCGGCGTAGGGAGGTCTTGCCAGGGATAATGAGAGCCGGGATTCTCCATGACTCAGCTTATACTGGGAGCTGTGGGGGACACAATCGCCCTGTTGGGAGACTGGGGCAGTGCCGGTCGAGGTCCAAATGGAGCCCCCCCAGTGCATACGAATGCGGTGAAGCTTTACAGCAGGGGGCAGCGGTGGCGAGGTTGGCCAGGAGGTGCCAATGCTTTGCTAAACTGGCATCCTTTCAGTAGATCCCACCCTGGCCAATCGCCGTCTCAATCCTGCCTCTTTCTGTAATTTTAATCCATCTTTTTTTTCCCAAAAAAAACTTTCCAGGACGTAAACCCACAGAGCTCTGCGCTTACGGCCTACTCAGCCGTCTTTGATTTTAGCCTGCCGTGGCTGGTGCACAACTGGTATTTAAACAGCTATTTTACTGTCAGAGACTAATTATTTAACTGTTCTTAGCACATCAAGTTTCTTTTTTTGCGCGATGTACTCTCGCAGTCTGATTTGACTGTGAAGAAAATACCCCCCGAAATAACATTACGGGTGACAGTGATTCTGTGAATGCTATCTTGGAGGGAAATTACTCTTCAAATTTTTATGCAAATGCATTGGGGTGAATTTCGTGTGCAAGTATAGCTCATAAAATGTGTACTACCGGCAGAGTTCAGCCCTTTCCCTGGGGGGTGGGGGGGATGTCATCTCATGAGGCAGCAGGGGGT
>JAABNX020000046.1:3022938-3041152 GCA_015163995.2 Mormyrus lacerda
TTGGGGGGGGGGGGGGGCTGTAACAAAAGATGTAGTGGTCTGTCACATCTGGGGGCATGGTCTGTCATTATGGGGGGGAGGTGGTCTGCCAGCTCAGAAGGAGTGGTCTGTCTCCAAGGGGGGGGTGGTCTGTCACCTCTGGGGCGTGGCCTGTAACCACAGTCGAAGTGGTCCATCACACTACAGGACAGGACAAGCCGATGCCTTGAAAGAAGCCGAACATTTACCCTAATGAAGACAAATCCAACAACAAATGGCCACTGTGATAAGCACTGGGGTTTCTTCCATTTTTCCCCTGATAACTGCCTGTACTAGTCCTACCAGTTCTAATGGCATTGTTTCCACAAGAGCATTTGGCAAATAAATAAATGAGTACAAATATGAAATGGAAGGCAGAGAAGTGGATGAAAGGAAGTGGGAGATTAGATCCTGCCAGAAGAAAATGGCTTTATTATTAAAAAGAAAGTGGGTGATAATTAACATGCCCACAATGCAGATGCTAAGAATAGAAGGAAATCTATAGGAATGCTAACGATATGGCGCCGCATGTGTTACCATGGTGATGGAAGCTGCAGCTGTCCGAGTAAATCCAGGAGAATGAACAATTAAGGAATACACAAATATTTCAAGATCTGATGTTAAGGAGGAATTTGTCATGAAATAAACATAGGGTGCTTCTTTCTCAGGAATCTACAGATCAGGCAGGGCTATGGTAACCAGGATCCCCCACACCCCCCCGATACACCTCGAGAGAGACGGAGAAAACGCTCAGCATCTGACAGATTGTTAGGAAAACACTGTGAAGTCAGAAGATGTTCACGTTCCAAAAGCTTAGGAGCCCCGAACAGGTCAGGGTGTAGCCAGCTAAAAACAAAATAGGAATGGGCTAATTATAGGCCTGTCAGCTGTCAGACAAACCACTGTTATCCATCCAAAGCTATTATGCAGACCTCTCTCCCTGGGAATTATATTAAAGCCCACGGAAAAAGAGGCCTACTGTTTTATTCTTCAGACTCGCTCTTCCATTGAGAAAAGCTGTGTTATGAAACAATTTATATAAGCTCCAGGCTGAAAACCACTACAGCATTGTAAACTCTTTGTAAGGACATGAATTTTGTCATTTCACTTGCTTGTGATTGTTACTGTTGCCACAACTCGACAAACTTGATCTAGACCTCAAATAAATGTAGACAAAGACAGAGGAATGAGTCCTGTTTTCATCACGCAGTCAGTGTATAATAGGTGCCATCAAACATCTGCTGATGGACACACACACAAGGGACAAGAACCTCTGGAACTGGAGCAGTGCTGGCACCTGAGTCTGAACAGGGGATCATGTGATGAATCATGTGACACTGTGGAAACACACACTCGTCAGAGGGAAAAAAAACAGTCGTCCGTCATCATATTCTGGAAGCACCATCCCCCGCAGTGTGGCTCTGCAGCCTCCCCGCTCCCTCACTGGCTGAATCGCTGCTTGTAGGGAGAGGAAAGCCTTTCAAGCTAGTGTGGGGCCAACCACGTACAGTGCAGGGCCCAGCTAAAGGCACAGCCTGTTCCACTGCCCTGTCAGTCACCTCAGTGGTCCAAGAGCGGGCTCCCCCTCTGCAGCACAGCACAGTGCAACAGGCCAAGAACAGCTGGATTAGCATAAGCGGCAGCTAAGAAAAACAGGCTGCGGTGCATCCGCTAAAAAAACGCACACATCACCATGGCCTTAAAGCCCATAAGGATAAATATCAAAGCATTCCTATTGGTGTTGGCCTGTGTTGTGTGGACCTGGGGGCGGGGAGCTCTGGTGTCATGTGACAGCTACGTCCATGCAGGGGCCTTCGTCTCTGCTTGCCAGATAATTGAAGGCTATGTTCCTGGGGGGGGCATTAGACCATCGGGGAGCTGTCAAATTAAAGGTTTTAAAAGAGGAGGTATGACTCGCTGCAGCGTTTACGGTCTCGCTGCTCAACAACAAAAACTGCGACCCACACTGGGAATGCGGCCCATAAATCTTCGTGCTTCTCAGACCTTCTTGAGGCAAATGTTCCTTTATTATTGAGTTTATTTTCATCTGAGAAATCAATAGACATGGATGCCAGTAAACACCGTCATCGGTGGAGACCCACAGTGCCCACCAACTGGCCACTCACTTGTTCCTCTGTGAAAGTCACATGACCCAACAAGAAGTAATGACAGAAGTTTTACTTTATCTTCCATTGGTTCACTTCCAATACAAAGAGCAAAAGTATGGTCAAAATCGCTGGATGTTGTTCTTGCCCCACCCCACAAATCAAGTGTCCAGTGTTCTAGCAAAAGGACCTTGGATCCCAGTTGCATTCATCCCAGTGGCCCAGGGTCATTTCAGGCAGTGCTCCACTGCGCTGCATTATAAATTGACTAGTTCCGATAACCCCCTCTCCGAGCATTAACTGCAGGAGAAATCCAGATGTGCAGCAGGCTAATGGTAGATGGGGGTTGTACTCGAGCTTTGCAGGGATCACGGAGACCCGGTTTAAAGAAAGGACTGGGCAGCGGGAGGAGCAGAATATCCCGTGGTGGTCGGTGCGGTCTGGAGAACCTGCGACTCACCGTGGCACCAATTTTCATTTTAGAAAAAGCAAGAATGCGGAGAACAGCGACCAAGGTGCGTTACAGCTGCATTTACCGGCTGGCGTCATCTGGCCCGGAGGGAAGGCAGCCGCTGCAGACAAGCAAATGCAATATTTGCGCTTCTCCATTTCCGTCCAGCAGCTTGCCCTCGACTTTAATTAAAACCGTGTATTTTTAGTTAATGGACTATTAACCTCGAATGTTTCTTAATTACTCTGGCCATTGGGAATTGCGAGGGCATCGATTCAAAATGCCCGAAAACGAAAACCTGCTCTGCTCTCAGCCTTAATGAGCTCATTTGCACAATTAGGTAGAAGTAAAAACAGGGAGGTTTTAAATACAAACTCCCATGCTGATAATTAGTCTGAAAAAAATACAATATACTGAAGAATGAAAACATAAACCTATCATTTGCACCCATCCACACTCCATTAATACAGTGGATTATCCAAGTTTGCAGAACTCCTTGTAATTTTATATATATACACAGACACAGACACACACTCTATACATAGCACTGTTAGACTTTCTGCCCTCTGGATGGCGTCCTTGCAGAAAGCAGCCTTCAAGGGTTTGATTTCTCTAACCATAAGGAGCTGGGGGTGTGTTTTTCCCAGAAGTCATCTGGAAATTTGGATGTGCACCCATCCTTTGGCTTCCCGCAACTGCAGGTTTGTTTTTTTTTGTATATATCTGACTCACAGCTGTGAATATATGCTGATCCATGTAAAAGTGTGCATCTCCTGACAGCCTGATGGTTAGAATAAGACTGTTAGTGTTCCCAAAGCCAGGGAGATCAAAGTCAGTGGCTCCTACACATCCATCCATCCATGCATCCATCCATCATCTATAACCACTTATAACTTCTAGGATGGGATACCAGTCCATCACAGGGCACAGGGCAGTGGTACACCCTGGACAGGAAGCCAATCCATCATAGGGCACATACACAAACACACACACACACACACACCGTGGGCAGTTTAGAGACACCGATTCACCTAAAGCATATGTCCCTGGAAGGCAAGAGAAAACTGGAGTACCCAGAGAAAGCAGACGTGAACATGGGAAGAAAATGCAAACTCAGCCCACACAGATCCAGGAGCAGAACTTGAACCTGATCCTGGACGCCCGCCTATACAGAGCAATCACACTCATCACACACACCAGAAGGTATATTCTAGACATACCAAGTGCTGACATATTATACCTTTATAGTTGCAGTTAAATCATGTTTCATATAAACATAGAATTAACAGTTTTCAAAATATCTGACATATTTAAAATTTTGCAAGTTACCATCTTCTGCTCATATTGATGTTTCCTGATTGAGTTATGATTTAAATTGATAGATACATACATACAGTACATATACACACATCAGATACACCTGTGTAGAGTCGTCGACACTGCAGAAAGAATACATGTGCAGTTAATTCTGATCCTAATTTAGTGGATTTCAGCCAGTGTGGCATGTGGGACAATGAGGTGCGACTTGCAGCCAGCCAGGCAGCGCTTTTTATGGACAAGCCAATATTACTCTCGGTCTGGGGAAATATACTGTTAATCTATGCTTTAAGCCGACACTGCGTAGCACATACGCAGCGTGTGCCGTTTCTGCATGTTCTGGGTTTGTTTGTAAATGCTCATTTCTCCAGAGGAATCTGGCAGGGCCCTGTCGAGAAGGACGGTTCATCTGTAGCTGCAGAAGTGCAGCTTGACTGGGCAGGTTATGAGCAATGGAGGCAAAGTCCCACATCTCGCCCCGCAGATTTATACTCTGCATCTGAGCCATATGACCACTGTCACTCACAGGCTTTAATGGGAGCTGCTGAAAACGGGGAATAAAAGAAAACGGCCCACGGCCGGCATGAAGCAGTCGTGAGGCGAGTCACATGGAGCCAGGGTGAGTCACTCTGCGAGTCGCTTACAGAAGCAGGACAGGGGCAGATATTGACGGCTCGGCATGGCACGAGATTCCCAAGTCTGAAGTATATATATATTTTAAGCTGTATTAATAGGTCACGTAAGGGAGCAAGAAAGTGAGAGGGAAGGAAGAGGAAGAGAAGAATGAAGCCAAGTGTCACTAAGGGGTCCCTTCTTAATTTGCACCCTTTGATAAACATATGGTCTTTGCGGACTAACAGAAAATGGGCTTTTTGGGATCAAAAGACTCCACTGTGAGGTCAGATGGCCTGTGATGGAGATCAATCTGGCCACCGACATGCTGTGGGTTCACGGCCCAGGACAGGCCGCACTGTTATACTATAGAGGAAGATACAAACCCGATAAGCTTCAGGAAGATAACTGACTGCTTGGGTGAATAAAGCTGTACCCTACCTGAGACTGTTTGCAGACAGCTGTGTGTTTTGTTGGTAAACCTTTGAAGTCCAAAGGTATAGAAACAGCTGTTCGCTTAATTACCGAAGGGAAATTTCCACCAATTCTACCAACAACATATGGCAGGAAATTCTGTTAGTCTGACCAAAATCAACAAAATCACATTTCCCCCTGGCACCTCACAAAACTCCACTGTGCTGAGCTCGGATTTTGGCAAGAATGGTCTTTTCTGAATCTTTTGTAGGCCGAAAGCAGTCAAAGCATGAATCATTACTAAATCTTACCACTGGGGGTGTTAACCTAAGACGATTGTGGCCTGATTTACTACAGGGTGGCGGAGGAGAGTTTATTTTCTTTACCATCCCGGGCCAGTCTGCAGCTTTTATAGTTTTACTCTTAATGAGAACTTGCCGTAACTGGAAACACTGGTCCCTGGGTACTCACAAAACAAACAAAAAAAAAATTGTAGCTCAAAGTTGGCATGTCTCTGGAACTAAACTAGCTGGTGACATTAATAGCTCCACACCAGCTGATGCCTGGTAAACAGGAAGGAGTACGGTGCTATGGCAGCCAATCAGAACAAGGCTATGAAGGGGTTCTTAAAGTCCATACCGTGGTCCCATGTGGACCAAACTGCAAGTTTATCCAGACCCAGCCAATAATGCATTTCATGAATCAATACGGTTCATGTAATAAGGCTTAATGTGGTTTGAAGTATAAAAAGTATGGAACCACCAAATTTCACACACAGATAACTTGTTATAATCCTCCCCCTCCCCCCATGACAACGAGCAGAAACCAACAGCGAACATTACAAAGTACCCATTTTTGTTATGTATTAATGTCTATATCAACAGTCATTGTTAATTCATTGAAGTTCATGAAATACTGTTTAGTTACTGAAAAATGTTCCTGACCTCTGACTTTGAACAAAAATCTGATGCAGACCTTTGATCAAAAAATTTGAAAGCCCCTGATATGTGCGATTCTGGGCGAAACACCCTATGTCCTACAGCAGGGGTGGCCAATCTTACCCGCAAAGGGCCGGTGCGTGTGCAGGTTTTCGCTGCAAGTCCCTAATTAGGTCACTAATTAGAGGACTGATTGGCTGAAGAGTCCTCACACCTGGGTTTGAACAGCTGGCCCTTTGCAGATAAGACTGGCCACCCCTGTCCTGCAGAGTGAATTCGGGTTGGACACTAAATGTGGTACAGTTTTGGCATGATTACTTTCTGGTTTCATGAAAGCCAATCAGTAAAGTGGTTACTGAGCTCATGCATGCGATGCATACACTAAACCGAGATTGTGATATGGCAACGAATACAGTGGTAAGGCATGAAATCTGCAAGAAGTGTGGCACTATGAGTTCACAGGATGTGGGGAATTAAGGGAGAACAAATCGCTGCTCGATCTGCCACAGCAGAGTGCCAAAGGCTGGCTATAGAACGTTATATCATCAAAAAAGACAAGGGCGGCACTGACTTGTTAAACTCGATCATTGTCACAAATCCCTTCACCTGCCAGCTGACGAGGCAGTGAGGCACAGCGAAGTAAGCATCCGGGCCGCAGACATGACTCTCACTGACAGAGATGCAGGAGCCTCTGTGATCCTGGGACTTGTCACATCCATCCTGGAGATTCCATTCCTCAGTCTTCATTCACTGATCTTAACTGAGACGCCAACGCCTGGATTGAGGAAAGGTAGTGAGTTATGTGACAGTGTCCTAACCAGGGGCTTCGCTGGCGACGGGACTCAGAGGTTGACCAGCACTGAGCAAATGTTTCATGTATTAAAATTAAACCATATATGATCTGCTTTTTTTCATCATTCTCTCTGTAGATGAGCCAAGACACCACTTTGGACGGCATTATCATTAAGACTGATAATTTTTACTGACATTATATAAAACAAAATGAGGCACATTTACATATTTAAAGCACTGTCCTGTCGTTTCCAGGCAGATGACACCACCACCGAAGAGTTACCGGCCTCAGCGTTACACACTCTGTAGTAGGGGGCGGCGGTTTGTGGGACCTGAAGCAGGTAACCGAGTCGGACTCGAGCATGACAGAGACGGAGACAAGACTGTGACAGGGAGCCAGGAGGCTCTGGGTAGCTTAAATTGTATATGTGTACAGTGACAATAAAAAGCATTCTATTCTATTCTATTAAACAACGGCTAAACGTACCTGCAAACTTTTATACTCTCATATAAACTTTTATATTCTTCCTAAAGTAAAAATAAGAAACATGGTAATGTTCTTCTTTGTCAGGCTAATATCACAGGTTTAACACAAAAAAGAAAAGAATTACCATGTTGCTTTTATGAATGTTTAACTATCAACTAAACTGGCATGACAAGTATGAGGAAATAATGGACTGGTGTAGTTCTGTAATTAGAAAAACATTAAATGGCCAAACCCTAGGATCAAATCCAACAGGACAAGACCTGACCCTTTCTGGGGGTGCAGCAGGCCTGCCTCCAGGAAAAACAAATCTCGCAAAAATCTTAATGTGTTTAATTAAATGTCTACTAACTGCCAGTATAACAAACAACTTTTTTTCTCTCAATGGGGCATGAGAAGGTATCTTTAGCTTAGTTACCTGCAAAGAATATTCATCTTCTTGTCCTTGTCGAAAATAATTGCAAGTCTCTTCCTGTCCCGGGCAATAGAAGGGTTAGTGGACATAAATTTGTTAACATTTACAGAGAGACTTACAAATACTCTGAAATTACGTGTTAAAATGTGCATATTGAAAATACCACTTAAAGTGGCTAATTAAATGTCCTCTCTTAGTGCTTTTTTCTCCCGTTTTAAGCATTTATTTTACAAAATGAAATGCTGATTAATTAACGTATATGCTTCCAAGGTAAAGACACTTAAAGGTGGATGCGGGAGAGTTGTCTGACAGCCAGACAGCGTGATATCTCAGAGAAGCAGATGGTGCAAGGATTGGACAGAAACGCTGCAAGAAAACGCAAACCCACATCAGTTCATAAAGCATTCAAAGCAGATGGCGATGGGCTGCTAGACGGAAAAAACGAAAACAAGCCGCCTGTTCGGTTGCGGATGCTGCTCTGCTCCGGAAAGCCGCCTTAATGGGATCCGCCGCCTTAACGGGACCTCACCGCGTTCTCCTGATTGGTGCCATTAGGCAGTGTCTTGCATTTCAAGCACAGTGATTTTACATTTCACGCTATCACACTTTTATCTTAATTCGTCTGACAAAGAGCACTACCCACGTCGATATAAGTACGAGTAAGAAAAAAATCTTTTAACATGATGACAAATAGCTAGTGTTTGTGTCGAAGAGATGCGCACTGCAGACACGCATTAACTCCGCCATCTGTGCCCGCCTACAGCTCAGATCCCCCAGACTGAACAGGGCGGCGCCGTGGAGGTGAGACGAGCTCCAGGTTAACGCAGCCCGCCGCCCGCCACGGAGGTGCACACCGGCACGTTTTGGATGCTCTCTAATGCTTCGGTGATTTCAAAGTGAAGACAAAAATACAAGAAGAGAGCTTCAAAATAATTGGAAAATAATACAAGTTATTATGGCGCAATACAATGATAAAAAAACGCCTTAACTTTAACTGCCGTTATATCGGAAACGTCCTCTATTGAACTCTTAAGTTCGGCGTTTAATTTAATGAGAACATCGCCGATAAGTGTTCTAGGTGGCAGCAAGTGCATGATAATTTGGATTTTCACAGAATGACTTACCCATCATTATTTCGTCTGGAGTATCTGCAGTGGTAGAGGTGACCAACATTTAAAAATCCGCGTTTCATCTATCAGTATAATACCCTTGGAGTGGTAGTCGGTCTAAAAGAAATGCAAACCAGGCAATCAAGGGATTAAAGAGGCAAGTGCTGGGATAATTAGAATAAAGAATTGCTGAAACCATTTGTCAGGGGGGGTATGGAACTCAGCCTGTATACTAAGCCCGTTTAATAATGAATTCCACCTCGCTTCGGATAATCAAAGAGATGTATTACACACACGAACCATTTTGCTGCTGACTGCATTGCAGTTTCGATATGGAAAATACTTTTAACGGTGGCTTAAAAATGTCAGCATAATTAAGAAAAATCTAAAGTCAATGGTCACCAACTCAAAGCTAAGACGGTTCAGGCAACACCGCGTGGGAAAGACGAAGTTGGGAAAGTACCTATGAATTTTGCACACGTGACACGTCTAGTGGAAAGAAAGAGGGAGAGAATTCAACCGCTACAGCGTCAGTTTCTCTCTATAGAGGCTAGGCGTATGGCGCCCTCATGTGGAACAGTGCGACATGTGCTTTTTCTGTCACTAGCGGTCAATAGCGAGGCCCACAAAAACCAGTAAGACGGCACGAAGACAATGAATGAAACCCTAAACATGCAATCATCAATTATATAAATACGTGAGAAAAAAAACAAGGTTGAAAAAGTGATAATGCTAACCACATAATGGTGGTTCAGTGGCTATTACTGTTGCTTCATATGTCCAAGGTTGGGGTGTGCGTGGTCATGAATGTTTCTTCCAGAAGGCCAAAGCCATGCAGGCTGGCTAATTACAGTCTATAAATTGTACATGTGTATCTCATCCAAACAGTAGCCCCTGTCCTGATCTCTATGCTGCCTGAAACAAGATTCAGGTAACCTTGAGCACAAGAAGTGGCTGGGGAATTGTGTGGAGCTGTCACATGCATCCCAGACCCCCCATGACAGGGGTGCTGCTGGGCTTTCCTCTTTAGATATTCCTGCTACTCCTCAACACTTGATAGACACCAGTGAGGCAGCTGGGCTGTGTCATGACCTGCGCGTCCAGCCCTCGTGTGTGCCACGCCCCCTCATCATCCACGTGTGTTTGCCCGATTGTGCCCAGCTGTTCCCTGTTAATTTGGTTTGTTTAGTGTATATTAGTCCACATCCTCCTCAGTCTTTGGTCGGTCATTGTTGTGTCTTTCTTACCCTCTCTCAGTAAAAACCCTGGTCACCCACTCTCCTGCTTGCTCGCCGGCTTGTCTGCTCGTCGGCGGCAAAGCGTTACAGAGTGACCGACCACAACACGGGATCATCGCAGCAGACCGAGGACCAGCATCTCGGTCTGCTGCAAGAGGTAATCTACTGGCTGTCCCAGCCCAAGGTCCAAGAAGACCCCATCGCCCGGGACTTAGCCAGCCGGAACGGGGACCTCTTAAGTGAAGCACCCCCACCCGGAAAGACGTACCCCTGCAAGAGGTGCGCGAAAATCTCCGGCAGCTGGTCTGGAGGATTACGGAGAGGCGGCTCCAGCCGCTCACCCTCTCCGCGACAACCCTGTCCGGACCGACTAGCCAAAGCCAGAGAAAGAGGCGGAAAAGGCGCGGACAGGAACAAGCTCAGACGATCTGTTTGGGGGCTTGCTTTATCCCCGCAGCCCTTCTCCCCGCTGAATGTCGGGAGGAGCCCCTCTCGATTCAGAAGCCCGCGGGGATCACCACAGCCACCACCAGGGAGATGCCACCTCCACTGGAGGTGTACCCTTACCAGCCAGAGCACCTAGCTGGTAAGTGGATCAGGCCGGTGAGGGACGCAATCCTGTGGGTCCCCAAAGCCCTTAAAGGGGCAACACCGGTACCTGACCAGCCTGTACCTGCCTCGCCTGAGGCAGTCTTGGAGGCGGCCCCTGCTGGCCAGGAACTGGCGGTGCCCACTGGCTGCACGCACGATGCACCCCCTGCTGGCCGCACACCCGAGGCGCCCCCTGCTGGCCGCACGTCCGAGGCCCGCTCTCCTGTCCTGCCCGTTTGTCCAGCCCGTCCTGCCCTGCCCGCGCCGCCGCCTGCTGCTGCGGGCACGCCCACGCCGCCGCCTGCTGCTGCGGCCACGCCCACTGCATCACCAGAGACAGTGGCTCCAGTTCCCCCAGACCAGAACCCTGTCCTCAAGGAGGTCCTGGCTCCTTACTCCAGTGAGGAGGAGGAGCTGGAATGGGACCCCTCGGGGACCTCCCTCTGGACTCCCGCTCCCTTATCCTTCTGGGACCAACACCCTGTGGGACCCCGCCTGTCAGTGTCCCATAAGGGACAGGGCCATAGGCGTTGGGCCCGGTTCCCGCTCGCCCTGCCCCCTTGCTCGCCCTGCCCCCTTGCTCGCCCTGCCCCCTTGCTCGCCCTGTCCTGTGTCAGGTCCTGTCGTGGCTGCTGCCCCTGTGTTTGTTTTGTGTTTCTGTTCTGTTCCCGGGTCCCCGTTGATGTCCTGGTTTATGTCTTTCAGGTCCTGTTCCCAGTCTTGTCCTATCCGCCGCTCCCCTTAGGGCACGCCCGGAGTGCGTGCCTTGGGGGAGGGGTTTGTCATGACCTGCGCGTCCAGTCCTCCTGTGTGCCACACCCCCTCATCATCCACGTGTGCTTCCCCGTTTGTGCCCAGCTGTTCCCTGTTAATTCGGCTTGTTTAGTGTATATTAGTTCACGTCCTCCTCAGTCTTTGGTCGGTCATTGTTGTATTGTTTGCGTCTTTGTTACCGTCTCTCAGTAAAAACCCTGGTCACCCACTCTCCTGCCTGCTCGCCTGTTTCCTTGCTCGCCGGCTTGTCTGCTCATCCGCAGCAAAGTCTTACAGGCTGGATTCCTTGCATAAAGTGTACTGTTTTTCTCAGGGGTCATTATTTTGGGTTTTGTCAATATAACTATTTTTTGAATACAGTTCTGTCTTGGAAACATCATCCCAAAGGAGAGGAAGGAACCTTATTTGGCAATTCAGTGAAGCAGAAATGGTCTTATTGGAAAATGGGATGGAGGTCGATATATCTGAACCACTGCTGTACCTGAATTTACGTTATCAATTAAATAATTAAGTCATTGATCCATTACTGAAAAGCAATTAAACCTTTCAAAACAAGGTAGATAGAAAAGATCTCATGGAAATTAGCACCACTAAGCTACTAAATCAACATAATAAGATGCAATTTGATGTGAAATCCTTGAAATAGTACAACCTCAGGCACACACAGGCTGTTGTCCTGGCACCATAACATGAATATTTATATTTAATTTGAATCAGTTAATTTAAAAAAATGTTCCGTTTGATATATAGTGCCTTACCCAGCATATTTGCCCAAAGTAGGCCGCTTGATATTACAAATTGTGTGTATGACGTCACCATGTAGTAAACTCTTATTATTGCAAAATTATACCGGAATATGTGTTTTAGGCAGCTAACGCCGTGTGCCGCAATGATAACATTGCTAGCGCACAAATATAATGAACATAGACGATTTCCCCCAAAGAACACGTTCTTCTTAGTAAGGATTCAATAGTGTCTATGCGCTTTGGTTTGTAAACAGCTTTTTTTGGGATCTTGCAGTGATCTTGGATCTAAACAACTTGGCAGCAGTTTCCCCAACAGCTGTGACACGAAAATTCAGCTACTTTCATCTATCATTTTTGAGCTGAGTCAACAGGGTGCCCGCCTGTCTGTAACCATGTGACGTCAGCAACCTAAAAATAACCCACCGTAAAGTGCAAAGAAAACCTGGACCAAACTGACAACCTTGAAATCTCTGCATTCAGATAAATTGTGAGATATGGACAACTCGTTTTAAAATCTTAATGACTATTAATAATTTTGATGATAGTAAACTGCTACTCACTGTCTACCATGCTGACTGCTGACAAGTACATGGTTAATTTCATTTCAGAATCACCACATTTAACTAAAGCGCGTATGAATTTTCCACGTGACCCTATAGTGGCCAAACAGTTGGAAGTTGGATGGACGGATCTGTGAATTGTACTGTTAAGCGAGTTTGCTTCAAGAAACTCCCCATCAAAGAGTGTTCAGATGATGCAGGTTAATGATATCACCTGAACTGTAGATTTATACTTTATGTAAGGTGCAAGCACATTCAAACAGGGATACGAATATAAGTTGAGATGTTTAATATCATGTGCACCACGTTAATAGTCTACGAGCAAACCTGTTTAGTTTGGTTCATTACGAAAGAGCGCAGCAGACTGTCAGGTTTAAAGTCATCATGACATTTGTCTGTTTAAAAAAACTTGAGAAAGTGCAAGTTATAACGATGCGAAAAGCAAGGATCCGGATGAAATGACCTTATTGATAATGAACGAGCCATATGAGCATTTGATGTGCTCCCGGGGAGGTTAACCCGGCTGGAATGGGACAGAAGGGGGCCAGGGGGGAGGAGCAGCCGAATCCTGCGCAGGGGGGAAAGTAGCGGCTGCCGCGTCCTTGGATCAGCGAAGGACCTTGTTTCTAGCACGAAGATCGAGCCCTGATTTTAGGGCCATGCTTTGCGGAAACATGCTGGGATTGCTGGCAAAAACGATGGTGAGTGGAAATAGTATTTCATTACATTACATGACTCGTGCATTTTCAACAAGGTTTACAGTTTCAAAAGGCTAGACTCGGTTGTTTATGTTTACATTTACTTGGACTGTGCCGTTATTTCATGATACCGTCCATTTTATGTTGTGACAGTCGCAGATTTCTGCTCTTTAACCGGCAACTTCGTATCTACTCTTTAACGCGCTTGATAGAGATGACAGTAATAATAATTATAATAAATATGTGCCGATCTCACTATTGCGTGCGTGGCAGCTGGTTTCCTGTCTCCTTTTTTGCGCCGTAGCTGAATAACGCGTGTCAGATGTGTAATGAAACGTTTTTCATGGAGCAGCGTTTCGTGTCTGATGATAGCTTGCAAATACACACTGTATGTCTGAGCATGGGAGGATCCGTCCAACTGCTATGTGAAGTCTACCTTCAGCATAGCAGGAAACACAGCAAACCAAAAAGCTGTAAATAAACAGTTTAACAGCGCTGACGCTATCGAAGCTCAAATTTTACTACGCGTTAGTGGTTGTGTTCGTTCAAGTTCACACGGGCCTCAATTGCCACGTGCTGATGACGACATTGATGTACCTACGCCTTTCCTCCTAATATACTATTAAGTTTAGCAAAATTTTCTAAACGGATACGTAATGAACACAAACGTGCAGTTATGTTAGTAAGCTTATGTTAAATTAAATAAGTCGTGTCCTATTTTATCAGTGACTGTAAACTTGCCGTTTCCACAGGCTCTGCCAGTCGTTGCGAGGTCCAGCCGGTTGCTGAAGCCGGTGCTGGCGGCGTGGGTTCCGGGCCGCTGCCTGCTCCGCCAGGAGGTCATGCCCAAGCTGCCGGTGCCGCCGCTGCAGCAGACGTGTGAGCGATACCTGGCCGCGCTGGAGCCCATCGTCAGCGTGGAGGAGCTGCAGTACACGCGCCAGCTGGTGGAGGAGTTCGCGCGGCCGGGCGGCGTCGGGGAGCGGCTGCAGAAGGGGCTGGAGCGCAGGGCGCGCAAGACGGACAACTGGGTACGAGAGCGCCCGGCTGGCTACTGCCGAGGGGCAAATAAGTCACTATGCGTGAATATGCCACTACAGGGCAGACATAGAGCGCAGGGTCAACCACTGCACCCACCGTGCCCATTTGCACAACTGATATTTTAAAACGGCATTTTAGAGTGTATTTTTATGTCAATATGTCTCACATATTCTGTTATTTTTTTTTAACAGTTTCTTTGCACTCCGACTGAAAGAAATATTTATATAGCTGATGAAATATGACAATAAAGCAGTTGGGGCTTTGGGTTCTTGGTCAAATGATTAGTCTGCTGGGTGCAGGATTGAAACCCATGATATGGGCACAGACCTCTAGTCCACACACAACACACGTACTGCTCCATAAAATGAGCTTAAGGGAGATTTGAACCCAGGACTACTCACCATCAAAGCAGCAATCATGCACTTGACCAATGAACCATACTATTCTTGCTTTGTATTTTACCATTAAGCAAGTATAATGATAAATGAGAATGTGTGGAGTATTCTTGTCTAAATGTGTAATCTTCCAAGATTTTGGAATTCCCAGTTCCATTTTTATGTGGTTTGCATGCATGTGTCTGGGCTTCACTGGAGCTTCTGAAATCTCGTCCTGAACCTCTCTCCGACCCTGGTCTGTGCTGTCTGTGCAGTTGTCTGAGTGGTGGCTGCAGACGGCCTATCTGGAGTTCCGCATGCCTGTGGCGGTCTACTCCAGCCCAGGGGTGGTCCTGCCCCGTCAAGTGTTCCAGGATCGTCAGGGACAGATGAGGTGAGTGAGCTGAATAGAGGAGCATTTTGTCATTTTTCATACCTACAAAGTTCTGCAAAATTAATCTATGTTTTAGTGAATCAATCCATTATTTGTAAGTGTAGAGATGCCATTGGTCTGCATCTAATGCTGTGTTCCATTTGAACCCGGAAATTCCAAGTTCCAAGTCAGAAATTTCAACTAGAAAGCTCCCAGAAGTCAGAGTTCCAACTCGGAAAGTCAGAGGAGCCTCTGCACCGCCGACTTCAGATTTCAAGATGGCTGCAACCTTTATCAACAGAAATGAAGGCTGTAGTTATACACTGTTTACTAGCACTTATGGCTTATTTGTGTCTCATTAAATGGGTCGTACACAGAGTACTGTCCAACCACTATCTGTGGACGTGTTGCTACGGTGTTTTTATGTGCAAAATGCTGCATAATGTATTATCAACTGATACTGATATAAATGGCAAAAAATTGAATGGCTAAAGTTAACTGAGCTAGAACTGGGGCCTGTTACAAAAAGCAGGATTTCTTGTTTAGCTGGATAACTGGTTGGATTTAAGGTAGTCTCAGCTAAATGTAAGTGAACAAAGGTAAAGGTCATTTAAACTGGGGTACCTTAAATCTGAGAAGTTGTCCAGCTAAGCCAGAAATCCTGTTTTTTGAGACAGGTCCCTGGTATTGCTACATGGCTCTCCGACTTGCTGTACTGGAACGTGGTTAAACTCGGGTGTGACATCATTCCCAGCTCCGACTTGCTACCTCGGGGGTAAATGGAATACTTCAGAGGTATGGCAGTGTAACCCTGGATAGTGATTCTCTCTCTTTCATGATGCAGCTGCCTGGCGGATGGAGCTGTGAGTTTCAGGTGTCATGCTGACCTTTATACACACTTCTGTCTTCATGCGCTCTATTTACAGTGTCCGTCAGATGAGGTTTTTCAATCCCAAACGGCCCCACCCTCAGTGTTGTCTTGCTGTTATCTCTATTTTGAGTGTCATTTGCCGTTTTCCGTCTCTTTCTGTATATGCATTTATTGGTAACACTTGACAGGTTACAAATAATAGTATTGTGCCATTGTTTATGTATAAAACTAAGCACAGTTAATTAGTCCTGGTTAATGCTGATTTCATGTTAATTCATCATTAATGATGAATGTGATGGGCTGGCCCCCTGTCCAGGGTTGGTCCCTGCCTCGTGCCCATTGCTTCCGGTATAGGCTCCGGACCCCCCGTGACCGAATAGGATAAAGCGGGTTGGGGAATGAATGGATTGTGACGCATGTTTTATTCCAAGCAGTTAATATATTTGTTCATTCTGTAAACCTTTGTGAACTACTGAAGGAACTACTGAAGGAACAATAATGAATAAGAAGTGAAATACTGATCTCACCTTTGTTCATCATTAATGAATAGTGACGCGTCATCTCAAGTAGCAACTGCATTTGTTCATGATCTGTGCTGCAGTCATAACTGAATTATTACTGAGTATTATTTGGGAGGGGTTTGACCAGGGTGTTGCTATAGTAACGGCAATATCAATTACCTTGTTGATGAAGGAAAAGAATAAGGGTGACTTTCTGTCAAGGAAGTAGGGGTCTTTGATTTGGGAACTTCTGCAGCAAGGTTACAGGCGGTCAGCAAGAAATATAATGTAGAAAATATAAAATCCATCTATCCGCTGTCCAACCCCTTATCCGGGTCAGGCTTGTTCTGCCCAAAGTCTGGAGTACACTCTGCAGAGGATGCCAGTCCATCACAGGGCACACGCACGCTTACATGCTACAGCCAGTTCAGACGTGCCATTTGACCTAATTGCATGTCTTTGTTTGGTGAACCTGGAGAGCCTCCAAGCTAGAAATCAGAGGGGGTTTGGAACCCGTGATCCTGCTGGCATCCATGCTCTCCAGTGAGTTACTGTTCCCTCATAAATATGAAGTAAAATATGAGCTAAATCTGTTGTATTTCCCTATAGATATGCTGCTAAATTGATCGCAGGGGTGCTGGACTTCAAATCAATGATTGACAGGTATGTTGAGGATCTTGCTGTTGTCTCTGTTTTAGGAGACGCTGATTATTTTGAGCACTGACATGCACGCCCCCCCTGATCTATGTTCTTCCTGCTGGACCAGTGACACCCTCCCCTTGGAGACCCTGGGCGGGAAGTCACTCTGCATGAACCAGTACTACCACGTGCTCTCGTCCTGCCGCGTCCCCGGCACCAAGCGGGACAGTGTGGTCAGCTACTCCACTAGCAAAACCCCAGCCACACACGTCACCGTGGTGCACAACTTCCAGGTAAGGGGGGCTCCCCATGAGCAGTGATGCGTGAATGCAGTGATGTGTAGGTACATGCGGCTGAGAGATCCTGAGTTTTTCTCCAGTACTACCCAGAATGCATGTGAATGCAGTGATGTGTAGGCACACATGGCCAGCAGATCCTGAGTCTCTCTCCAGTACTACCCAGGATCCACCCAAATTCAGTGATGTGTAGGCACACGCGGCTGACGGATTCTGAGTCTCTCTCCAGCACTCGTGGAGCAATGTTCGCCTCGCATCTCATTTGTTTGCTAAATGTGTCTACTGCGCCATTTGAAAACAAAATAACAACTATTATTAAGCATTATTAACTATCACATGCATTATGTATGTTCTAGAGATGATTTAATGTATATGGGAGGATCTGCATAGGTTTTATGAAAATATTGCGGCATTTTATATGAGGGACATCCATGGGGGGTCCTGGAGCCGATCCCCCGCAAATCGGCCTTTCAGTTCTGGAAGCTGATGTGTTGGAAGTAGGAAAAATTGGCAAGAGTAAGGATCTGAGCGACTTTGACAAGGGCCAAACTGTGATGGCTGGACGACTGGGTTAGAGCATCCCCAAAGCGGCGGGTCTTATGGGGTCAGAACATCCCCAAAGCGGCTGGACTTATGGGGTCAGAACATTCCCAAAGCGGCGAGTCTTATGGGGTCAGAACATCCCCAAAGCGGCGAGTCTTATGGGGTCAGAACATCTTCAAAGCGGCGGGTCTTATGGGGTCAGAGCATCCCCAAAGCGGCTGGACTTATGGGGTCAGAGCATCCCCAAAGCGGCGGGTCTTATGGGGTCAGAACATCCCCAAAGCGGCGGGTCTTATGGGGTCAGAACATCCCCAA
>JAABNX020000046.1:3043492-3057008 GCA_015163995.2 Mormyrus lacerda
GGGCACTGTCCAGGATGTTGGGGGGCTATTGGATGTTGTGGGGATGGGAGGTGCTATATATGGGGAAGGGGCCATTGTACAATGGCGGGTGGAACTTCACATGCGATAGGACCATGTGGTAGGTGGTGCTACGTAGGGGGAGGGGCCAGGGGGTAGGTGGTTCTGCAGAGGGGTGGGGCCAGGGGGGGTAGGTGGTGCTGCAGAGGGGGAGGGGCCATGTGGAAGGTGGTACTGCATTAGGAAAGGGAAGAGTGTAAAGAGGTGGTGCCAGTACACAGGGTGAAGGGTTGCTCCTGGAAAGCCATGGTCTGCCTCAGACAGTGGTGAGTCTTCATCAACAGACCACGTCGAAACCCAACAGTGAGAAGCTGCGAGGAGGAGTCATGTCGGATTACGTCATAAAACCCTGTGTGCTTTCATAGCGTACCAGCAGGTCATCGATATTGCGTGACGTTGCCTTTGTGCTTTAATGTTTCACCGTATGCAGTTTATAATTGGAGAAGACGGGTCATGTGGTCTGATCTATGAGCACGCCGCTGCAGAAGGGCCGCCCATCATGTCCCTGGTGGACCATGTGGTTAATTACACGTAAGGGAGACGCTGTGCCAAAGTGCTAATGGCGCCGGTCACGTTGTAAGCATGACTGCGGTCGTGCTGCTGTGTCGCTGAGTAGGCCACGCATGCGCTTGTGTGTCTGGAGGAGCAGGCATGGCTGCCACGTGGTGTCACCGGGGGGGCACGTGTCAATAATGTGCATGTCTTCCCTGGTTCCATCTCACATTCCAGGATTTGAGTTTGACCTCCGACTCTGCATCACATGTATGGTGTGAGTGTGTGGTCCCTCATAACTGTCCTCTTCAGCTTTTCTTGCTTTTTTACAGTAGTGTTTGTCATGTAACTATGCTGGGATTTTGCAACAGAAGAGTCAGGTTTTGCAGAAAGGCTTTACGGGGAACAGAACCCGATGAAAGTGAAATACATCCAGTTCTCCTCACCGACTCTTTGGTGCATAACCCAAGGTTAAAGACGTATAAATGAGTACACCCACTAACATTAACCACTTGGTGAATAAATTTAGTAAATAAAGTATAAAGTAATCCAGGTAGATAACGCCCCATTAATATGATAATATTAATAGTATATTATAGTGTGAGACTAAATTTTGAATTGCAAATAACAGAAAGTATGAGGCATGGTAACACAGTGAAGGTAGTTGTGGGTTTTACATTGCAGCTTATTGAATCACATAAAAATCTAGGTTTGCTAAGTGAAAGGGTTTTATGCTACGGTATCTTTTAAGGGACACTAGGCTCTGTGTGTGGGGAACTTAATCCTGGAAAGAGAGAATGGAAAGCAGTTGTGTGTGTAGCACTGTCAGTTACTTGTTGCTGGATTTTGTTGTTCAAATGGTGAGAGTATTAGTGTCAGGGTTTTATACTCTTGGGGAGGGGGCATTTTTGTGAATTTCTGGGGGGTCAGCATGCACTAATTTAAATTCCCCCACTCAATGATGTGCCAAAGCATTGATGAAGTGGCTGCTTAGGGCCCAGTGTCCAATAGGGGGGCCCTCATCAGATCAAATTATGCTTAAGGTCCCCGAAAAGGTTGGCCTGGCCCTGCCCCCACCTTGAGTTATTGGACAGAGAGACCTGCCATGCTGAACTCTGACTCTCCTCCCGCTGAGCCTCACACTGCGTTTGTGTCTTTGTGTGTCGTGCTGGACAGGAAGAAGGCGGAGACAGTCCGCTCCCCCATGATTCCGCTGCCTATGCCACAGAAACTGCGTTTCAACATCACGCCGGAGATCAAGAAGGACATCGAGAAAGCCAAGCAGAACATGAACATGTGAGCCAGCACCTGTGGTGGCACCCCCTGCCTTCACATACCAGAAAGAAAGGTTGTCGTAATTTACCAAAAACTAGCGCTAGAGTCCTGGCAGCGTCCCGACAGTGTTCAGTCTAGAAATGAATTATGTGCCTGTGATGTAGCTAATTAAATATCCCCATGGCCGGCCGTAAAAGTGCCTTTTAGGGAAACTCATTATGACTCCACTGTTAATTATATCTCAGGTTAACCAGCAGATTATCAGGGGACAATGCAGAGGGGTGAAACTCACAGAACAGGCCCCTGGATCCTCTGGCCTGGGGGGGATGTGGCTTGATGTACCGTGTAGATGCAGTTGTTGTCAGTTGTAGTGTTGAGGTATTTAATGGTCTTGTATACCTCCCCCAGAATGGTGCATGATCTGGACATGAAGGTCATCATGTTTTCTCACTTTGGGAAAAATGTCCCCAAATTACACAAGATGAGTCCCGACGCCTTCATCCAGATGGCGCTACAGCTCGCCTACTTCAGGTCAGTCACTTTTACTTCCACATACTATGCCTCTGATATTCCCTTCATGCATTTAAATAAATGGAGGCCCAGCAGCAGGGGAGCTGGCCTTTAACATTTGCCATAACAAGCCCTTATCGTGCACTTGCTGTTCTTTCCAGGATGTACCACATCTGCTGCTCCACCTATGAGAGTGCGTCGCTGCGCATGTACAGCTTGGGCCGCACCGACACCATCCGCTCCACCTCCATGGACTCGCTGCGGTTTGTGCAGGCCATGGACGACCCCTCCAAGTCGGTCAGTCGCGTATGGTGTCTCTGCAGGGACACTAATCACCAGTATTCTCTGTATTTATGTTTTGACTTTCTGTCCCTCCACCTTCACCGTGCACAGAATACAGAGAAGGTGGAGATGCTGGAGAAGGCTGTACGCACCCACCGGGCCTACACGGACATGGTGAGATTTTCGCAGCCCTGCATGCTGACATCATCGGTCATGCGACACTCTGCCTGTCTCCCAACCATTGGGTCTTTTTCAATGCCAGGATCACAAAGATCATAATTGTGGTCTTGGCAAGAGTAATCTTGCTAACTTGCCTCTCAATAATAAACTTGAGGAGCAGTGAATCATGGGATTGGTCTCTTTTAGCGAGGATGCCAACAGTGTATCCTTGATATTTGGGGTGGGTAAGAACGACATACTGGAATTTTTACCGTCTTTTGTACTTCTGTTCTTAGTCTTGGAGCTGGTCTTCGGAAATGGAAGATGACGTAAAACGGGTACATGAGAACATAAGTGCAGTCAAGTACGCCTACTGTGAAACCATTCACTCCACTGTTAGTGTAGCCATGGTGTTTGAAAGAATCATTGGGTTGCTGGAGAAACATGAATTAGCCAAGGATAATCTTAGAGGACCTGTGATATGTAAATTTGTAAAATCAATCTATAGTTTGTCCTGCACAGTAGGAGTATGGATAGACAATTTGCTGGATTATTGTTGCACAAAAGTAATTCTGTTTCTGTGGCTAATAAAGTGAGAGATTTCTATGTTTACAAGAATACTGTGCATGTTCAATGTATCTTAAGTTAATCGTCACGGTGAGCTGACTGGTGCTAATGAATCTCTAACTGGCTCCACCAAACTGGAAACTCGTGGTTTGGTCTGGTTTTTAGTAAGAACAGGAACTGGACTTCTGGGACAGCAAGAATTTAATCCATGTTCTTTGAGGCTAGATCAATTTAGAATGTGGAAGAAGAAATTTATGAATTATAATATATGTATCTTCTAAGGAGAAGAAAAACTTTCTTCCATTAACTAAGAGATTGATGAGGTTGGATATAAGGAAGGATATGTGGTGTTAGAGTACATGAGTTTTAGATTCTATAGCATTGAGGAACCATGAGATCAATATGGCTCTGAGTTAAGCTGCAATTTGGTAGGTACCTAAAGGGGGGGTTGAGTTTAAGCTCTTTAGCTTGTACTGGTTACTGCCCACACTCCTGGTTCCTCTAGAGATCAGTCCCAGGATACTTGCTGTTTACATAGGGGGGGTGAGGAAGGCTATGATTGGTTGAAATGTTAAGGCACACCTGCCTCAGTCAAGAACACCAAATACCTGATGCAGTACTGGGCTGACAAACACTGCTATGGAACATTCCAGAATCGGGTGGCTACTCATGGGCCTGTCTGTGTTTCTAGGCCATCCACGGTCAGGCCATTGACAGGCACCTGTTGGGACTGAAACTCCAGGCCATCGAGGATCTGACCTCTATGCCGGAGATGTTCATGGACACTGCCTACGCCGTGGCTCTGCACTACAACCTCTCCACCAGCCAGGTAGGTACACGGAGGACCAACTGAGGACAGATGTGACGCTCATGTAACACAGGAGAGTATGGCAGCTGGTTTAGTATGGCACCATTAATGACATGATGCAGAGCTCGGCTGATAGTGGGGACGTCTGTTAGACCAATGCTTCCCAATCTAGTACTTGGGGGACCTACTGATAGTAAATGTTTTTGCTCCCTTTCAGCTCTGGGTAGGGAACAAAAACATGGACCATCTATGGGTCCCCAAAAAAAGAGGTTGGGAGACACTGCTCTAGCTGGTGATTAATGTCAATTACCTTCCCAAGGTCCCAGCAAAGACAGACTGCGTGATGTGCTTTGGCCCCATGGTCCCCGATGGCTACGGCGTCTGCTACAACCCCATGGAAGAGCACATCAACTTCTCAGTGTCGGCCTTCAATAGCTGCGCAGAGACCAACGCTAACAAGTTGGCAAGTGGCTTAGAGGAGGCACTACTAGACATGAGGGACTTGCTGGAGCAAACGCCCAAGGCCAAACTCTGAGGGCGGGCTTGTGGGACCTGCTCCTCTGGGCTCCTCCATCATCCCAGCAGGCACCTGACGGCAGGGTAGAGGTGGGGCAGATCTTACCAGCATGCCATTTGCCTTCCTGCTTTACCTACTTCAGCAGAACATTTACAAAACACAGCCATTGTACTGACCGTGTTCAGGAACCAGCAGCCGCTCTCATCCCAATTGCTTGAACCTGCAATCATTCATCCGGTCCTTAACCATCACGCCACCTGCTGGCTAAAGCTGTGTATCTCTTTGTGTGTAGTCACTGTGAGGTCACGAAGATGTTCCTATGTTTCCTCCAGTTTAGATAGTTAGTTAGTTAGTTAAGTCACTTTTTGTGTGTTTTTTTTTTTCTTTTTCCCCGAAAGATTAACATATGAAACCAAATTAAAGTAAAAACAGAAGATGAAATGTGGCATTTCGCTCAGGATTGTCACAGATGCCTATGGTTCGAGCATAGGTGTTTGTATGTTGATTTTTATTATCAATAGCCCCTGTAAATATCGCGTTTGCACATTTCACTTTTACGTAAAGTATTTTTTCACTTTAGAAGTTTGTTAAGCAGATTTAGAACCAAGTCTATGGATATGTAAGAATGTCATGTCAATGTGGTTTATAGGGGCTGTTAGGATGTATAGAAATCATGTTTTAACCCTTTCACGCATGGTGGTCACTACAGTGGACACCTATTCAACAGCCATTAAATTGGAAATGCACAGGTTTAATGGTATAACTGCATATCAGCCACTACAGTGGATGCTGTTGCATCACTCTATAGGCTTTCACCCACTGGCCAGCAGTTATAACTGCAACTAAAATTCCTTTCAACCAAGATGGCCGACTGACTGGCAGAAAAGTTGATCACTGCAGGACTATCTTGCCAGTCAGAGCAGATTATTCCCTTCAAAGGCCATCTGTCACTCAAAACCCAAACCCTGGGGAGTGAAGGTGTGGGTGAGAGCAGGACCTCAGGATACATGTACAGATTTGAAGTGTACCAGGGTTACAGTCAAATGCATACAGTTCACTAAAGTGGACATGTACGTAACTTTTCGAAAAAATGCATGTTGGAAAAAAAAAAAGTTCACAGCTGTTTTTTTCATCCCTTCAGAGAAATAAAACCACATAGAAAAAAAATCATGTCATAATTCAGATAATTCATGCATGGGTTAATTTCCTCTGACCCATATCTAAACAGGTTGGTGGTTTGTTGGTTGGAAATTTCAGTATATGTTTACTTGTCCCTGTTTATACATTTTGTGTAACAATAACTAGCTAGTTAACTATTAACTGTCAAGAAAGAGTTGCAGATTTACTAAACTTCACATCTGTCAATTTTATAGTGAAAATGTGTGGCAGATCTTGTGGAGAGATTCAATAAAATAAGTTTGAAAAAGTTACACATGTAATCTGACAAAACCTCAATTGAAGTTAAATTGCACAACTTTTGTTTTCATATTGTTGACATGAAAAAATGACAGGAAATGTCCAATCACAAGAAAGTAGTGCTTGATACAATCCTGTGAGGGGAGATGGGTGGGGCCTGTGAGGGGAGGGGGTGGGGCCTGAGGGGGGAGGGGCCTGAGAGGAGACCAAGCGCAGGCCATGGTGGGAGGGGCACAGCACAACCTCTCAAGGTCAGATGGCAGAATATTCCCCCCGGAAGCTCCCAGAATGCTGCAGGAAGCCTCCGTGGAACTCAATCTCCACGGCGCTGCCAGCAGAGCGCCAAAGGAACAGCTGGTTGCCAAGGAAAACTGTGGTCTTCATCGCCCTGACGTCCCGGATCTGGGGAGGTACAGAGAGGAGCTGAGTGTTTGCTGGGAGGGCATCTCGGTGTCCCCCACCAAAGTGTACCACTCACCAGTATGAAGGTGGACTGGGTCGCAATGCCCTGCAGCGCTGGCTCTATACTCAGGGCCCGGATCTCAATCCGAGTGTATGGCTGGGTGTTGATGAAGATGCGGCAGGCCTGCCCACCCGGTTCTGCCAGTCCCATGGGGTTCACGATCTTGCCCGCCGGCCCAAACACCTGCCGGTCACAGTCTGGGGCAGACAGCACAATGGGGTTACCATCTTATCATTTTACATTTTTTGTTCATGTTTTTGTTTGTTTATAGTTTTGAGAAAATGAACCATCGTTTCAGTGAGTATGAGTATGAGTCGGATCCCGCTGTCAGCACTGGGCTCTGCTCTCCCTCCCCGTTCTGCCATCTCACCTCTGTAGAGGCCTTTCTTGGAGGACTTCAGGCTGTGGTAGGTGAGCAGGACCCCATTGCCGGCCGTGACCAGCCCCTGCCGCACCAGCAGGACATTGGTGTGACTGGTGACCGTAAAGCCAGAGACTCGCTCGCACTTTTTCACCAGCATCAGCCTGTCGTAAAACGCCACAAACTCCCCTGCACACAAACAGCGGGCTATGAAATGGAGCCTTAAATCCCATCTGGCCTGATCACAGGGAAAAGACATCTATCCATCTATATAACTACTTGACTTGAGTTGGACCTGCAGTCTTTCGCAGCAGCACAGGGCCTGAGACAGGGGGCACCCTGGATGGGGGGGCCAGTCTCTCGCAGGGCATAGGTGCTCTACATCACACTGAATTCAGAGAGCCCAATTCACCTAATCATGGTTTTGGAGGAGAGGAAAGAGGAGTAGCCACAGCAGCCTCGCTGCAGGCGGGAAGCTGCACCGTGACTCACTTGGGGGCTGAGCAAAATGTGATTAACCTAGCTGCCGTATGTCATCTTCCGTCCCATTCTGATAAGCTGGTCAAATGGGGGGCCCCCTAGTGGCCACTGGGCACTATGCCATCACTTTGTTTGTTTATGCCTTGGCCTGGCCCTGGACCCACTGATCCACTGCACCCCCGGGGGAATATTATTGTAGAGTTTGACAATGACAGTGAGAGAAGAGGAGCTGGGATTTCTGCGAAATACAAAGGATGTTCCTCAGTTTCTGCGATTTCTGCCCTACAGGAGCTGGCAGTAAGTCTTAGCATTAGTATTAGCATGAGCGTCACGGTTATTCATAAGCCACCCACTGCTGGTGCAGTTCAGGGAGCTGAACTCCACGGTGACGCGGACCACCTCGTCCAGCGGCCGCCCGATGGTCAGGATACAGTCACGGCTAGTACCCCCGCTCAGGTTCAGCCGGCCCGACTCCTGCAGGAGGAGCTGCCCACATGGACCTGGGGGGAGGAGACGTAGGGCAGGAGATGAGAGGCTGGACCAGGATCGACAAAACGGTCAGCTTTCCGGCCTCTCGGGGAAAGATGGGATTGGGGAGAGGCCCTTAACTGGTCTGGGCGGGGACCGTAGGAGCCGGCGGGGGGGTCGTCAGCTGAGTGGTGACCCCCGGAGTGCTGGACGACACCACGTCCGTGACCTGATCGCCAGGGGTGGGGTGAGCCGGGCCTGTGGGGAGGCTTTCCGGGGTGGAGGGCTGCACTGTGGCCCTGGGGGGTTCTGGAGCCGGGGTGGCACAGTGGTGGGTGTGGCACGCCTGGATGGTTATTGGTTTGGGCAGATGCATGCACAGCAGCGGGCTCAGATGTTGGGGGTGGCCTGGTCCCACGCAGGACACAGCCCTGGACTGCACCCCATTCCCACAGGTCACAGAGCACTGAGGAGGGGGAGGTGGTAAGAGTCACCTGATACCTAAACCACGCCCCAAACAGGTCGACCAAAACGATATTGGAACATTCATGTGACACCCTCCTTCACGTTAATGAACATGAGCAACAGTTTTCTGCATCAAACATATGACGTTCAAGGTCGATATTTTCATTATCTGCAAATAAACCCGAGATGCTTAATAAACCTGAGATTTTTGATGCAGCTAATTAATCCAGCGTCAGCTGCATTTCCAAATGGTGGTACAGCTGAATTTTGCGCTATGTTTCATTTTTGGTCGTTAATGTAAGGAAAGCGCCTGCTTCGGAAGCCTCCCCATTTCCTCTAACGTGTGACCATAACAGGGCTGACATATATCACCGAACTCATCATCTGTTACGTGCTGCCCTCTACTGGTGAGCAAGGGTAATGACCCACACATACACATAAAAATGGCTTCCTAATATACTCTTTCAAATTGAAGTGAAGTTCTGTCCAAGGGCTGTACATGAACCTGTCGATTCGGAAAAAAACATAATTCAGAAACACCAAATCGGATCAGGAGCTCCACCCATGCTATGAATATGTTTGTTAAAGAGCACCCAGAAAAGCATTGGTTCACGTTTTAACAAGGGACATTTTCACAGTATTTTACGCTGTTGGCTTTTTGGCGTAAAAGTGGTGTAAATCCTATCTTTTTACAAAAATGTATATGAGAGCCTTGATGGGCGATACCACTGATTTACTTTTCAGTCTGACAGAGATTAAATGAAATTATTTTTATCCCAATAGCGATGTTCCATGCTGGTCCCTGGCGGGGGGGGCGGACGATAAGTTACCACCTACCTGACTCCACTCCTGCACCTCCCACCTGAATGTGCAGACCAGCACCAGGCAGGGCTGTGTGGCCGCCGGCCTGTGGTCCGAGGGACAGTGGTCCTCAGTCAGCTCCCTCTCAGCTCCCTGCTCGAAGCGAACACAGGAGACACGCCGGCGGGAAACCCCCAGGCCGCAGGACGCCGAGCAGGGCCCCACCTCCCGCACTCTCCACCTAGTCGACAATAGCGTTAGCATTAGCGTTAGCAATGCCTCTCTTTCACACTCTCGCCGTGTTACCATGGTTACCTGGCAGGACAGGGCTCTGGGTTACAGAGGACCCTTTCGGATGGGCGGGGCTCGGCGCACTCAGAGTCACTCACAATCTCCTCCCCCCCCAGTTCTGTATCACGGGAGCAGTACGACACCTGGTGAGCCAGGCCCCCTCCGCACGTCGCGCTGCATGCACCCTGCTGGTAGCGCCACCTACAGGAAGGACACAATAGTGCGGTGGTCCCTGCCCAATGGTTTCCTGTTCCGGAGCCCTGTGACATCACACTCACGTCGGAGGGCAGGCGGTGAAGTTGCAGAGTTCTGTGTAAGGCTCCGGTTTGCTCGACCCATTGCAGTAGACCTCCAGAACCTGCTGCGTGGAGCTGTGGTCTACACACATGTACCATATGTGCCGCTGTCCTGCAGAAAGGAAGGATTCAGCACCACACGGCACTTCCTACGTTCACATTCAGCAAACAATGACACACCTACCCATTCCACAGCTCTTTGAGCACTGGCCAATCACGGGGCTCCACACATACACTGGCTCCGCCCGTGGGGGCATGGCCATGGTGAGTGCCGTCTTGTATTTCCCCTGTACCTGTGCAAGAGAAACTCGGATCACACGATTAGCCGGCCCCCAAAGCACGCCTAGATTTTGCAGAGAAGACCTACTCCCCCACCTTTGCCTCTGTCTCCCAGCCGACGGGGCAGATGTTCACGACGCAGGGCACTGTGCTGGGCGGCCTTTCGGACTGCAGGCAGAGAGTGTCGTCCACATGGGAGTCGACATCACGCTCTGTGCGCACGCAGGTCACCGAGCGCCAGGCCTCCCCCGGGCCGCACACCGCCGAACACTCCCCAGGCTCAGAGACTCGCCACCTGCGGTGCCCCCCCAGCACACCACACACATCCAGCATCAGTCCAGCCGGTGCCAGCACCCCCCTACCCATCACTATGTATTAAATTTGTTTCCGGCACACACATTTCTGAAACACAGGATGGCAGGGGGTGGTTCATTAATATTCATAAAGGAAGTGCTACCTGATTGGCCAGTGAGAAGGATGGTGGGGTGTGCTCATTGATTTTCATTAAGGAGGTTCTACCTGATTGGCCAATGAGACGCTGTTGTATCAGAATCGGACTGTAGCACTTCCTTTATGAATATAAAACATCTGCTGCCACCCTACATTTTTAAAAATACGCATCTGGGACAGCGGCTGCTGAGGCAGAAATGGAGTCCAGTTTGGCTCCCATACCTTACAGGACAGGGAACAGTGTTGCAGGTGCTGATGGCCAGCGGTACCCAATTCTGGGGGCATTCAGAGGCTGGCCGTTCGATCCTCTCCTCCCCCTTCATCTGGACACATCTGACTGACCGCACCATCTCCCCCGTGCCACAGGAGGCACTGCAGGGCCCGAATGCCCCTGTCTCCCACCTGGGACATTAGAGTAAGGGTGTTTGTGCTCTACATGTGATCCTTTTTACTCCAACAGAACATGCAAAGTTCCATGTTCAGTTATTCTTTTTGTGGTTTACTTTTATGGGTGGCATCAAAGGAGTTTTAGTTCAGGTTTGTGTGATATCTGTATTATATTTCCTAATTCTTCAAACTGGAAAAACCTAAATACATGGTTGAAACAAAAACCAGTGTTCACAGGGGAGTCCCTGCGACCAGCATCTGATGAAAAGATTAGTTGAGTTAATGGTTTACCGCTGAGAAATTTGCCAGTAATGACACTGGTGCATGATTGGTTAGGTACAAAGGTAACTGTACTCGGGAGGGCAGGGCTGGAGGTGGCAGGGACTCCGCAGGCCAGGGGGGCGAGGGTCCCCCCCACAGAGGGAGTCAGCCAAGGTATCTCCCGTGTTTATATCCTGACACACAACAGTGCTCTGCTGGAGCCCTACAAGAGACAGGTACAAACATCTGTCTGTCAAACCACATTCAGTCAAAAACATGAAATGGAAATTAAATGTGACCCTTCAAGGCTGCCTTACCTGAGCCGCATGTGACAGAACAGGAAGTGGGGTGCGTCTGCCACTTGGCTCTCACTGAGCTCGAGTTCCTAGGCAGGAAAAAGGAATAGGAGATGCTGGGGCTGGTGGCTTCCCCATACTCTTTCCCATACTTTCTGTAGACCTGTGGGAAATACAGCATTGGCCCCAGCTGAAATCTGATTGGCCCCAAGAACACCGTCTTGCTTGTCACTCACAAATTCAAAACATATCGTTGGCTAACGATAAGGATGGCCCATCTCATGCCCCCCTCCCACCTGCACACGCGTCTCCTCCATCACTGGCCCGTGCAGCAGCACCTCCTCCTTGTGAGGCAGAAGGTCAGGGGTCAGGTAGAGGCGATAGGTCAGCTGATTGTCCTCCAGAGGGGATGGGTGTGTGGCGTTTAGGGACACGCGCCCCCCCCCGGCCACCACATACTTTCCATGGACCAGTACAGCTGCACACACATGCACAAACACATATATCCTGGGTAAATAAGCAATTACAACATTATTACGACTAGGGTTTAATTTGTGGAAGAGCTCAGCTAGACTTTGTCATTTTGACTTCCTCTGCCCGCCCCTGGAGAGTGTGGCCAGGGATAATATAAAGTGCTTTGAGACAATCTAATATTGAGAAAATGCAGTATACAAATAAAATTGAATTGGCTCAGAACAGTCTGCACTCAAATGCAACACCCAATATAATTTTAAATTGCAACATTTTATTTGAGTTACCCTTTGGAATAAATGCAACTTGAACTAAAAAAATGCATATTTATAAAGTTTAATTTCATTGAACAAGCAGAGTCAGTGAGGAGTGGATGCTGACGCTAATGAAAAGGACGTGATTGTTACGTGATCAAGTAATTAATAGTGCATTATCATTACTAAAGACTATGATATGTGTATGATGTCATCGTGGTCTTTATGAGCTCTGGCACTGATTACCACCATTTACTCAGGCTGTCTTAGTGCCTAATCTTCCAAATCCACGGGTTATGCTGCTTTCTGTTTATCCTCAAATTTTAACCATTTTTCTGGATTAATTATGAAGTCTTGAAGTGTCTGTCTGGTAGTTATGTTAAGTGTACATGTCTGGTAGGTCATTTAAATACACCCTCTAAAAAACAAGTCCTTTTTGGGGTATAACGTTATCAATAAGAATTTTTTTTTGACCTCCCACCGTTAGGGGGCACTCACCTAGATGTGTGAAGAGGGGGCGTGTGTTAACAATCTGAACCTGTGTGGAATTCTGTGGAAGGGTCAGGAATGTGATGTACTCTGCAAAATAGAGAAAATGACAAAAATAATCAGAAATTAGTCAAGGCTTTTCTCGAGATTGCATCGTCGGTTTTGGGCCTTTGGACTTGTTGCACCTTTAGCGCGGCCCTCCGTGTAGGAGTCGGAGACAAGTATGCAGGACGAGCCGTCTCCACCGCACACCCCGCAGACGTCCTCCACCTTTGTGGAGTGAAGCAGACCATCACAGCCAAAGAGCTGGGGAAAGAGAGGAAGATAAAGTCGGCACTGAGGGTTCATGGCAAAGAGGCAGCTACCATACAGGCCTGGACTGAGACCACTGTTAATAAAGCATAATGCTATGGCCCCTATTCCTTTACAATACCAGTCAAAAGTTTGGACACACCAAGCCGCCTACAAAGAAGAGTGATAGTGTCACATCACATGACCTGGCCACCTGACCTAAACACAGCAGAAATCGTCTGGAGGAGTTTGGCCAGAGAGTGAAGGAAAAGCGGCCAATGAGTGCTCAGCATATGTGAGACCTCCTTCAGGACACCTGGGAAAGCATCCCAGAAGGCCACCTCATGAAACTGGACAGTAGGGTTAGCCAGTCCCTGGAGCAATTGGGGTTAAGGGTCTTGCTCTAATTATTGTAAAATGTAAAGAATAGTACAAATTAACCTTTCTATGGGTAGGCGTGTCCAAACTTTTGACTGGCACGGTATACACCATGTTCCAAATTATTATGCAAATCATATTTAAGTGTAATAAAGATTAAATATTTTGTTTTTCAAATTAAACTCATGTATGGTATTGTGTCTCAGGGCTCTTTGGATAACTCAAATCAATCTTGGACATCTGTGATAATTA
>JAABNX020000046.1:3057107-3068678 GCA_015163995.2 Mormyrus lacerda
ACTTGAAAATTATGCTGACTGTCATTTGCATCGACTATTTAGGAAAATCGGAGAAAAATATCATTTGCATAATAATTCGTAACGCGGTGTATAGGAGCATGGCTCAGGATGCTGAGACTATGATCAGAAGGTTACAGGTTCACATCCTAGTGTCAACAGAGTGATGTTATTGTTGGGCCCTTGAGCGAGGCCAGGAGTCCCCATTTACTCCAGGGACTGGCTGACCCCGGTATCTCAAAATGAACGCTGCATTGGGTACAAGCATCTGCTAAACAAATGAAAAGGTATGTATTTTTACCTTTATATTTCTGAGTTTCGATATATAATATACCCACACCAGAATTTATATCATCAGTGTGTTTGTTAGCTTAGAAGGTTAGATAGACAGACACTCAGACAGACAGACAGACACTCAGACAGACGGACAGACAGACAGGCACTCAGACAGACAGGCACTCAAACAGACAGACAGGCATCGAGACAGACAGACAGATAGAATCCTAGATGGAGGTTTGTACCTGGCACTTCCCCCCCAGGCAAGCGGCGACGGAGCCAGGAGGGGGTGGAGAGTTGGGCTCGCAGCGTGTCCCGTCCAAAAACTGTGGCCCACGGCTCACCATGAAGTCCTCTCCCTGAGAGCGGCACAGCAGCCTGCATTGGAGGTCTCCTAGGTAACGGTATGTGTGTGGAGGGGGGGTTACTAGTCAAGGAGCGGGATCAGGCACTTTCAGCTGGCTAGCTCAGCTCAGCAGGCACCCTGGAACACTAACCTGTGACATGGCCCACGGCAGGGACCCAGTGGTAGAGGGAGGCGCTGGTGGGGGACAGGCGGAGGGGCTGGGAGTCGGTAATCGAGCACTGCTCCTTCATGAAGTCCAGCTGGCTCCCCCTGCAGCGCTGCCCAGGGAACAGGCATGAAGGGGGATTATCAAAACACAGCATCTTTAAACATGTGGCCCCACCTCTCTGCACTAACATTAACCCCCACCCAGCCTTAACCTTAACCATAAGTAACAAACAAAACGCTAGTTGATTGCAGTCACAGAATTGAGGTTATCCTGAAAAAAATGTCAGTTACAGGTTTTTATCACATTGTGGGGAAATCTGGTCCTTCCAATGTAATAATTGCATACACACGTACACACAGACACACACAAACATACAGACTCACACATAGAGCCATTGCTGCAACAATACAGATAACAGCCTCTGCAGTTCTGCTGCAAACATAACCTACTGGGCTCTACCTGTGTGTTACAAAGTCTGGCCTCAGTGTCCGTGCCCTCGCAGTTGTTCCCGCCGAACGCAGGCCTGTGGCAGGAATTACAGGAGTGTAAGACCTCAGCGCTGGAGTCTGCGAGTGGCTTCCAAACAATCTGTAGAAGAAGGCCCTTCACAAGCCGTGTCTTCAACATGGAAGCTTGCTATCGCAGCCAAAATTCAAAAGTCCCAAAGCGGGTCACACTGTTGTACCTTTGAAGAAGACACGTCTCCCAGAAGAGGAAATGTAAGCGACGGGGGTTTGTTACCGGGGGTTGTTACAGTGCCTCCTCCTGGCGCTCACTCCTCCTCCGCAAGTACGGGAGCAGAGGGAGAACTCGGTCCAGCTGGACCAGGATCCGTGTACCACCATGCTGGTGCTCAGCTGAGATGGGGACACACAGCGCCCCTTCAGGCACCACTGGGAAGTGCAGAAAACAAACACTTCACCCAATGTTCATCTGCCATTTGTCCCTCTGATCGGTCACCCTGTGTTGCCGGCTGACACCTGATTGGGGGCGCACTCGGTTCCGTCCAGCAGAGGGACGAGCAGGCGGGTACAGGTGCTCTGATCTCCAGGGACGATGTGGCAGGAGAGCACTCGGCATGCATCCTGCGAAGAGGAAGAGGCTCTTTACTGTGCGAGTAGAGGGCACATGGCTACATAGGCGATGACGTGGCACTCACGACATCAGCACTCCTGAAGGAGCAGGCCTGGGCGGCGCTGCCAAATGCGATCCGGCACTGGTCGTCTACGCCGTAGTACAGCCCTGGCTTCCAGTCCTGCAGGGAGCCCCCGTACACAGGCAGGTCCCTCACGCAGTCTGCGTGACCTGCACTGCAATGACAGCCCCGAGTCAGTCAGGAGAAGGACCATGCGCACACTCCTCTACCACCATTCCCGTGACCCAAGAGCCTGCCAGGGCCAAGGGACTACGGATGGCGACCTGCCCCGTCCCTGTAACCCATAGACCCATGGGGGCACCTGAAGAAGTGGCTCAGCTGCTCGCGGCTGCACTGAGACCATGTGAGGTCTGTGCTGCCATATCCGCCGTCGGCCGCCATGATGAATCCGCCGCTGCCACAGTTGTTGCCCGTCCCATCGTGGTTGATGCCGAAACTGGGTGACACCAAAGCATGGAAGGGGAATGGTCCCTTTTTAACGTCACAGTAACACCTACAGTTTGAAATGCCATAATCTCTGACAGAAAGACTTATAATAATAGAATATTGATTACTATAATATTCTCACTGGCCTTCTGGGAAAAAAGTTACAATTAAATATCTTCCGAGTTGTGTTTGACAGCTAATTTAATTCCAAATTGTGACAAATTATGTCAAAAGCAAACTTGTGAAGTTGACTAGAGATCACTTGTATGAGTGAGGCTCCACCCACACTTTGCCTCGCCCCCTGTACCTGTGACCTATCTCGTGAGCGATGGTGATGCCCAGGTCAAACCCCGTGTCCTCGGTGATGACGCAGCTCCATTGGCTAGAACAGGCCCCGCCCAGCTGAGCCACACCCCTCACCTGCTTATTTCTGTCAGGCAGCTGCAGGTCAAACCTGTGGGGAGACAGGGGTGGGGATTAATGTGTCTCCTACACAGATGTATGTAATGACCTTAAGTAATCTGTGATGTGTAAACACCTATATTTTAAACAGGGAAAGAGAACTAATCATACGTGTATGGGAAGCCATAGCAGGGGCGATTCTAGGATTTTATTAAGGGGGGGGGGGGGCAAAATTCACACAGAGGAGCCAACCAGTAATTTGTTTTGTACTGGTGAGTGACTGGGCAGGGGGCACTGCAGGGGCCAATCAGCTTTCAGCCAGTGGTCCTGGTCCCATATAGGCGAAGCCTACCGTGTGATATAGAGAAGCAGGTCAGCATGCAGGGGATCGGTGTCGCTGACGGGATTCACCCTGCGCCCCCACTCACACACGCTGATCAGAGAGGAAGTGATGTTGTCCGTGATCTGGATCTCCGGCTGAAATCAGGGACGGAGGCATCACTCAGCCTGCAGACGGCCACACCTCCATGCCCACCCCCCCATACGAGCGGAATGACCATGGCTACCTCTGGCTCCGTCAGGATGATGGTGCGCACCAGGTGAATCCGCAGGTTGGCCCCCAGCGAGGTGTCCCGGAGCAACTCCGACGCCTTGCAGAGACACGATAAAACCAAAATGTCTTGAGGATGACGCAGGAGACTCATCCCTCTCAGTCCTGCCCACCGCTTGGTGACTCGGCCCACCTACTCACTATGTTCAGGTTGGTGAGGATATAGCGCTCTGTGTCCTGCCTGTGGACCTGCTGCACATCAGCCCCCACCACCACTAGAAGCTCCAAGTGAGTGACTTCAGACAGGGTGGGGGAGCTCCGTCCAAGCCGCACCGTACCTTGGAAATTGCGGGGCAAAGAGGAATTGATGGAGGAAAGGGAAGTGGGTCCAAGGCAAAGGGATCCAGTGACAGCACTGCAGTCCCATCAAACTCTGCATCAACATGACATCTGCTCAGCACTTCAGGCAATCATCTAATCATTCGGTGCACTTTATTTCAGTGCCAGGTAGACCAGTGTTGTTGACGAAACACATGCTCACAATGGTAAGTTTCATACAGACAAAGAGAGCTCTCCTATTTTTTTTATTTCATTGTACCCCATTCCTCTAGTCTAAATGATCCAAATATTAGTGAAATACCACTAGTTAAACTGCAAAAGGTTTTAGAGTTTTCGAATAAGGAACACTAAATAACCACTGAAAAATAACTCCAATCTTTAGACATGTAAAGGGCACTGTAATTTAGTCAGGTCACAAGGAAAGTGCTTCCCAACCAACGGATCTGCTCATACCTGAGGCAAGGGATGTCAAACCAAAACGTTGCAGCTCCAGGGACTGAAGAAAATGAAAACAAAAAAATAAAAAAAAATAAAACAAAAAACAAATAAAGTTTTTTTTTGGTCTTAGAATTATTGTACGGCTACACTGCCAGCCGAATCAATATCACTCTTTCGTCGAACCTGCGATCTATGAAATGTTTATAAAACGAGACGAATCAATGAAGCCTGAAAACCTGAAAAGACGTTTGAAAATGATCAACACCAGCTGATCAACATGATCAACATGCTTCTGAGTAACTTTTAGAGTATTACATGAACTGCTACAGAAAATATTTTGAAAGGGGGCATACATCAGAAGCCAAACAGATCAAAGTACTTTACAAATAGGCGCGATCATTCCTCAGCTAAGCACCGCAGTCCTGCCTCACCTCCTCTGCTGGATATCTCCCGGACACCGCAAACCCCGGCAAAAGCGACAGGACACAGATAAATACGGCGACTGCCATGTCGCTGGAAAGGAGATCATTTGGTGTATCCGTAGGGGAAATGAAGGAGCTCCTCCTAACGGGACCGAGGGTAGGGGTAAATCTGAGCTTACACTGAGCAAATATCAGAAGCAAACTGAAAAAGCAGGTTGATCAATGACAGACTACCCAGTGGACTTCAATTGAGTGACGAGGGTCTGTGGCTCAAAAATGTCTATAGTAAAGAAATAACAATTTGTTCTTGATGTTTGTACAGTAACGGGTCACATATCGTATTGTATTGCCCTTTGTAGTGTTAATACACTACTGTAACACACATTGCAAATGAACAACATAACCAAACATTACAGTAAACCCGTTATCTTTTTTATTATTTATTTATTTAAAAATAAATAATTTTTATTTTTAAAAACCCCGTTATCGTGTCTTGGCTATAAATGAGCTTTTACGAAAATGTGTATCCGCAAGTCTCGAAGCATCTGGACTGAACTGAATCACGCCCGGACAACTAAACATGAGATACATGGGGGTTACAGTCTAGTGTGATATTAACAAGATGCTCAGGGAAGAAATTAGGATTAGCCAGCAATTGGACACATGCAATAGTAGCTCAACATTTTGTATTAGTAATAAGTAATATGCAAGGCCTCAATTCATGTTTAAGAGAGAGAGAGGGGTGCGTGTGTGAAACAAAAAAAATGCCAAACATCTTGAATTTTGCTTGGTTATTTATGGTTAAGGTCGTCATGTTGGGATTAGAGTTTTCCTCATAGAAATTAATGGAGAGTCCCCACAAAGGTATAATTACATACACACAATATGTAATGACGAAAATGACGACACCGGTAGAGCCCCGGCAAGCGGTGGGGCGCGGCGCGCGCCGCTAAGCTTGGCGCCTCGCGCTCCCGAGGCGGGGTGAAAGGTGACGAATCTTTGCCTACAGACAAACATGGCGGAGACCGAGCTGCAGCGACCAGGTAAGGGATGTGCTGCCTTTTCGCGGCTCGCTAACTCGCTGGTAATAGAGCGTTTTCCCCCTGAATATTTTAAACCAGCTTAACTGACGTCGTATGTTTAGCTTTTCAATTATAATAACTGACTGGTGTCATTTCAGTGTTTTCGCGCAGCTAGCTAGCATATATGGACGTAAATGCTGTTATTTTCCTGCCTATTAACCTGTGAAAATACAGTTTTGATAAGTTTTAATTGTTAGTCTGTCTCAGTTTAGCGACTTTATTCCTATGCGGTACAACTAACTAGCGCAAGTGAATCGTACGGCCACTTAACGACTCGTCTATCAGCGAACTAACGACGAGATTGTTTTGGGTGGGTAACGCTACGCTGCCTGTGACTATAATCAGTTAGCTGTAATATGTTGTTTTTTTAAGACGTAACCCCGATTTAGTGATAGTTATCGGGCTTATTTTATGAAGCAGCGCCCTGCTAGCCGGCTAATCGTTAGGGGTTATCGAGTTTAATGAGTAGTGTGTCCAGACACAGGGCAGGATAGTAAAATACATTGTAAGGAGCAAATGTATAATTACCTTTTATTTGAGTAATTTTATGTACTCGCAGATGTATTACTACGTGCACTTTAAGTGGAAACCTGAGACCGCCAGAATGTAAAATCCAAAACCCATGATACGGTCCCTTCTTATAACGAGAGCCTTGCAGCTCCCTGAAATCAGTCGTCCGGGTACCCGGTGTCCGTGGCGCACCGATGATGCAATGTCTGACCTTTTAGTTAATGTTAACGTCAGGTTAGCATACCATAATGGACGATAGTACAGCTTATCCAATCTGTTATCGCTTGATGAATAAAGCAGTGTAAGTGCTTTAATTTAATCTGATACGTAGATTGTGAGGAGGCAACTAAAGGGCTCATGGTTTTCAAAATAAAATTACAAAATTTCCATGCATAATTGTATCGAAAAAGAACATAGTTGGTCAGTCAGGAAGACTAGTATTGTGAAATGTGACAATAAGGTCAATTTTGTGGTTGGGGGTCCCAGTGTTTAGCTGGGTGTGCTGGTTTTTGAATATCCTCATTCAGATGATTCTCTGCCTTACTTGTATGTCACTTTGGACCAAAGCATTTGCCAAGTAAATAAATGTGGTTGATTTGGCTTTTACCCAAATGCAACTTACTTACAACCAAGAGAGTAAGAGCTTACATGTGGACTGCTTTGCTCTTAAGGGTTATATGTTATGGTTTTCTATTCAGATATATAGCTGCCCTCGTATAACAACACCTGTCCCTCTATATTTAAATTTCACAGTTGTGTCTATTTAACAGATGCAGATCATTTTTTTAGTTGTACTCTGTATGGTCAGTTATAAGTCGACAGCATAGTGCTGTATTTTCATTTTATGTGCTTGGACGAAGACCACAGTCATTGATCAGAGGGACAGAATAATCTCC
The DNA here is from genome assembly GCA_015163995.2 of Mormyrus lacerda. Lineage (NCBI taxonomy): Eukaryota > Metazoa > Chordata > Actinopteri > Osteoglossiformes > Mormyridae > Mormyrus > Mormyrus lacerda. The sequence goes on from JAABNX020000046.1 coordinate 3,064,117, forward strand.
AAGGCTGTCAGTGTTGTGTTTTGCAGCTTGACTCAGGTTACAACTATTGATGATCACTGAGGAGATTAGGGCCCTTTTTAACTTTTTAAATTAAATATATGAGTCAAATGTCGAAGCATGTTTAGGTCAAGGGACTTGGAGTAACTTGCTTGACTTGTTGATCTAAGGGATGTGTGAATCATTTTCTGCAAATAGTCCAAAATGTGAAGATCCCACCCCCCACAGGCGCCTCCCCTGAAGATGACGATGCAACTTCGCTCCCCAGCTTCAAATTCTGCATCCCCAAGAAAGAGATCAACATGGTGCCTGACATGGGCAAGTGGAAGCGTTCGCAGGTGTGCTGCTTCCCACGACAGATCCTGTGACTTCCCGGGGGGGTATGACCCAAAAGGGGCTCATATCTTGCACCCACCTTCTCGATGACTTGTATCTCTAAGGAAGAAACCTCAGCTCACATTTCTTCAGAAAAAACTTTTTTTATTTCTTTTTTATTTTTTAAATGACTAAGTTGCTTTAGGATATGTCCCCCATTAAACAATTACAGTAAATGTATCTGGCATTTAAATAATTGAACACGGGGCTGCTTGCTTAGTCCCCCAGTTCTAGGATACCTCCAGACCTTGAGACCTCGCGTGGTTGGTTTGTTGTTAAAACGTGGACTTATCTTCTCCCCAGGCCTATGCTGACTACATTGGATTCATCCTGACTCTGAACGAAGCTGTGAAGGGAAAGAAGCTGACGTGCGAATACAGGGTGTCAGAGGTAGGACAGCTGGTTGATTTGATGTCCTTAGAGCCAACGACAAGCCGTCTGCCTCTGTCTCTCCCCTTTTGGGGTTTCGTTTTTTCCACGTGTGACTTTACAGTATGATTAAAATCCCTGCCCTGTTTTTCAGTATTTTATGCTCGATATTGTTTATAGTGCTGCTACCTTAATATTAGATGGAACCAACCACAACTCTCTGAAAGCTTTCTTCCAAATTTATGGGGATGATGTGTGGATCGGTGGGTTGGCTCACTGCCTTTGATCAGAAAGGTGCCAGTTCAGATCCGTCAGCTGCGTGATTCCACAATTGGGCCCTTATGTGTATGTAGCTTGAGGGGCTGCATGGCCTTGCTTTCAGTTGTATGTTGCTTTGGATTAAAGTGTTTGCCCGTTAAATAAATTGTGATTGCAGAAAAACGTCCTGCATTTATTTACATTGTGTGAAAGTTCTCATTTACACATGTACCTTTTTTTTCTGTCGTCAGGGTCTGACGACGATCAGCCAACTGATCGATCTGATTGATTTATTTGCTCCTCCCCCCCCCCCCCCCCATGTTAGACTGTGCAGAAGCTGCTGGATGTGTTGAACACGCTAGACCGATGGATTGACGAGACGCCGCCAGTGGACCAGCCGTCCCGCTTTGGCAACAAGGCGTTCAGGACGTGGTACGCTAAACTAGAGCAGGTACGCTCTGAGCCCAGCGCTTTCATTTATTTCCTCTCGCCACCATATATTTAGCATCTCTCCCAGCACGGCTGCCCCACAATGCAGAAATTACACCATAGCTGCACTCAACTACCATTAACATTTAAAAGAAAGAGGGGGGTGTGGACTGAATTTTCCTGGGTGAATCCAGTAATAAGATTCCTTCAAGGAGTCAAGGACAATAAAATTCCCAGCCTGCCATCCATATACAGTGACACTGTGCAGTTCTGTCAACTTTCACAGTTCCCTGGTAGATGTATTGATTTATGGGCGTTTACTCATGAATCATTAATGCATTTGTTAATGTTTAATGTGCTTATGGAGCTTTTGTAATGTTTTGCTCACTACTTCAGGAGGGCGCCTTTGGTATAGCAGGTCCACTGGAGATTTTTTTTGCTGACCTTCTGTTTCTGTGGCAGCTGCTTGGGTTTCTCATTAAGATGTTGTCACTGTGTCTCTGTCCACCACTGCAGGAGGCAGAGGCCCTGGTGTCCACTGTCATCCCCACTAAGCTCAGCGCCGCCGCCCCGGAGATAGCAGTCTATCTGAAGGAGGCTGTGGGGAACTCCACCAGAATAGATTACGGGACAGGTAATCGCGGTCCAGTCCATGTGGAAATTCCCGCTGTCTCCGTGGGTGCCAGTCTTGAGAGTTTCTGAGAAGATGCGTGCTGAGCTGAAGGTCAGGATACTCTGTAGGCAGGCTGTGTGTGGCGGTGGGGGACTGTCAGCGGTCTTTACGAGAGAGGAAGCATCCTCAATAATTGCTTCTTTCCTGAGAGCTTCTAGTTGCATGAATTATTTATACACCTCTAAGAACCCCAGCTCCTGCTCAAAGGGTAATTTGTGCTGTTTCTCCTTATATACTGTAATTCATTCACCTGCTGTTTTTTTTGTAAATGTCCTACCTATAGTTGTCTGATCCATGTGCACCTGCTTTGTTTTAGTGTGTTTGTTTCCATCGTTGTAAGTCTCGTGTATGAAACGCTGGGTGACTGCTGCTGTAGAATGCCAGTTTTTCCAACCAGGAATTGAGTATCTTGCATAGAAGGGAGGGTACATTTGACCGGGGGTTTTTCCCAGGTGGATGTAATGAACTGCCAGATAGTAGATTATGATGGAGTTTATTGATCCCAGTGGGAAATTCTGTATTGCTGGCAGACGTTGTGGAATTTAAGGAAAGTTTCAATTAGTGTCGTATGGTGACTTGGATGTACAGTGGTGCCTGCTATTCAAAATATTTTTTGTTAGTTTTAGTTTTCTGGTTTTTATAGTAAAAACTTTAAAGAAAAACACAATCTAGTGTGGCGACAGGCATCACGGGAGCAGAGAGAGACGTGGAGACTTGCTTGCCGGGGAAATCAAGCTCTTTATTAACAGCCCTTAACCCTTGTGTTGTTGTTAATGGTTGCGTTTCCCTGTTGCCGCGCGTGTGTTTTCCGTTTCTTCTGTGTACCCAGTCCGATCCTCGTGTGTATTTACCGTGTGTAAATCTCCCACGATGTGTGCATCTTGCAGTTCGGCGTCTGACAGCCTTTGGGTTCGGTGCCTGTTGTGGGTTTTTTTTTTTTTTTTTTTTTTTAAAAAGGAACCAATGAAATTTTTGGTCACAAACTTAATTGTTCATAGACCACAGCAGTTTGTGAACTGCAGGCACCACTGAACTTTAAAATATTATCACAGTACTGTGTGCCAAGGTGGTTTGCCAGGTGATACCAGTGTGTATTATATTTTTGGTGGGTAATGCATCTGTAAAAACAGCAGCGATATTTCACTGTTTGGATCACTTAGACTAGAGGAATGAGATATAATGAAATAAAAATGAGGAGAGCTCTCTGTCTGTGTATAAGTATGGATTGCACCTTTGTGAGGACATGTTTCGTAAGCTCTTCTAAGAACCAAAACAGCTTTCATGTAAGCGCTGACATTTGGGTTCCAATTGGGCTTCATTGATTGCTGGGAAGCAGGCCTCTGCTGAAAGTTACCTCCCGTCCTCACAGACAGACTGGCCAATGCAACTCGGCAGCCATGGTTTTTGTCCTTCCTGCAGGTCACGAGGCTGCATTTGCTGCCTTTCTCTGCTGCCTCTGCAAGGTCGGCGTTCTGATGGTGGACGACCAGCTGGCCATAATCTTCAGGGTATTTGACCGGTATGTGCATTTCTTTCTGTGGGCTGTTTTTTTGGGGGGAAAGGTTATGCTTTAGTCACGCAGGAGCTCCTCAGGGCCCTACCTACCTCGGCTGCTGTCACCGGCCAGACACCAAAATAACTCTCCCAGATCCAGCAGCACATGATCAGAAATGATTGATAAACTCCTTATGGTTGGTGAAGGAGGATCTTTCCATTAGGAAACCTTTAGAAAACAATTCCATGGGTGTGAATTGTTTCCTTTTTGTCTTGCTTGATTGATTCAAAATGTGAATTGTTGGTTTGAATGACCAACAATTGTTGCACCTCCTGCAGGTATTTGGAAGTGATGCGGAAGCTACAGAAAACCTATAGAATGGAACCAGCAGGAAGCCAGGGTGTCTGGGGGCTTGACGACTTCCAGTTTCTGCCCTTCATCTGGGGGAGCTCCCAGCTCATAGGTATGCGCCGCTGACGTGTAAATGGCTGGATGATAGAGACCCCTAGTGGAGAGACGGTGCTGTTTCTTCCCTGAACGCTCCTGGTTTGCAGATCACCCCACCTTGGAGCCCAGGCACTTTGTGGAGGAGAAGATGGTGAATGAACACCACCAAGACTACATGTTTCTGGAGTGCATCAAGTTTATTAATGAGGTGAGAAAATAGCCTGCAGGATTATGTCAGCAGGTTTCTCAGTCCTTTACGTCCGTGTGGGGTTCATCCCGCCATCTGCCAAGGTCATCTAACCTGACGGTGTCCCAGGATCTGCCACGTTGTCATTTGTAAGCCGCCTCAAAGGTAGACGCAGGTCTGCACTTATGCTATTGCTCTGCTGTAGTGTCCTTTTCACTGGTAACACCTGAAGAAAGCTGGGTTGGGTTTCTGTGGGTCTTTGGGATGAGGTTCTGCAACTGTACGCACACGCTTGTTGGGGGGGGGGGGGGGGGGGGGGGGGGGGGGGGGGG
>JAABNX020000046.1:3070432-3080855 GCA_015163995.2 Mormyrus lacerda
CATCCTTTGGGGCTTCCATAAAACGGTTACACCCCCCCCCCCCCCCCTTTCCGCCTTCCTGCACAGACACACAGTTCATACCCTCACGTCCTTTGGGTCTGAGACAAACAGTCTCTCACTCCGTCTCTAAGGTTTAAGCCTCCTTCAGTTCCCTGTACTCCTGCTTGTTTTGCATCTTTCTCCATTCTCTGTGGCATTTTTGCACATTTTCACGAAATTGTACATTTTGAGATGATTAACCCATAGATGAAACATTTGCTTGTGACACACATGGTTCAGTTGTTAAATGATGTAAGCTGGTTGGCCAAGTATATTTTTTATTCCTCGGATTGAAGCGACGGGAGGCTCTAGAACAGGTTGGGAAGAATCTAATCCGCAAAGGGCCGGTGTGTGTGTGCAGGTTTTGGAGATCAGCTTTGTGTCAAACCTAGGTGTGAGGACTCTTCAGCCAATCATCAGTCCTCTAATTATTAATCTAATTAGTGAGATGCAGCAAAAAGCCCCCCACATTATGGCCCTTTCTGGGTAAGACTGGCCATCCCTGCTTTAGAATGTTTCACAAATATGCTGTCCTCAGTCCTGCACCTGAGTAACATTTCATGCTGAGTCAGTCTGCCTGTTTCTCTGTGGCTCCCTGCCCTGTTCATACTCGGGTGTCTGTCTACATCTCTGTATTTGAGAGAGCAAGCCTCCATGTGACCACTCTGTCCTCTTCTCCCCCCAGTGTCTGGAGAAGTTCCCTGTCATCCAGCACTTCAAGTTCGGCAGCCTGCTCTCCATTCAACCCCTGAAGCCAGGAGTCTGAGTGTGGCTCAGAGGAGCCTGGTGGAGGTGGCCAAAAATCGGGGGGGGGGTTGGTATTTCAGCCCTTAGCAATCTATGTACAGTAAATCCTCATTTTCACTTTACACCCCCACCATCAAATCTCTACTTTTTTTTTTATTTCCCTCCTGAGATCAATCACATTGTGTGAATGTGTGGATTAGCAGAAGATGCAAGTCATGACCAGTGCTGTTTTTACCCGTGTACCTATTTATTTGTATAAATATCCAGACAGCGTGGGTGTAAAATAATGTAAGTGAACCCTAGTTTGGCACAACTCAGTGGAATTAAAGTAAATCTGATTTACTACATATTCCTGTAGTCAGTCTGCCTGAACAGAGCTAGCATCATCTGCTGGCGGTGCGGTGTGGCGATGTCCGAGGTAAGCGTGGCATCCAAACATCACTTGGCTAAGACGACTCTTTGGGTAGTAAAGAACATTGATTCTTTAATGCATTTACATTAAAATTGTACATAAGCAGGAAAAAGTCTCCAATAAAGATATTGTTTGTGTATGAAAAATAATTGTCAATCAAGTGCACCATGAGCAGACATGCCTTGGTAGACACATGGGCTATGGCTGTGTGTGGGATTAGTAAACCGACTTCACAGAAAAAAAGTGGACATTGAACACGTTACGTTTGTAGTTTAGTTAATGTGTCACAGACATACATACCTATTTGGTACTTCAGTAAAGACTTTCATAGTATTAGAGTCCGCTCAAAATCTGTCCTGAATCTTTAAGTCCCAAATTTTATAAGTAAGTAGAGGACTATGCCCTGCGATTATTTAGGCATGAAGTGTTAAGGGGTTTAACGGATATTATGCTTTCTGTAGATGATGCTGACATCACTGGTTACATTTCTATTCTGATTTGAATTGACTTAGAATGAAATACGCCCATTGCAAATCATCTGTATTTTTAACTGGTCGTAGCACCTCGATCGTTTGTCTCCGTTCCTGTCATATGACGTACAAATTAAGGAAGGGGTCGCCCGTGCTGCGCCTAGGCTTCCTAATCCTTGATTTGCCGCTACTCTGCGGTGCTGCTGAAAGGTAAAATGCGCTTAATCGTAAACTCACACCCATTAAAATTGAGAACAATAAGCACAATAGCAGAATTTGTATCACGGGCCTAAGTTAAGTACGTTTTTTTTTTTACATGTAGGTATAGATGCCAAATACAGTAAATGTGAAAACGGATTAAGTGGTGAAATTATATACTTCACACGATAATGCAGCACGTAGACTACCCAGGTCATCCGTTCAAGTACCACATGGTGAAAAATTTCATACTGCGTGGATCTTCAAGCTGTTGGGTCAGCTGACAGAAACCAAGCTCTGCTTCCATGACTCTGGTACCTGTGCCTTTTATGGGCGTTGTCACTGGACAACGTGATTAAACTGAAAAGACAAGAGCTTAAAATATAAACCGTACAAAGCCCATAATTACTCGCATTGTGTAGGCCTACCTCTTGGATCTCATTAGCATAGTTCGCAGTCAAATTTGTAGTGAATAAAATAACTTTATTTCTTTGTTCACTTATTTTAAACGGTGGTGCGTGCAGTATCGTCTTTGATTACGTTCAGCGCTCCTCCCACTTTCCCACGTTTTCACTTCACAGGCAGGAATTCTTTTCGCACCGACGATAAGGATACAGCGAATAAATGTTAACCTGACTAACCTGGTTTGAAGCATTGTCCTGTCAGTCATTGCCCTTCTTCCATTCATATTGACTATATAGATGTTCTCATTTGATATCTGTAGATTCATTTTAAGGACTCCAGAATTTAGAGTTATGAGAACATAGGTTGCAGCGCAATTTGCGTACTAATTTTATGACGTGTGCTATTTGTTATGGTTGCCGCTAGGTGGCACTCATTGTCCACCAACCGGATCTATATCCAATCCACATAGAACAGAAAACTAGGACATTTTATCTTATATTTGGCATGGACCGAAATGTTCTTTAAAAACAATTATAGTCAAAGACGAATACATTGGTACATGAATAAAATTATGATTATTTAGGATAAAATTCGGCTAGGAAAGTATGTTTTTAGTCGGTCTAAGAAAAAAAAATCAATATATAATCAAGACTGTAACTCATTCGCAATAGATTTATTTAACATTTTTAAATATTAGGTTATGCTAACTATATATTTCCTTTTCACCGCATTTTATTTTAACTCGTAAATCCCCTGGTCGATTTTTGTGCAAATAATGACCACCAAAAAGCGGAAGGAAAATTCACCGCGCATATTTACAACTGAGGAATATGTAGAAAATAAATACACAGAAATAACGCACATCAAACCTTTGAAATGATCTATTGGCGATTAGCGACTTCAGCTAAACGACCTGCAGCATCTCGTCGCGATTCGCTGGAGGTTTCAGGCAGCAATGGGAAGCGCAAAGGACGGCAGAGGAGAGACGCGGGGAAGCGCACGGCCGAGGTCAGCATGCGCTGTTGCTCACGGGCTTTTTAATACCACCTTCATTCATTGATTTTGAAGAACACCACCAAGTGGCATGTAGCAGAGATAAACCGAAAGCGCTGCCAAGGAAGGAAAGTGAGCGGCGCGCTCTTTGGGACTGTGCGAAATAACGCGCAGACATACACTGCATCCAGGGGTACTGGACGTGGAAAAAACCCACCACGATAAAAGACATTGTAATATGCAATATACGCGATCACACTTCACTAATCGTGGATATTAAGGGATCGCAAAAACAACATGATTATAATTTCTGGCAAAGTACTATCATTTAGGTACGCATGCAGTTTAAACTTATTTGACGACGTACCTATCAGAAATCGTAATTGCACTTCTGCACACGTCAGAAAATGGAAATATCTACACATTTGTACTATGGTCAAAGTTAGGGTTTACTTACTGGTACCAGTAAAATCGTGGGCACAATGATTTACTGCAAAATGTAAACAATCTTCTAGTTAGGTTATTGGCTAGTCCATCTATTCCAATAATGAGAAGAATAAACACGTTTTAGTCACTTAGAGTAAAATCTCAGGCTGTGTCATTCTGGTATGGATCATTATCAGCTGGCCCAAAAGTTAAAATGTGCAACTTCGTAACTTGGCACCATTCTGGGATCCGCTTAGCTTGGTGTGATCGATAAAAAAATCCTTGCCTTTCTGAATCAGCAAGAACCAGCATTATCTAGTTACTGTGAGAGGCTTCAAAAGATCCCACTCCGGGACGGTCGGCTTAAGAATGGCTTCCCAAAGATGCAAAGACTGTCTTTCATGCTAATTCCAGAGATATCGCACCTTTCTTTGAGATCTTAAGACCTACGACATATTGACATAAGAAAGCAAGAATTAACTGCTTCCAGCTATTAATATTTAAATAGTGTTAAAATGGGTAAAAGCTGACAGCGTTATCACGCATCACAGTTTAGTGTGAACAGAAACAATCACAAAAATATGGAGAATGAAAAAAGTTTTTATTTTGATACACATAGTGCTTATACTGAGAGGGTGCATGGCTAAATCACAAACTGCCTTTTTAAAACAAAAGGTCAGAATAGCAGAAACTTTAAAACCCACAAAACCAATGCTGGCATAGTGAATTACCGTGAAGGATCAGACACCAATTTGCAGTAAAAGTCCGGGAAAATAAAACAAAGTGACGCCCAGCAGTCCAAATTGCTATTAAAACCTAAGGATGGATCAAATTATGTACTGTGTGCATTCTGGGAGTTGTAGTGAAAAGTCATTACTCCAATCTAAAGGTTGATGGGAAAATTGACACAAGATGACTACAAGTCCCACAAACTAACAACACACAGCACCCCAGTCAAGACCTCAAGAATTATGAAAAACAAAAATACATACACATTACAGTTTCACTGGGGAAAGAAAATCATTTTTTTCCCACATTCACTCTTTAGCGAATATTTCGACTACGTTGCGGTCACATCGTCAGTGCCAAAATTCCCGTTACACTGTTGTGTGGATAAAGCTAAAACCCAGAGTATACTTTTGATGCCCACGTTGTCAACACGAATAACAGAAAAAACGAATAAAACTTAAAAGCGCCAATATATAGCTAAGCTATATGCGTTGCTCTAAATAATTACCTTTTAGTGTATAAAAAGAAAAAGCTACAACAAGAAAATCTGTCTGAGCAAGAGGCAGAACTACTTTTCCATTTAAACTGATATTTTAAATATCCATTCATTCTTATAGTGTTCTAGTAGGAAACGGTGTCAACGTTTTTATTCCTTCCACGAAGGCAAAGTTAACGAGTGAAACATTCAGTCACTTAAAAGCCAGCAGTTTAAGGCAACGAAACTGGAGTTTGTTAAACGGTAATGACATTAATGATCATGTAAATTGCTGTGAAATCTTTGAAGTTAGCATATTAGATGTAAAGGAAAAGCCTACACATCACATGTGGCACCACCAACACCCCCTCTCAAATATCCCAAACGATAATGAAACAAAAACCTGCTCAAATATTTAAATAGCCTAGGTACTCTTCTTGCAAAAATAAAACCGATTTTTCTTAAATTCTGTACAATTTAATTGACTACTTTTCTACTAACACGCCATGGAGTCAAAACGCCACGATGGCTCTTGTCCACGCTCCAAGGCTCGCTAGGACCTGCTTGCTACAGAACTGTCCGTTCAGGGACTGCTCAAAGTCCGCCTGCCGGTTCACCAGCTCTGTAAACCCCGAGCCGAAGATCGAGATAAGGTTGGAAATGCTCGAAGAGTCCAGCTGCTCGGAGGTCGGGCAGGGGAAGTCGTCGGACCTCGCCTTCTTGCATTGCACAAAGTCCGGGAGCTCCTCGGCGTAGTAAGCGAAGTCCGCCTTGCGCTTCTTGGCGAGCGCCGGTGCGCCCTGGCAGCAAGGCTGCGGAGGAGCGCAGCAGTCCTGGTGCAGGTACCCGTTCTCCACCGTGGTCACTACATGCGTGTCCAGGTCAAGCACCGTTGTCTTGTTGCAGTGCGCGCCGGCTGGGGAGAAGTCGCAGCTGGGTAAGGGGTAGGGCTCAGCGCAGCAGCTCCGGTAGAAGTCCTGCTCCTTGCATGCCTCTTCGCCGTGGAGCGCAGCGCAGCCTGGCGCCGCTTGAACCGGTGTCGGAGGAGCCGCCGCTGTATGCAGCGCACCGCAGAGGCTCGCCGGTTCGCCCCCAGCACCGCTAACACAGCACCCCTCACCGTCCTCGGCGAGATCAAGCGGGTCCAGCTCCTGGATCTCGTTGCACACGGTCATCACCTCCTCGTACTGCTGCATCCTGTAGATCTCCGCGTACTTCTCGCTCATGTACAGCTGTCTGGCGTTCCTCAGCACGTACGAGACCAGCAGGTTCTTGTGCAGCTTGATGCCTCCTCGCTGCGTTCTGGAGTTGTGGATTTTCCGCAAAGAGATCGAAATCAGACTCTGTGCGTCCACCGCGCACTCCATCGCGTTGATCACGGACTGCCGTGTTTGTGTTCCCCCTCTTCCCTTATCAAGAAACGGGACTCCCTTTTACGTGAAATCACTGTGTCTGCTTCGGAGCGAGGACCAGTGTGACGTCTATAGAGAAACATTGAAACACAGCTCCTCCAAACCTCCTGCATGCAAGCAAGGAATCAACGGCTTCAGCCGCTTAGCGCACAAGATATATTTCGTGAAGGTTTCGGCCCACTACGCCCTGCACCAATAGAAAGTCGCACTTGTCTAAGATTGACGTTCTTGCTCCGCCCACTGGTGCGCCCCGTGGCCAATCAAAAAGACGCGGTTCCTTTGTACTATTCAAATACCAAACTGACTTTACCAGAGCGGAATGTTCTCATGAGAAATATTGAGCGAGTGACTGAATACCTCGGTAATGTGTAACTCCGGTATACAGGCAGGCAACCTAAAAACTTAATTCTGTTAAAAAGTTAACAGAGGATTACAATGGAAGTTGATCTTTTAGTCATTTGCTATTTTTAGCTTATTCTGCAGCCACCGCTTCCACGGCCTTAATAGTGTAAATTTATAAAAGTACGTTCATGCGTTTTATTATTAAAAGATGCTCCTTGTACATTCTGGGGTAAATTCGATGTCGTCGCAGATAAAATGTTCAAGCAAAACCAATTTTAGTGGCAACGTAGTAATATTGGATTTATTTTGGATTATTTAAAAGCAAGATTTTAAGTGATACATTTTAGCCTATATAATATTGTCACATCCCCATACAATAATGTATATGCCAATAAGCATGACAATACACAATAAGCCCCAATAATGACGGCACGCAATTCATTTTACTTTAAATATCTCATTTGAAAACTCTAAATAGTAGGCTTAACGGAGTTATTTAATGGCAGATAAAGACCACAACAATTACTCAAGTTTTAAAGTAATATGAGAATTAGAAATTGTACAATAACCAGCAAAAACCTATATGAGACTAAAAAAGTATACACTAAAACTACACTGTCAAACACGGTAAAAGTATTTTTTTTTTCTTTTTAAGAAGAACATAGGGAAACGAAAGCAAAATCTGTTTGCATAAATTAATATGGCGAGATTTTCACTGATGCTCATTTACCAAAGCCAAAGCTATCTGAGGAGATAGTAGATCCAGAAGCTGCAAGATGGACTAAGCAAGAGATTAGCTATTCCGGTGTGCAGCATTACACGTGAAGTTATAAAAAGCAACAAGGAATCAGTTAATGGAACTGAGCGATGAGGCAGCACGTCTGAAGGAAGAAGAAAGAAGCCCAGTAGCGGCCATCTGTATTATTAACACAGAATACACCTAAATATTTTACAGAACGTGTAAAATCCCTTAAAGCTTTTATAGTGTGTAGAACATGCCGTTATTCTTACAGTAAGAAGTAGAATGCGATGCTAAATGCTATTTAATTTACGTGGTCATCAGGCAGAAGATCGTTTGTTAATCGAAATTGCCAAATGCTTTTCTCTTTTGACTTCACATACATTTATTAGCTCTCAGCCAGCATGTCGCCAGGTAACACTGAGAAATCATTAGCGGCATCAGAACAAGCCACGTTGGTCGCCGCCGCTACACTTCAGTCTGTTGAAATAAAGTTTTTATTTAATTTATTTATTAATTTATAATTTTTTAATTAATTAGTTAAAAACATATAAGAACGTTTACCGTAAGCAAACGCATAGTCTTCAGAATGTTAGGCCTACATTTGGCTCTTCCAATCAGACCGATTGTTCAATTGTTTTAATTTACGGGATAACTAATTTCGTAGACACATATGGTGTGTATTTTTTCTTTTTTGGTTCTGGCATACACATACATGAATCCTGCTTCTGTTTGGTAAAACAACCATACATAGGCCTGTGTAAACATTAGGAATCATAGCTTCACACCAATGTCTGCTATACTGACATATTTTTTCACGCAATGCCCCAGTTTATTTGAAAAATCATTTGCGTTTTTAAATTTTATTCTTTAATCTGTCGGTGTCATTACGACTATTTCATAAGGCTGATGTCTGTTTCTAGTCTGTTTATCTCAGTCATCTTTCTGAAATTACATAATTAGACTAACCTACATGTTTGATTGCTTCCATTGCTACATTTATTGTAATTTACATTTGTAGTAAATAACTTTGAATACTATTAGACCTTGCGTTTTTTCCTAAATATTTCCACGGCAATGTTGGCAAAACGATCTGCATTGCCGGCAACATTGGGTTAATATTGGGTGCTGGGAAATTCTTGTTTTTCATTAGCATAAAAACAACGAGACTTGGCTGTTTTCAGCTAGCCCGTCCGTTAACCCTCCCTCCTCCCTCCAGAAAATGCATGTTAAATAGTATGCATGTTTAAAATTGACCGGTCATTATCACTACTTGTATTATTATCTCATTTTAATGCCGAAAATAATGGTTCAACGATACTTCAAATATCAGAAACACAGCTCATGCATGCTCCAAAGGAAGAGATCGATACCTATACCGAGGAGGACAGGCTATGGAGCTGGAATGGTGATTAGCCGCGCTCTGCCCGAGCGCGAGACCGGCCACGTGGGGCCCTCTTATTTTACCGCTTTCACACTTACGCATGATCATGCGGCAAAGTTATTCCGGGTAAGAGCCAGTCGGTTTTATGCGATATAGTTTGCAGTGTGTCTCCTCCCCGCCAAAAGAGTCGAAAAAGACCTTTTCTTTATAATTATTTCGTCAATAGTCAAATATAATTCAACTTACTAGGCCACACACACACATATGTGTAACAGTAAGATTCAAGGTTCTATATTTGTCACATGCATAGTTATAGAAGCACAACATGCAGTGAAATATATCCTGAACTGCTCTTTTGACTATGCAACAACAGAATAATTTAAGAATTAACACAGTTACAAGGTATATGAAAAAATAATATATATATATTTAAAAAATATAACTTTGAATAGAGTACAGATTTGAACAGATTTACAGATGTGCATTATGCAATTCTAAAGTTAAAGTGCATTGTGCAATGACAGCATAACAGTGTAAACAGTAAGGAACCTGAATGACAGTGTAGCGGCATGAACAGTGCAGTAATAATGATGGAGACACTATGGAGTGATGACAATGAGAAGGTTGCTGGCCAGAGATCATGAACAGAATATTATAGTATAATACTATAATAATATGCTATAATACTATAATATATAAAGTACAATTACTATATACAGTATATATATTATGTATATATGTTATATAGGCAGCATATAGTGCAGTTTTTGTTTTTTAAAAACAGTACTATTCCTTTTGGCACTTGTATGTTATTGGCCTATCATGGGGCTATTATGGACGACGGTATAATCAAATTAGGTTACTCAACAAGCGAAATGAAAAGTTGCTTTCTGTAATTTTCCCAAACCTTGCAGTATTTTTGTGAACTTTTTGTTCTTATATGTGCAAAACTGGATTTACTGTTGTGGTCAAAAATTCAGAGGAACATGCTCTTATTAAATTTGTAAAATATGAGCTGCAAAATACTGTAAAATTTGTGAACTGAACCATCTGTGGGTGGTCACCTGCTGACTTGACCATGGCTCTACCATTTATTTAATCTAGCTCCTCAAACCTCAGGACTCCAGTCTGTTGCGGAACAAAATGACTGTTTTTGTAACATAAATGACAGGTTTCCAGTACTGTCAATGACTGGAATTCTGACACCAAAATCTGATTGACTATCTCTATTGTCAAAACACCTGGTGGGTTTCCTTAGGTCTCATTTCTAGTTCCTTCTTTAGTCCCTGTTCCTACTCCCTAGGCCTCATTTCTAGTTCCGTCTTTAGTCCCTGTTCCTACTCCCTAGCTCTCATTTCTAGTTCCTTCTTTAGTCCCTGTTCCTACTCCCTAGGCCTCATTTCTAGTTCCGTCTTTAGTCCCTGTTCCTACTCCCTAGCTCTCATTTCTAGTTCCGTCTTTAGTCCCTGTTCCTACTCCCTGGCTCTCATTTCTAGTTCCTTCTTTAGTCCCTGTTCCTACTCCCTAGGCCTCATTTCTAGTTCCTTCTTTAGTCCCTGTTCCTACTCTCTACCTCAGGGTCATTCAACTCACGGTCCTCGAGGTCCGAGCACTGCTGGTTTTCCAGCCTTCCTTTACCTGTGAGCCAGGTG
>JAABNX020000046.1:3087433-3100441 GCA_015163995.2 Mormyrus lacerda
GGGGAGGGGTGTGGCCACGTACCGAGAGAGAAGGGGGGGTGGGGTGGAGATGCTGCTGATTGGCTGCTGCCCTGTAGCTCATCAGGCTCAGGTATGCGCCCCTGGGGGGCCGCCTGCCTCTCTAAAGGACACTTAGCATTAGTGTCTTGCTCCCCTCCGTGGCGGAGTCAGGAAGGATGTGCTGCTTATTGACAGTCCAGACATTTTCTCACCTCCCAGGCTATTCGTTGCCCAAGCCTGGCTGCTTTTTATCCCAAGGAAAAAAAAACAAACCGGTTCTGGCAATTTTTTTTTTAAATTCTGTCACGTTAAACACTAGCAGATAAGCAGTTAAATTCAGCAAGACTGGCCTCAGTCATTAGCATTTCCATGCTTCGCTGTTAGCATTTACAGTTAGCCTTGTATGCATTTATAAAAGATCCTTTGCTATCATGGTTTCTTACTGCACACTGCATGTGTTTTTTTTTCTTTTTACCTGTATTTTGTATGTGTGATTTTTAATTTATCTCAGCTTCCTTGCACATTGCACATAGATGATTAATTTGGAAAATTCCACTGGTGTCAGATTACCAGTGGTCACGCTTTGTAGTTGAGGTCCTTAGTAATTTCCGTATTCTCTAAGGTGTGGTTCGGTGACAGTTTTTAGGAGGAACACGTTACATTCGCACACATGCACATGCTTGTATATGGCATGCAGATACACACGGGATATGACACACACATATTTACGTAGCACACAGAAACAGAAATATTTCTGCAGTGCACACAGCTAAAGAGGTGCAGGGATGCACATGCAGTGTAGAGGTACAGTGTCTTATAATAAGCCCTGTAAAGCAGTGAGCGACAGTGTGGTTCTGTGTCCGTGCAGGACAAACTGATGCCCCTTTACGATGGCACTTGTCTGCTGGGGATACGTCTGCCCTGTGTCTCTCTCCCTCTGCATGTTTTCACATGTGGTTTTTTTTGTTATACTTCTGACATAGAAAGTCTGCTTTGATACAGGCCTCGCTCAGGCCTTTGGAGAATTCTGGTGGCTTTTCATGTGTTGGTTTTAAGGTCTTGCCTGCGATAGGCTGCACATGGCCTCTCGAAACAAACACGTAACCCCCGGAAACGCCCACGGCCTTTTTGCTTTATGTTTTTTTTTTTTTGTCATTTTTGTCATTCTTTGACTGGTTGTTTCCTGCCCTCCGGAGGTAAGGCAAAGGGGAAGGGGATGGGGGGGGGGTATTAGAAGCTTTGAGCCAGAGAGAGAAATTCTCCCGAGTGCGATTCTGTTTCAAAAAGAAGCCATAATATGTTTTTTGCCTTTCCAGCTCCCACGCTGACCTTATTGCAATCACCAATGCTAGATTAATGACGCAATTTTAGCAACATGTATATTCTCACGATTTAAAAAAAAACAAAAAAAAAAAACTAATATTAACCTAGTGCAATGAGCAACCTTCAGGAGAGTGCAAATGTGAAAGCTGGAGTACGTGCAAAGATAAAAAAACGAATAGCTATAGGGACCGATGAGTGACTGAGCCTCTGGCATTCCTGCAAAATGCTGCAGGGAAGGGCCACTGCCTCGCTCTCCTGTCACCTGTGAGAGACACAAACGGGGCGTCGCTTCCTGCCCCGTAGATGGTGACCGATCTCTTCAGTTGATCTCAGAAGCTTCCGCTTTTCGGTGTTCTGCTCTCTGTGCTTGCAGACATGCACAAGATGCAGCAAACGCAGGACCAGCATGGCTGTCTGCAAGCGCCGCTGCCAGCCAGCTGTCTTGCTGCATTGCCACCGTAAACATAAATACATGCATCGCTCTTGGGATTTAATTTGCGTCTTGGGTGGAATGCTGGCATATTTTATACATGTAAAGAAATTTTTAGATTGAGTGCACTGCGTCTAATCTCTGTATGTCAGACCTGACATGAGAAGGTTTTAGAACCACTTGACAGTAGTGATCATAACATGGGTAAATTTGAGGTTAATTTGAGTGTCCGAAGAGCAAAGACCGGAACAATAATATATGATGTCAGGAAGGCTAACATGAGTATGAGGCTGAAACTGTAAACCGGATGGAGTTAAATAATAAAACTGTTGAAGACACATGGGAATTTAAAGAAAGCACATTATAACAAGTGCAACAGGACTTCATACTAAATCTTCAAAACTAAATCTAGGAAACTGCAACCAAAGTGGTTTACTACTGAAATTAAGAATAAAGTCAGGAGATAAAGGGCTCTGTTCCACAAATGGAAAATAGCTACTGGTGTGGTAATAAAGCAGGAGTATTTAAGTGTACAGGTTGAGTTAAAAAATAATATTACAATCACTAAGAGGAAAGTCAGAAGGAAGATTGGAGGCTAAGGATGACATTAAAAGTTTCTTCAAATATTTTAACTCCAAAAGTGCTCTAAAAGCTGAAATCACTAATCTGCAGTACAGTACGGGTCTTATAATTAAAAATAAAATTGATATAGTAAATGAGTGAGTTTAATGGTGTTCACATGTGTTCACAATAGAAGACACAAGTAACTTACCATCATTTAGTACAAATATAGCGTTGACCATGACTAACATATGTATACCTGAGGCTAAAATCAAAATAAATAAATCGCAGGGCCCTGATGGCATCTTACCTATAGTTTTAAAAAAGATGAGGGGTATTATTTACTGATCTTTAACTTTACTATTTCAGAAACCCTTATCTGCTGGTGTGGTACCTTCTGATTGGAAGCATGGTAACATAACGCCCATATTCAAAAAAGGGGATAAAAGTAATCCAGCGAACTATAGGCTAATTAGTTTCACTTGCATAAGTAAAAAAGTAATGGAAGCTATAATAACATTCTGAGGGATAGCCAACATGGATTTAGGAGAGGTAGATCCTGTTTAACTAATATACTAGAGTTCTTTGAGGAAGCTACAAGAGAAATTGATCGCAAAAAGGCCTACAATGTGATCTACTTAGATTTCCAGAAGGCCTTTGATGTTGTCCCCCACAAACAGCTATTGCTAGAGCTCAAAGCAACTGGGATTTTAGGAACTGTAGCAGCTTGGAATTAAAACTGGTTAAAAGACAGGAAGCAGTGGGTAGTTATTAGAAGCACAATGTAACAGTGGCCTGTATTCAATTTTGGTACCGCAGGGTTCCATTTTATGATCATTTATTCATAATATACATTAACATTATTGAAACCAATATATACAGTACACTGGTTAAATTTACAGATGACACCAAGGTGGGTGGTGTAGCAGATACTGAATTAGTGGCATAGAGGATAAAGCAGGATCTTGGTTTAATTATTGACTGGTCTGATACCAGGCAGATGAACTTTAATGTAGACAAATGTAAGGTAATCCATGCAGAGAGCAGAAATATAAAGTACAGATATTGTCTGAGTTGATTATTAGAAAGACCTCAGTGTGTATGTTGATCCTTCTATGTTACACTCACGTCAGTGTGGGGAATAAAAAAGGCCAATAGGATGTTTGGTTACATCTCTAGGTCTGTGGAGTTTAGGTCAAGGGAGGTGATGCTAAAATTATACAATTCCTTTGTAAGACGCCACCTAGAATATTGTGTGCAGGTTTGGTCACCTTACCTTAAGAAGGACATTGCTGCCTTAGAAAAGGTGCAATGGAGGGCTACGAGAATGATTCCTGGTCTTAGAGGAATGTCTTATGAGGAGAGGTTAGCTGAGATGAATCTGTTTAGCCTTGAGCAAAGGAGACTAAGGGGGGACATGATCCAGGTATATAAGATTCTAACTGGTCTGGATGCTGTTCAGCCAAATAGTTACTTCAGTATTAGTTCAAGAACTTGTGGCCATAAGTGGAAATTAGCAGGAGAACATTTTACAATGGATTTGAGGAAGCACTTCTTTACATAGCATGTAATTAGAGTATAGAATAGTCTCCCTGTTAGTGTAGCGCAAGCTAAAACCCTGGGTCCCTTTAAATCCAAGCTAGATAAGATTTTAACAAATCTGAGCTCTTAGTTGAGTTCTCCCTAACCAAGCTTGATGGGCCGAATTAGATTTCTTTTGTATGTTCGTACGTGTGATGTTGAATGAAAAGGCTACTCGCTCCATGGCTGAATCATGCTTAGTGTCCCATCAGGGCTCCGGCAGTTTAAAGGGGCACGTCAGTCTTCCAGAGTGGGGCCAGGAGCCGCATGAATCAGCCTGCCGGGATAGGTGCTCCAGGTTGGGGGAATGGGAGCAGGAGGAAGTGTGAGACCATGCTCCCTGTGGGGGAGGGGTGGGCAATATATGTCACATGCTGGGCAACCTCTGTGCTTCTGATTCTCTGATGTTTGGGACTCAAAAACAGCCTCTCAAATTGTCCAAGCTCATAAGATTACTGCTTTGCCAAAGTGAAACTGCGTCTTATTTAATGGGAACGAAAGTGCCTTTTAATTTGAAGGTAGACTGTTACATCTGCTTCAGAATTTTGTCATTATAGTCAGACATTTGAAAAGACGGGCAGACAGTGACTGGAAGACAGACAGGCAGGCAGGCAGACAGATAGATAGATAGATAGATAGATAGATAGATAGATAGATAGATAGATAGATAGAAATATAGATAGATAGATGAGACTGCAGTTTTACTGTAGCACAACACACAATTACAAGGTAAAAAAGATATTTAGACAGCAATAAACAGGGACAATCAATAATAAACAAATGGTAACAGTGAAAGATTTGGCTAAACTCCAGAAGAAGTAATAAAAGGCGATTAGCTGGTCAGGCTCTCCTGTGTGTGCTGGAGGGGAACATACAAGCCGTGCTCGCATCACACACAAAAACCACAGGGCCCACCCAATAGGCCTCCTTCCGCTTTGAGGATCTGAACCTTGGTGCTTTCAAACCTCCTCTCCTAAGGAAAGAACTTTTTGAAAAACGTGGTGCTGAAAGGGATAGCTGGCCCACATACACATGTGAGTGCATGCAAATATGCACACATGCATGCATGCACACAGACATATGTGAGTGCATGCACATACACACATGGATGCACACACACAGACACACACAAGAGAAATTGCAATAAAAATCATTTTTAAATCAAATCTGATGTTTTGTTTTGTATATTGCTTAAACTGTTCATCAGCAGTGGATTTTTTTAACGTTTTGGGTGTACAAACCTTATGAGATGGCCGTCGGCGTTCTGACTAACTTTCATCTGCGAGACATTGGAACAACAAAGAAAAACCCCTTCAGCCCTTGTAGAGAGAAGCTTGTGATTCGCGGGGAAACCTGTTTATGATTTGCAAAACGAAACTCTGAAGTGGCGTCGTTCTGAAAAAGGGAAATTTTGTGCCTTGTCACTTCCTCTGGCCTTAAGGTATCCCCCAGCGCTCTTAATCTGACACACCGAAAGGCCCCGTAAAGGGCAGTCCTCGATTTCTCACGGGCACATGGCAGGCATCTAAACCTGCTTTGAGGAAACCCTCAGCCACGCTGTGTCAGCAGAGTCCTGTCACAGCAACATGGCGGAGATCCTGGAATGATGGTCATGATCTGACAAAAGCCATGGGTGATATTTCAGCATGACTAGCTGGGCTTGATGCCGGAAAACTAGATATACGCTATGCCTCCATGGTGTGTGTGTGTGGATGTTATTCTGCTGTTGTGGGGACTATTTTTCAGGTCCCCACAAAGATCTGTGAATGCACTCAAAAACAAAATTTTGTTATTTTTTGTATTTTGTTTGTTACTTACTGTTACGCTAGGTTATGGTTAGGCAGGGCTTACGGTTGTCATGTTGGGATTAGAGTTTTAACCGCAGAAATTAATGAAGAGTCCCCACAAAGATATAATTACAAACCCGTGTGTGTGTGTGTGTGTGTGTGTGTGTGTGTGTAGAATAGTAGGTTCAGCAGAGCAGAATGTTCTCCACAGCCCTGTCTGTTGACTTCCTGCCCTTATCATTCAGTGGGGAGAGGTGTGGTAAGTAGTTATCTTGGGATTCCCCACCAGGGGGTGGGGGGGGGGGGAGGAAATCCCCCATCTGTTCTATATGTGTCAGATTTTCATAGTGGTCAGATGATCTTGCTCTGACTAACAAAGCTCACCCTTTTAACACAGAACACCAGACACACATAAAGGCATGGAATCTCCATGTATTCATATATACATGTGCTACGTTTTCAGGCAGAAATTTGCCAGCCCTTGCCCTAAATGGCATCTGAGCTGGCACAGTGGCTCTCACAGCTTTAGAGCTGAGCTTTGAACCACCCCTGCCATTACATGTATGTGGAGTTTGCATGATCTCCCCATTTTCTTGTGAAATCAGTTATCTGAAGGATTCCACAAGGAAGCATATGCAGAATTTTAATTTGCCAGCAGTGGAAATTTGGTAACAACATGGAAAATAAACTGGAGGTCAATGCTCTGGGGAACGTTCAAAAATGGTCCTGTCCTGGTCATATTTCAAATGCAGTTCGGCTGTCAGGGATTAGCTGGAAAAGCATGGTGCCATGGAACAACATCTGAAATGGGAGTTCATTTCCTGCATCACGGTGAAAGCAGATTACCGAGCCTAGTCAGGGAAGGAAAACGACACGGACAGCCCGAGAGCGCACCAGTAGATGACTTTTCAGGACTCATACCACTTTTACACTGTGTAGCACACTGTTTCAGTACGACCAATTTCATCTAGCGTTCCATTAGGTCACCTTTCAGCTAATGCAACTGGGGTGTCTTCCTTCCCATCACAGGGAGTAACACCCGCGTGAGCGTTTTGGAGACGTACCTCGAGGGATTTAGATGGAGGGATGAACATCTGGGCCTGAGAGGGTCAGGAGACGTTATGTCGGGGTTTCAGGATTCTACCAGCTACTGGTCAGCCGATGGCCAGGCGAAGGTGGTGGTCTCAACGTCACCAAGACTCTTATCCTGCACCCGACCTGCTGGTGTGCCTTATTAAGGCAAACCCACGTGTGAATATGAGTATGAATGTGGCAGTATACAGGGGGCAGTTACATGATTATTCAGCCACTTCAAATCTGTGACATCACTTCTCTTCATTTATTTGCTGATGACAGTAGTTTCTATGAAACACATCTCATCTGAAAAAGTATCTGTAAATTTGCCTGTGTATTTCTTCAGATTGAAAGTGGAAGCCTGCTGGTGCTAGTGAATGTGAGCACCTGCATTCTGTATGTTCTGCTGGATGGAAATGCTTCTCTTGGTGACACTGGTTCACAGTATTTCCAGTTGTAGCTGGTACAGGTTTTCAGCAGAGTTTGTAGTGCACAGTACCAGTTTATTGCGTGTCAGACTTTAAATTGCCAAGGTACTGCCACACCTCCCACCGCTTTTTACCTTGTTTATCCACAATATCTGCTTTTTAACATAATGTTGGGGCTGCTGAACTGTTGCTTTCCTAAGTGACACTTGAAGTGTCCTCTGAGGGAGCGCTAATCTCATCCATGAGATTACAAAAACAGCGGCTTGTGCCGTGCTTTGATATCTTCCTCTGCATTTGTTGGGCACAAGTTGTCCATTCTTGAAAGACTATCATAAGATTTGCTGAAATTCTGATGTGATGCGTACTATGGAATGTTGCTCCTTATCAGCAGTTTATCAAGGTTTTTCATTTTCTTACTTTAAAATTTTTTTCCTGATGATAGATCATATGACGATAAATCAATATATTGTTTATATTGCCCAGTCCTGCTATCCATCAAGAAAATTAACGTAATATGGACAGCGAAGTGACAGATTTAGAGATTCAGAGAGGATATGTGTCACATCGGAACAGAGAAGCAGGCAAAACGAGCCGTAAAGTAGGGCAAATGGGGTTTATTCTCGAGAAACGGGCGAGGAACATGCAACGTCAATGACAGACCTTGGGAAACAGACTTGAACGCGAACTAATACACGCAGGACAGAACAGGCAACAGGTGTTCACAATCCGGGATTAACACGAGGTAACAAGGGGGGCGTGGCTGAGTTGGAGGGGAGTAGAGCGCAGGTGAGGAGGGAGGAGCAGCTGCAGCCGTCAAAGACACAGCCGCTGCCAGAAAAGGCATAGGGAGCCGCAGTCGACCGACGAGCCGAGGCGGGGGAACCCGCAGGCGACTGCCGAGGCGTTGGAGGCGGGACCATAGGTGGCCGATGAGTCCTTGGAGGGGGACCTGTAGGTGACAGCCAAGAGGGAGCTGAGGGACCTGAAGGTGCCCCCCAAGCCCGAGCCATGACAAATGAGGGCGAACCAGGGGGCAGGGTGTGTGGGACCCTGGCTCTGTGCCTGTGTCCTCTCCCCTTTCGGGATACTGACAGGTGGAGTTCTTGCTAGGATTGACCTCGCCGGGGCGAGGGCAGAGGAGTCACGAGGGAGGTCCCCGAGGGGTCCCACTCGAGCTCCTCCTCCAGGGAGAAAGGAGCGGTGGTTAAGAGGACCGGGACCTCCTCGGTGACATGGACTGGGGTCATGGGCACTGGGGCAGGAGACACAGGGATAGACATGGGTGGAGCTGCAGCCGGAGCAGCCGGAGGTGCTGGGACCTCAGCCAGAGGCAGGGCCAATGCAGGAGCCTTGGGTGTTGCTGCAGTAGGAGCCTCAGCTGGCGAGACAGGTAGGGCGGGTGGACCTGGTGAGACAGGCAGGACAGGAGGCTGAGTAGCGAGTGTAGCTGCAGCAGGAGCCACCTTGGGCGGAGCCATAGCTTCAGAGGGTGACACAGCTGCGGGCGGAGCAGGGAGCTCAGGTGATGCAGCTGGGAGCTCGGGCGCTACAGTGACTGCCAAATTTGGGCCAACAGAGGCTGCCGCAGTGACCACCACCTCTGGGCCAGCAGGGGGCACCGCAGCCAGAGACTCGTGGAGCGGTGTGGCAGGTGCTGGGACAGGCAGGACAGGAACGTCAGGCACCAGCGGGACAGGCAGGACAGGAACGTCGGGCGTAGCGGCTGCAGCAGGCGGTGCAGCAGGCCTAGCGGCTGCAGCAGCAGGCAAGGCAGCGGGTGTAGCGGCTGTAGCAGGTGATAGGTTGGGTACCTCGGCCAGCGCACCCAGGATTGGCGCATTCCCGGGAATGCATGGTCCCTTTAAGAGATAGCAGGACCCGTGGGACCCATACTCAAGGTGGCCACCCTGGAATATGGAGGCTGCTGGTGACAGCGACTGCGTGGCTGCGGTGATTCCCGCTCATGTTGGTATCCGGAGGGGTCCCTCCTGATATTCAAAGGAGAGATAGCAAGCCCCCAGATGGATCTTCGGGGCATCTACCTGTTCTCTCCCATGGGGCCTCTTCTTTCTCCAGCATTTCCTTGCTGGCTGACTTGGGGTTGCCCTGGAGAGAAGGACTGGCTGAAGCCGCTTCTCCGTAACCCCTTCAGGCAGTTGCCGGAGATTGTCGCGCACGTCGGCTATGAGCGGGGTCATCTCCTGAAGGAGGGTCCCGCTCTTGCTGGCTATTTCCCACAATCTGGGGTCCTCACGGACCTCTGGCAGGTTTTGCCAATAAATCACCTCTTGCAGCAGTCCGATCCGCTGGTCATCGGGCTGCTGCAGTGAGTTATTGTGGAGGTCTGTCATTCTGTCATGTCGGAACAGAGAAGCAGGCAAAACGAGCTGTAATGTAAGGCAAACGGGGTTTATTCTCAGGAAACGGATGAGGAACATGCAATGTCAATGACAGACCTAGGGAAACAGACTGGAACGCGGACTAATATACGGAGGACAAGCAGAACAGAAGTTACAGAACAGGCAACAGGTGCTCACAATCCGGGATTAACATGAGGTAATGAGGGGAGCATGGAACACCCTCCTTTCTCCACCTCTGAGGTCAGGCTGCCCCTGATCTTTGGTTTGATCATGTGGTTCCTGTGTGTTTGTTGTTTCTGAGGGGAGTGTGTTGTCATTCAAAGTGTTTGGCTCATAGTTGATGTTAGCAAAATGTGTCCTTTTTACTTAATGGCCCTGGAATGTAACCAGCTCCACAAGCAACATAAAAAAGTAATGAAACCAAGCTATTTCCTGTTTGTGCTCTTCGATACAGAGTTCAGCTGCTCCCCCCTCGTGGAGAATGGATGCTGTGTGGCGCCTTCCACACTCAGGACACTCGAGTACTACTGGCATTCCTGACCCTCCCAGTCACTGGAACAAATTATCCTCTGGAAAGTTGTAGAAAAAGATAAGATCAGTTGTCTTGGATTTTCTTCGCTAGGGAGCAGTGTGTGAAAGCAGCCTGGCGACCGCCATCTCGGTATAATAATATCAGATAGTGTGATAATGTCGTCACTCTCTGTGCTCACGGTGCAAACCGGTGCAGCTGCGCTTCTGCTTCTGATTGTTTTCTCCTTTCTTGTGAAACTGCTCAAGTGTTTGGTTTGATTCAAGAGGTGATTTTTCTGCCCCTATCCAGTCAGAGGAGCCTACCGGCATCCGTGCTGCTCCAGAGTGATGCTCCAGACTGTGAATGACCTGGATGAGAGAGAGAGCAAGGGAGAGAATGAGGGAGGTGGGGAGAGAATGAGGGAGGGAGAGAGGGAGAGATACTCCATAAACAAACTCAGGCAAACCTTAATCAGGCCCACATGGCAGTGTGAAGGAGAGGCCCACATTTTCTCGCAGCCTCAAAGAATATGCAAGATTTGTGAGATGGCAGGCTCAGGGAGGCACATAAGGCATTAATCGCAGCAAAGGGGGGATGAGGGCACGTTTGATTCTGCTCAGCTTTTCTGGGGGGGGGTTACGCTGCAATATACTCTAAACACTAGAGGGATCTGTTTCCAGGTTTGCACAATTCACGGTCACGTTTACATTTATTTATCCAACCAATGATTGAATTGGACATCCATGTGTGCAAATGTAAGAGCATTATGCAAGGTGTGCAGGTGCGTCATTGGTTTACTCGTTTACTGTGCACAGTTATTTAATATGTGCAGGTGCTTAAAATGTAACGCTTTATAAGGCTGCAGTGTCATACACGGTGCAATTAAATCAGTTTAAGGAAGGGAATGCAGTGATACACTTCTAATACTGTGCACAGGAGTTGGTTCAGCCACACGTCATTCAGGCAAAGAACAGATAACTCAAGGTGATGAGAGTAAACAGCACATCTAAGAGTACAAAAAGGCAGATGTCGTACACAGACGTGCATTATCGCTGTCCCTGAATGCAGGCTAACAGACTGTCGTGTAAACTGCCTTTGGGGTTTGCGGTGCGGAGCAGAGAGGCGTGCTCTTGGTGGTTTCATTGAAGTGCGGAGGGATTCTATGCACCAGAGACCCAGGAGTAACCTGCTCCGTAACACCTGAAAGCAGACAAGCCTTTCATTCACAACCTTTCCCCCCACAACATTCAGGCACCTTGATGTCGAGGATTGTTTAAGAAGGAGTTTCTCCATGTATGACCATGAGGACTTGAACCCTTCCTGTCCCGTTAAAAATTAATGTCTGGTTTAATCAGACCCAGTGACACATCTCTAGGTTTGCAACCCTTAATTGTAAACCCGCTTGCCTGGTATGTCCTCTGAGGTTTCAAGCACGCATACCAAGATTAGAGGACTAAAGGGTGATCGATACTTCTGCATCACATTGACGCTGTAAGCTGTGGACCCTACACCATAGGAAAAAGTGGAATAGGCACTTCACATAGGAAAATGCATAAAAAGTGACTTTGTAACAGCTCGACATCTTTCCAAATTTGTCTGCAGGAAGTTTGGAGCAACACAAATATAACCAGGACTCGATAAATGGAAACTTTGTTAAACATTTGGTCTTTCTGTTTCAGTTGTGTAATTCAACAACTGAATATATCGCTAGATGGGAAGACAATAAATGCAACATCCAAACCTACGTATCACCTAGCACTTTGCCAGTGTAATTGCTGAGTGACAGACACAGTGGCACTCAAGTATAAATGCTTGCAATGGTGTAGGCCACTAGCATAGGTCACTGTGTAGGTTGCATCACAGGTCACTGCGTAGGTCACGGCATAGGCCACTGCGTAGGTCACGGCATAGGCCACTGCGTAGGTCACAGCATAGGCCACTGCATAGACCACTGCATAGGTCATGGCGTAATGCCACTGCGTAGACCATTGAGTAGATCCTGGCGTAGGCCACTGCGTAGGTCACAGCGTAGGGCATTGCCTAGGTCATGGCATAGACCAGTGAGTAGGTTATGCCGTAGGTCACTGCTTAGGTCACGGCATAGGCTCAACACAAAGGTACAAGGTACAAATCAGCCTTTATGCTGTGCCTCCTTCCCTCACTGTCAGGCCTGACTCTGTTCCTCATGTATTACACACTTCCCAAAGAGTATATTGGGCTGGCAAGACTGGTAAAAAATACTTGTCTGATCCGTTGGCTTCCTACTTACTAAGCTTGTTTCTGATGTACGGTACCAGTAAAATGTTTGGACACACCTACCATCAAAAAGGTTTATCCTACTATTTAAGAATAATTCTAAAGACATCAAATCTATAAAATGACATATATGGATTATGCACTGACCAAAAACGTATGAAACAAAAATTGTTGGGGGTGGGGCAGAGCTCTGTGGATTGGGAAGGTTCCCATAGTCAGCAAGAGTGACCCAACCATTGGGTTCTTGAACAAAGCCCTTAACCCCAATTAATGCAGAAAGAGGTATCAGAGATGAGCCTGCAGAAGATTGTCAAAACAGCCGGCCACATCAGTGGGATGTCTCTCCCCTCACTCCACGAGGTCTTCTCTATGTGCTGCACCAGAAAGGCCATTGTGCACGACTCCTCACACCCCTCACACAGACTCCTCACACCCCCCCCCCCCCAACATGGACTCTTCACTCCCCTGACACAAAGATTCCTCACACCCTTCACACAGACTCTTCACACCCTTCACACGGACTCCTCACACCCCCCCCAACATGGACTCCTCACTCCCTTCACACAGACTCCTCACTCCCCTCATACAGACTCCTCACACCCCTCACACAGACTCTTCACACCCCTCACACGGACTCCTCACTCCCTTCACACAGACTCTTCACACCCTTCACACGGACTCCTCACACCCCCCCCAA
>JAABNX020000046.1:3122849-3134721 GCA_015163995.2 Mormyrus lacerda
CCCCCCCCCCCCCCCCCCCCCCCCCCCCCCCCCCCCCCCCCCCCCCCCCCCCCCCCCCCCCCCCCCCCCCACCGCAACGGAAGACTTCATTCTGCTGGTATGTTATATCCCCTGCGCAGCCAAAAGTGCGTGAACAGCCCTATTAATCAGAGGAATTGGCCCATTATGCCACACAGATTTCTGACTTGGGTGTATAATTAAGCCACCCAGCAACAAGCAGGGGCAACAGAACTGATGGATATGCAGAAAAGGTTAGTGACCCTCAGCACCATCACTCTCTCCAAGCAGTCCGTTCGCCACATTTCTCCTCCCTGGTTAACGTAAGTGAAGTGACTGTGAAGATCAAAACATCTATGACCAAGTTCAGCTGCAAAGTGGCAGCCACTCACCGTCACAGAAACGGACCTGATGACCCAACCGCAATACCCCACCTGAATGGCTGCAAATCTCACCAGCAATGCGTACCGACGTCTCATGTAAAGCCTTAGCAGAAGAGTAGAGGCTGTTACAGCAACACTAGGCCGACCAGCTTCATATTAATACTCTTGGTATTGGAGTGAGATGCTGGATGAGCTGGTGTCCACATTCTTTTGGACATATAATGTTTATGCCAAGTTAATGTTCATAATTACACAACTTTTGTAGGTGCCTTTGTAGGTTTTGCCCTTTATTACTCGAACCTGGTTTACGTGCCCCAACAGGAGGGAATTACCAGCAGCAGAGACCTTTTCTCAGTACACACAGAAGAAGGTGTTCGGCCTTTCCGTCATGGTGGGTCTCTGCAATCTCATAGCTGTTTGTTGGAAGAAAACAGATATATGTTGCCATTTTCATTCATTTTTTTACTTACACTCAAAGTAAATGACTCGGCCCACACTTACCTGGTATGTTTTCTCATCATAGAGTGAATTCAAGGTCGCCCCTACTGCCGGCCCTGCAACAGCCAGCTCCTTGTCCAGGAGATCCTGCAATGGCATAATGAAGAGTGGAGGCCATTGACATGATGTAGGAATAGGCTTGACCTGCAGTTTCCAAAGTTAGAGGAAAATATCCATAAAAGGGTTTTCAGAGTGTTACTTGTTATAGTTATAGTAAAAATGTCTGGAACATCTTTTTCAAAATTGATCTCATTTATTCATCTTTTAGAAATACATCCCTTATCAGACCCTGTGTGACATACACAAATCAGCAATCCAAACTGCCTTTATAAACTCAGTTTTCCAGATATTCCATGTTTTTCGTGCTTTACGGCTCAGGCATGCATCGAGATCCAGGCGCAAGGAGACGCTGACCTTCAGGGAGTATTTTTTTTCTCGATACAAACTTGCTAGCTAATTTTTTTTTGCCTGCTTGTGCTTCGCTCTTCCCCCTCCCCTCTCTGTTCTCTTCTCATCCCTCTAAAATGACTGTTTATCACCTTCTCCTACGCACAAAATTATAGAGAAGAATATGTAGAAAAAAGAGAAAGCGTCCACTTGTCCACACATAGTGCACAGACATTGCTGTCTCTTCTGTATTTAACAATAAAAATTCAGGTAAGAAAATGACAAAACACAGGATTCACTGTATGTGATGAGGGTTTTGCTTGGCCAAGATACACATTGCATCTTGCTACTGATAATAATAATTTCATACAACAATATTCATTTGATTATTTTATCTGTGACAATATTTTATTCAGTGTTACGCGTTATGCGTTTTTAAAGGCTCGATGCCATTGGTCGGTTGTTCTCACGACTGACAGCTTCACGGACAAACCGTTCATTCACCCCATAGAAAGTGGGGGTTCTCAAGGGGCGGAACAATGGGGACAAAGGGCACATGAGGGGGTGAAGCGTCATGCACCTCTGCTGCTCACAGGTTACCTTGGTAAAAACAGGCCTTCATCCTTTCTCCTGACTTTCTTTCTTAGTGGACGTGCCAAGTTCTCTTTGTGTACCTTTCATTACTAACTATTTACCTGGCACACCTGCCTACAGCACCATCTATGTCATGTATTTGTGTGTATCCAGGTCAATTGATGCATAGCTAACCATTATGTAACCATAATATAACCATTTATGCAGCTAAAGCTTTAATGACGTGGCAGTGTGTCTCCTGAAATATGTACATGATAACTGTTTTCTATGAACTTTACAAGCAACTTTATCAAGTTAAGTAACTGCAATGGGGTATTCGACCGGTGTAGGTTGTTATTACACTCATCTTCCATTTTTCAAAGCGGCTATTAAACTAAAAAATTTGGATTTCAGAACAGCAGACTATCAGAGATACCATTCCCAGAATCGAAGGAACCCCTGCTGCTTGCTGGAATTTCCATGCCTCCAGAGGCTAACGCACAGCGGCTAAGGGCGATACATGGGTCACGTGCGTCTCGTGGCATGTGTGAACGGGCACAGAGCACGTGGGCACCTCCACGGCTGGTGTGCAGGGCATCTTGATGCCCTAGGTGTGTTCCCCTCTTTCTTCCCCTCCTCTTCTTCTGCCCTTCCTCACCTGCACCTGAAACAGCCCTTGAGTGATGCTTTGGCCCAGCAGAATCTCAAAGGGAATCTCAGGTGGAGATAGAGGGATGGATTGAGGGAAGGAGCAAAAGAAAGGGAGGGAGTGAGTGGCAGAGAGAGAGAGAGAGAGAGAGAGGGAGAGGGAGAGAGGAGGAAAAGCGGGTCCATTTCTAATCACTCTACAGCAGACTGGAACCATGGAACAATTTCTCTGCATCTGGAGGGGGAAGCACAGAGCTAAAAATAAAAAAGGAAAAAAACCAGCAGAGACAATCTATGCCTATCTGGCAGCCGATTGGCCAGTTAAAAATGCATACAATTACTTCCTCGGAGCTCAGGCTTAGCATTTGCATATGCATACGTGAGGGTACTGCTTGGGCAGAATGCGGGGGGGGGGGGGGGGAGAGAAAGCGAGAGGGAGGGGAGAGCTGGCACATTAATCTTTAAACATTCGGCATGCAGGTTTATTACAGAGGAACAGAATTAAAAACGTATCCTAAATTTTTTAAAAAGGCCACAACACAGCCATTTGGCAGATTTCACCCGAAGTTTGCGAAGTCCAAACTACGGCGGTAAGCCGTGATGAATGTTTGTTGAAACGTGACGCTGGCTCCCTTCACCCTTTTGTGTGCGGGAGACGCCTCATTGTGTTGTATTTCTTATTTGCATATCATTATTAATTCATGGTTTAATTTGGCAGCATTATTTCATTATAATATTGTTCCCTGACTAAAACGAGAATCAATTTATACCATACTTTGGTCTCGTATTTTGCAATAATTTCATGTGAAGTGTAGTTAGGACGATCCAAAGTGATCCCTTTGAATTTTAGAACATGAATATGCACCCGTGAATAAATAAAAGAATTTCTGAAGGAAAGACAGTAATGACATTAGTGGGAATAGCTACATTTTAATATCATAAACTATAGCAAAACATTCTGAATTTCTATATGATACAATTTACAAGCACCACAGCGTTTAACTAAATCTTTAGCTTGGGTCTTCTTTCTGAAGAATATCTTTGTGTAAAATTTAAATCCTGCAAACAGTCCTTTGATATAGTAAAATAATCCATCAAAAGGCAGAGAGAGCACTGCTTTGCATCTAGCAATGTCGAGTCTATAGTGCAGTTTCAAAATTCACTGTTTAGTATTATGTGCATCCAGTGCACATTTTCAGCAAAGGACACTAAACCATAAAAGCCTACAGAAATACTTAAGGTGGTCAGACAAGGAGAGTATTCAGTCTCTATCAAACTCAGACGAGCACTAGCCCATTTTAATCACTGTCTCCTTTTGTTTTCCATGCAATCGTGATTCATTTTATTGTATTATTCTTTATTTCGTTCCTGCTACAGCAGGCAGAAGAGACCGAATCTTCAGGGAATCAATTAGAGCCGGGGCGAACTCCCACGCCTGGCTCTGCAGCAGTGCGGACGGTACAGGCGCTGGAAAACGTCCCACCCCTGCCCGCCGCGGGGGCCGCGGATGGCAGCGCCGTCACTAACACCGGTCACCGAGGAGGTGTGGAATGTGGGACTGTCTCAGGTCCAGCAGACAGATGTACCTTAAAGGGTGCTCATTTTTCTTATATATATGGGTGTGTGACAACTAGAAAAATAATGCTTAAAGGCAGATAACATTCAATAAGATCCCATAGTGGATGTTGTCTCCCTTCTGCGATTTTCCTGCTAGCACAGACTGCAGACTCGTCGTCACCTTGTACTCGATATGCAGGCATGGACAATGCGCATCAAAGTGAGCATCTATGTGCTTCAATACACTTAGTACCAATTTGGTAGGTAGGCCTAGTTAGTACTGGGTAGGACCCACTTTATTAAGTACACCAATCTAGTACTGGGTAGGACCCACTTAATTAGACACACCTAGCTACTACCTGATAGGACCCAATTTATTATATACACCTAGCTAGTACTCGGCAGGACCCACTTTATTAGACACACCTAAGTAGCTTCAGGTAGGACACACTTTATTAGACATGCCAAGCTAGTACTGGGTATGACCCACATTATTAAGTACACCTAACTAGTACTGGGTGGGACCCACTTTATTAGACACGCCTAGCTAGTACTGTGAAGGGTAGATGAGTTGTGGGTTCAGAGATGGCTTTGCTGCGCACCGCTGTTGTACTGAGTTGCTCTTTATGCATTTGTGGCCTTCCTATTAGCTTTAAGGAGACTGGCCGCTCTCCTCTGAGGTCTCTCCTTAACTAGGTGTTTTCATCCAAAGAACTTCCCCTGCCTGGATGTTTTTTTCCTGTTCATCACACCAGTAAACTATAGATACTGTAATGTGTGAAAATCCTAGTGTAGTGTGTGAAAAACCACAGTGACTGTTTCAAAGATGCTGGAATCACCACGTACAGCACCAATATATATAATTACCTACATTATGTACATTAGCCAAGCTGACCCTGTCTATATGCCTTATATTTTCAGAATTACATGCCTGTATGCGTGTATATGTACATGCACGCACATACACACACACACACACACACACACACACACACATATATATATATATATATATATATATACATATATATATATATAATCATTCACACATGTGAACACCTGATGCTTAATGTTCATGCCACATAAGTCACGAACGTGACCAGATCGAGTTGTCATTAAGTCACTAAGCTCTGCAAATAGGCCTACAGCTTTTATCCTTTTATACTGCTGAATTCTTTGTGGGAGCAAATCAGGTCATCTAGTTGAAGTATAGCATGGTAAGGCCCCATGGGACCCGGGCAGGGTTAGAGTCCGCGTCTTTAACCACTACCTACTGACCTATATACATTAGTGCGGGCCTACTAACGCCTTGCATGAATGATGAGCGTCTGCATGGACTTTCTAGGGGGCAGGGGGGAGCGACCTAGCTGCCTGTCCTGCGCAGACGCTGTCGTTGTGACCGAATGCATGTGTTTCGGCGTGATGCTGGGCAGACGCCCAGGTGAGAAAATGCAGCCACTTTACTGAAAAGTGCCCCATTTAACAGTCTCCATGTTCACCCTACTACCCACTTTCCCTGTTTCTGATTTGCTGAATTTCTTAAAAAAAATACAGCATGTTGACTCACTCAAAGATATTCAGTGTGTAAAATATGTGAAAGGTTTGAAAAAGAATGCTTTCTCTCAGAGACAGCAAATAGGATATTCAATATAATACACATTTCAAAGGACAGTCAACACATCAAGGATTACACTGGAACAATTCTGATAAGATCCTAATTAAAGATCCGGAATGATTGTTTGTGATCTATGCATGAAGGTATATGATAGACACACTCCTCAAAAACCTCACGATGGCTCTCAAATCCACAAGTGACTGTGAAGGCGCGAATCCTGACCTTCCGCATGTCCTGCTCCCTCCATCCTGCTCCACGCTTGCATTGCTCTCTCCCATGTGCTGAGGCACCTGTCCGGTAGTGGCTGCAGCAGGAAACAAGGGTAAACTATCCCACCTACATTCCCCATCAGCCTGGCAGACACTGGGGGTGGGGGCAGTTGTGGAGGGTATTGCAGAGAGAGAGAGGGAATTGGGGGAGCACACAGCCCCTAACCAGAAAGCAGCACAGTAAAATGGCCATTGCTGTTTTATTACCCCCCCCCCCCCCCATACTCCTAACTCCATAAAACTTGGCCTGCTGGAAAAGATGAAGCAAGGATGAAGGGAGAGCATCTCAGCCATCCTGGGAGGTGTTTTGTTGTCGCTTGGCACCTCTGTGAGTTTGAGCCAACCCTCACATCACTGTACCCAAAAAAACACAACTGTGAGGTTTTCAGACTAGTGACTTCTGCAGTCTTCTTACAGTGATAATTAGGTTTTAACACAATATGATTCATATATCAACAAATAGCCATCCATCCATCCACCCATCCACTTATCCTTATTATGGCCATTGGGAGATAGCGCTATCCTCAAAAAGACACAGTCCACTGAGATGGTTACCATCTAAGATACATATGAACTTTATGATGCAGAATGTATTTTTCTGCATAATGAGTTTAATTAACTTAAGTGATTTAATTTGAATATAAATAAATAATAAATATGGATGGCTATTATATTAATAAAGACTTACCTGTGTTTGTACTAGAGGAGGGGACTTGAGTCACTGACTCAAGACTCAATTCGGACTCAAATTACAAATTTGACTTGGACCCTGTGAGAAGACTTGAGGTTATAGTTCCCCCTCTGGATGCCATACAGTTAATTTTATCATTTCAGTGTATATTAATTCTCTGATGTCTGTCTTCTTAGTTTGTTAGAAAGATGCATCACTCTTTCTGCAAATACACGGATGTAAAAACTGTTTGAGGATAACTGTACATGGACACTCTTCAACCTCTCTCTGCCTATAAAGAACGTATCCTACAATGCACTGTAGCAGGTCTTTGCAGCAGCAAGTTTTAATCACTAAAGGTAAAAAAACTGACATAGGTTGGGACTCAAGTTACATGACTCACAACTTGACTTGGACTTGAGTGACAAATTCGATGATTTGTGACTTGACAGCAAAAATTATGGAAAGACTTGGACTGGACTTGCACTTGAGGATAAATAACTTGAGACTTAGCTCGGACTGCAGTGTTTTGACTCGAGACTTGACTTGGACTCACTAAGGTAAGACTTGTTCTCATCCCTGGTTTGTACATCCACGAGGGGACATGTACAGCTCAGCAGCTAGCACTGGTGTTGCAACAGAAAAACTAGCTAACTGAGAAGGAGAAGAATAGGTTAATTATTTGCTTATTACTGAGAGCAGAGGTTTGTAGCTCTTAAAGCAAATAATAGACATGTAGATGCCTCCTGTCCTTGGGCACTTTTCCTGTATTTTTGGTATGGTATTTTCTTTTTCCTTTTTCATTGACCTCTGGTTGAGCACTAGTACCAGAAGTTCCAGTATTCAAAGTACCAAACCAGCTGGGGTACTGTTTTAGTACTTGGGTACTTTGGGGTGGGAATTTGCTTGTTGATTGGTTATGCTGTCTTGGAAAAACAACTCAGAAAACAATGACAAATAAAGTAAAAAAAAAAAAAAGATCTAAAAATAATGTATACATAGACAAATAGAGAGATCCAAGCTTTGATTGTGATCAGGTCAGGAGAACCAAAAGAAGATCTGGTTGGCATGACAAGAGATAAAAAAAAGTATTTGCTATAATATACTAGGGCTGCACATAATGGAAAAAAAATCAAATATTGTGGATTTTCTTGTAATAAATATTGAGATATTTATAAAGCAAAAAAAGAGCTCAAAATAAACATCCATCCATTCATTATCTTCTGCTGGATCCGAGGTTGGGTCGGTTGGGCAGCAGTCCCAACATGGAAACCCAGACTTCCCTCTCTCCGGCCACTTCATCCAGCTCCTCCCTCCTGAATGACTGAGCTCCGCACCTAATCTCTAAGGGAGAGTCCAGTCACCCTGCGGAGGAAACTCATTTCGTCCGCTTGCATTCGTAATCCCATTCTTTCGGTCACTACCCACAGCTCGTGACCATAGGTGAGGGTAGGAACGTAGATCGACTGGTAAATGGAGAGCTTTGCCTTTTGGCTCAGCTTTTTCTTGACCATGACAGACCATTGCAGAGCCCGCATCACTGCTGACACCGCACCTATCCGTCAATCTTCCATTCCATCATTTCCTCACTCTTGAACAAGACCCCAAGATACTTAAACTCCTCCATTTAGGGGAGGATCCCATCCCCAACCCAGAGAGAGCGTCCTAGCCTTTTCTGGCTGAGGAGCATGGTCTCGGATTTGGAGGTGCTTATTCTCATCCCAGCCGCTTCAACTAGGCTGCGAACTGTCCCAGTGAGCGCTGAAGGCCACGGTCCGATGAAGCCAACAGAATCACATCATTTGTAAATGGCAGAGCCCTAATCCTGAGGTCACCAAACCAGACACCCTCAATGCCCTGGCTGTGCCTAGAAATTCTGTCCAAATAAACTATGAACAGAATCAGTGACAAGGGGCAGCCCTGACGGAGTCCAACCCTCAACGGAAACGAGTCCAACTTATTGCCACCCGTGTGGACCAAGCTCTGACACCGGTCATACAGGGACCGAACAGCCCTTAAAAGGAAGCCTAGCATCCCATACTCTCGGAACACCCCCCACAGGACTCCCTGAGCGACATGGTCGAATGCCTTCTCCAAGTCCACAAAACACATGTAGACTGGTTGGGCAAACTCCCATGAACCCTCCAAACCCTGCAGAGAGTATAGAGCTGATCCGCTGTTCCACGGCCAGGGTGAAAACCACACTGCTCCTCCTGAATCCGAGGTTCGACAATCCGGCGGACCCTCCACTCCAGAACCCCTAGATAGACATTACCAGGGTGGCTGAGGAGTGTGATCCTCCTATAGTTGGAGCACACCCTCCGGTCCCCCTTCTTAAAGAGGGGGACCACCACCCTGGTCTGCCAGTCCAGAGGCACTGCCCCTGATGTCCACGCGATGCTGCAGATGCGTGTCAACCAGGGCAGTTCCACAGCATCCAGAGCCTTAAGGAACTCTGGGCGGATCTCATCCACCCCCAGGGTCCGGCCACTGAGGAGCTTTTTAACCACCTCAGCAACCTCCGCCCCAGAGATAGGAGAGTCCACTCCCAAGTCCCCATACTCTGCTTCCGTGTTGGAAGGCATGTCGGTGGGATTGAGGAGGTCTTCGAAGTATTTCCTCCACGGACCCAAAACGTTCCGATTTGAGGTCAGCTGCACCCCATCCCCACCATAAACACTGATGATGTTGCACCGCTTTCCCGCCCTGAGCCGCCAGATAGTGGACTAGAATCTCCTTGAAGCCGTCCGGAAGTTGTTTTCCATGGCCTCACCAAACTCCTCCCACACCCGAGTCTTTGCCTCAGTGACCGCCAAAGCCGCATCTCGCATGGCCTGCCGATAGCTGTCAGGTGCCTCTGGAGTCTCACAGGCTATAAAGGCCTGATAGGACTCCTTCTTCAGCTTGATGGCATCCCTCACCACCAGTGTCCACAAGCAGGTTTGAGGATTGCCACCGTGACAGGCATGGACCACCTAAAGACCACAGCTCCGGTCAGCCGACTCCAAAATGGAGCTGCAGAATATGGCCCATTCAGACTCAATGTAGAGAAGTTCTGGCAGAGATAGGAGTTGAAACTGCTCCTGACAGGGGATTTCGCCAGACGTTCCCAGCAGACCCTCACCTTATGCCTGCCAAGGCTGGCTGGCTTCCTCCCCCACCAGCTGAGCAAACCCACCACCAGGTAGTGATCAGTTGACAGCTCCCCCCCTCTCTTCACCCGAGTGTCCAAGACATCGAACCGTGGCCTAGGGTGTCCCCAAGAAGAGTGTTGCTCTGCCTCCTCGGCCAGGCTCTGCCAATGATGACTCGATGCGCGATCCGTCACTTCCGCCCGGCCGTAGTGATAAGTGGGACAGCAAGAAGCTTTGGGAGCTCTGCTCATTTTGATTCATTATTGTTGCTTTGCTTTCTTTAATTGATTATTGTGTGACAGTTTTTGGTTTTCGGTTTACGGTTTTCGCTTTGCCCTTTCTGTACTTTTGCCCTGGTTTGTTTTGCTTTTCTGGATTCGATCTTTTGCCTGGTTTTTGATTTACGTCTTCGCACGACCCCTCAGACTCTGACGCTTAGTGTATGTTCTGTGTGTTTGTTGGGTGCATAGGGAGTGGTTGCCATATTTATTTTGGGGATTTTCTTTGTACCCCTATGGCCCTTCCTATAGGTGGTGAGCCCATTGGAGGGGGGACCCATGTGTCTTGTTTGGGCTGTGCCAGACCAGGCCCCATGGGTGCAGGCCTGGCCACCAGACACTCACCATCGAGCCCCACCCCCAGGCCTGGCTCCAGGGGGGTGCCCCGGTGACCTGCGTCCAGGCAAGGGAAATCGTGAGTCCAGTATTTTTCTCATCATTAGGGGTCTTGTGAGCCGCACTTCGTCTGGTTCCTCACCCAGGACCTGTTCGCCTTAGGTGACCCTACCAGGGGCATAAAGCCCTGGGCAACATAGCTCCTGGGATCACTGGAACACGCAAACCACGTTTTCATCCTCCACCACGTTAAGGTGTCGGCTCCAGAAAAGGTCTTCTTCATAATTCCACCTAAGACTGATTTAAACAGCAAGGATGAAAATGATTGGCTTGGAGAATGCAGCATACATGCAAAAGCAGTGGTAATAAACTTTAAACTGATTTTTAAAGAAATACTAGATCATCTTAAAATCATTAAAATTGCAAAACTTGCTAAGTTTTGTTGTGACACAGCAAAAACATTTTAGTGAAATTTAAGCCCCCTGCACTATAATGTCCGGACAGTATGAAGGTATGAAAAAGCCTGATCTAAACCCAGCTGACCATCAGTCTTTGCAATGTGAGAACTGCATGTACATAACATGTGATGTTGGTCTTAATATCACACATTGCCCAACCCTATAGTATACTATAGCCATTTTCCAAATTTGGTACAAAATACCCCGCCTTGCATTGTGATATCATTCGGCACTGGTACCAGTTTTTACACCAGTGGAAAACCAACACCTTGACCTACCATACTTTTTTGTACTTTATTGCAGTACCAAAAGTATAGCACCTGGTGCAGTGGAAGCACCCTTACATGTTCTCCTGTCCTGCACATTCATCCTGTTAAGGTGATGTTATAATTTGCAAACAATTAACGGCTTCTTCAGAAAAAGTCTTCCCAAAAGAGGTCTTCACGTACCTTTCAAAATCTAATCCCCAGAATTTGAACAAGAGCCAATAAGGTCGAGGGGTTTTGTGGTGCCCTTGAGTGTAGGATGCACTGGCGATAATTAGTGACTGAAACCCAAACTGAAAGGAAAAGGCTTCTTAGTCTTTTAAGTGGAGCTGAAAACGAGGAATACCAGTATGGAGAGACTGGTGCAAACACTGAAAACCCACTCAAGCAACAAAAGACCCCAGTGTCACTGGGCTGTAGGTAC
Source organism: Mormyrus lacerda (assembly GCA_015163995.2). NCBI lineage: Eukaryota > Metazoa > Chordata > Actinopteri > Osteoglossiformes > Mormyridae > Mormyrus > Mormyrus lacerda. Next base: position 3,134,343 of record JAABNX020000046.1, read on the forward strand.
AGGGAGGTGTGTCCTTTATGGTCTAGTGAATCAGAGAAATGTTCCAGCTCTGGGGCTGATTTACGGTTGCGTCTCCGCCAAGGTCAAGGCCAGGTCAATGTGCAGAGACTGAACGGTAAGGCGCATATAGCGGTCCGTGCTGCTCACCTGCGTGTTCCATGTGCTTAACAGACCACATCATGCATGCTCTCATGAAGGTAGAATTTAGGAAAGCATCAAAGCATGACTCCTGAACATACATACATCCAATGATGTCATGACGATGATATGGTAATGTGTGATGGACCTGTTAGGATCACTGTAAAACCTAAGTGATTGTGTCCATTCGAGCAGGGCCAAAGAATGCTGGGTGTTAGGCAGAGGGTCTAGTTAATATATA
>JAABNX020000046.1:3135305-3146415 GCA_015163995.2 Mormyrus lacerda
CCCTGAGGGCATCTGAAAAAAATATGGAACCATGAAATTTTTGCACAAAGTTGGAAGCTCCAACAATAGAGTCTAATATCCATCCATCCAAATTTCATGCATGTTTATCCAACGCAGACTCATGGCAAACCTAAAACATGTCCAAGGTGAGACAGTGTGCAAGGCAGAGGACTCCCTGAATATAGTGCCAATCATTCATACGGTAAGACAGTGTGCAAGGCAGAGGACTCCCTGGATGCCATGCCAATCATTCACAAGGTGAGACAGTGTGCAAGGCAGAGGACTCCCTGTATGCTGTGCCAATCAGTCAAAATACTCATTGCAGTTTAGAGACACAATCAATTTGACCATGTCACTTATGTATAGATTATGTACAGCTGAACCTATTTCATATATTTTTTTATTTTATATTGTTATCTTTATATTCTATTATTCTGTTATCATGCACAGCTGCTCGGAGTGACCAGGGTTACATTTCACTACATGTGGTGTGTGTACACATGTGACGAATAAACCTCTTCAATGTTGAATCTAGAGACACCGGTTCACTTAAACCATAAGTCTTGGACTGTAGGACAAAGCTGAATCTGCCAGAAGAAATCCATGTGAACGTGGAGAGAAGATCAAGGCTCCACACACAGTGAGAGGTTGGGAATCAAACTCACAATCCTGGAGGAGCTGGCTCTAACGCTCCCCCAGAGCCACAGTGGCATCCAAAAAAACCTCTCCCTTTAAGAAAGTAAGTCTACGTACACTTCACAGAAGATCTGAAAAAGGGTCTAGGAGATTTCTGCTTTAGACAAAGAGAATAATATGACTAGCAGTCAATTTAATTTTCATTTTCATCTGACAAATTTTGTATTGCCAAATGTCACCAAAGTCTGTAAAATTTTCATTCACTACTGATGTTCTTTTCTATGTAATTTCAGTCCACTAAATTCAATTGGCTTGTTTACTATTCTGGAAACCCTCTCCTTGTTAAAGTGATTTTTGTGGTCATTTGACGATTAAAGTGTCTAGTATTATTACAATTCTTATTGTCTTTCAGGCAGAAGCTCTCATACTGAATGGTTTCCCAAGGCAAGATGCAAATTCCATTCGATGCTAAAAAAACCAAGTGAAACAATTAAAGGTCAATGGAGAAGAGTTCATTTCAAGCTAGGTCAATCACACAGCAAATTCAAAATACAGCAACACAAACAGAATAACCCTTTACTTAATTAAACTTCTAGGAAGACAGAGGACAATGAAAATAGCTTTCCCTTTTGTTTGAGGCAAAGCTTGTCTAAATGTGTAGGTGTGTCTATATGCATGAATTATTATGTCAAGGACACGTTTGAGGGCCCATTCTGTGAATATTTGTGTGTTTGTTAATAGCCTACAAAAACAGCCCAGGCTAATGTATATACAAGTGAGATATATTTCATTCACAGACCTGGACTTGATCCTAGACATGAACTTGGACTATTCTATTGTATAGACAGGAACTCCAATCTCTCACACCTGCAATATCAAAGCTCCTGCCTGGCCAGCTTTGACCAACACGCTGAACCTGCAGTAAATGGTTCATCTAAAGCCCATCAGTCTTCCCAGAGATGGAAAACAATGAGAACCTTCCAGAATATGCATTGATACAGTTGTTGTGGCACTTCATTGCATTTACTTGACAGTGCGCCTGGGAAAGCACAATGAAATATGAAAAGGGAACAAGCAAAAATTAATGTCAAGCAAAGTCAACCCAAAGAAATATAAACTTACATTATCGCTGAGAAGTAACAATGGGAACTACCTACATCAGCATTATACATGCATCATTTATACTTTAAGGTACAACAGAAGAGCCTTGATAGGAAGATCATGAGCTTGGCAGGGATCACAAGTGTCCAGCAAAACTTGAAATAATCAAAAGAGACACTCCTGGGTCTTACAGGCATGACCCAACTTCAACCCTATATAGGTACAAAATTTTAGATGTAACTATAACCATAGTCTCCAGCAGCAGATGGCAAAGGATAGCTGGTGTCTCAGCTCCCTTTGTGATCCTGACAAATAGACATGCACATGCGTAGCCTCAGTATAAGAATTAACCCAGTTTACACTGTCAATGGCTGTGGCAGATTTACTAGTTCAGGGTGCATTTGCTGGCCATGGCTGAGGTCTGCTCCTGATGGCAAGGATGGAACATGGGTTATTGCCATGCTGAGCAGACTCAACCCAAGAGTATATTAATAATGCAAGAGAGAGTGGAACAACGAAAGGCAAGATCACCTGCATCCCATGATGCAATGTGTGTCTCCTGCTGGGCGAGTGTCTTCCAGAATGACAGTGCTCCAATGCACAGGCGCATCTTATCAGTGGGTGGTGTGAGGTGCTTGAGGACAAAATGACTAGAAATTCGTGACACTCTCAGTCACCAGATCTGAATTTCACAGTCACAGACCTGAGTTGGTGGGACTGACAGGAGAGAGGCCTGTGACGGTGGCATATGTCCCATCAAGCTGGGCAGTAATTGTGGAGGAATGGTCCCTGGTCTCTGCAAGCCAGGTGCAGGACCTTGTGGTCTTCACGACAGATTGTAACCATAGCATCCACACCATCCATATCTTTTAGAGGAGCGTGTCTGTCTTTGCTGTAACCTAGTAGTAGCTAACATCATCTTGCTGCAGTTGTATCCAAAGTAGCTCACGTAGCTTTAAAAAAGGTGCACGTCTTACCTTTTTTGGGGTCAAAGCCTCAGATGCTGTCCCGCATCTGGGCGTGTGGTGTTTGTGGTCCCAGGCCCTGTACCTTAAAAGTTACGCCCACCCCCACAGCTCTTCTGGCCCGTATCACTCCCTCTTTCTAAGCATTCAACAGCAAAGTGGAAGCCGCACTAACGAGGTTAGCTTCATCAGCAGTCCACTGGAGATGGGGTCATAAGAGCTCAGGGCTAAAACGGCAGCCTTACGAATGAATAATTTCAGAAAGCCTGCCCAGTCTTATTGTCATTTCAGGAGCTTTATAATATGTTGTGCTTGAATTGTTTTCATTTCTTTGCTGGCGTCGTCATTTCATTCTCTCTTGCATTATTAATTCACACTCGGGTTCAATCTGCTTTTACTGTTTCGGCGTAATTCACATGATGAATATACATCAGACAACAAGGAAACCCAGATTTATATTTTTTTGACGAATACGACGCCACGTGGGCGACATATGGGTGACATTACAAAAATGCTTAATGTTTACACAATATGCAAGATGAGATGCTTATATTTCATGTGAAATATGCGTGTGAAGGAATTTCAAAGTGGAGGATACAAACTGGAGGTACAGTCACTTTATGGATATCTGATTAAATTGTAAAATTTCATTATTGAAAAAGAAATTTGGGATTTATGTGCTTTTTCTTAATATCTATCAGCAATGGAAGGATTGGTTTTACATTCTTACATTTTTGGGTTGTTACATGCCTGTTTGTATGTACTTCTGATACCTAAAATTAGTTTTAGTTTTGATCTTACTGTAGTCTTTTCCCCTACAACCTGCTAGCGTCTGATTGTACTTGTTTTGATTACACTGGGATCCTTTCTGACAGTTAAAATGCATCACATGTATATTGCATCAATCATAAAACTGATTTAAGTTGGTTAAGTTAAAAAATAAAGCTGTTGTTCACTCTGAAAGTACATGCTGGGGTTAATGGTGAGCAGAGTGGAGATCTGGGATATAGTAGGGAGGATAAAGTCACGCCCAAAGGCAAAGCACACGTGTGCAGGGCAAAGCAAGCATGTCTCCAGCACATTATTCATTACTAAGCTAGAAATAAGACTATCAGTGCTTTGATTTCCCCCCATAGATGGAAACTGACAGTGAGATTTAGCAACTAACGTCATACTGTTCCTTATTTTTGGGATGAGAGTTTTATCATTGGGTTTTAAGATGTCAGTAAAGGCAGTTAGTTATCGCTGGTGAGATTCTGTGGTATTGATACAAAATACAGAGCATTCAGAATGAAAGACGGCAGGATATTCCAGAGCCTTCCCTCTCCCTACCTTTGTGGTAGCTGACGGCGGTGGGCTTGCGCCTCTCCTTCCTCCCTGTCCCTCCCGAGCCTCTGAGGCCGGCAGTGTACGAGATGAGCAGTGGGAGGTGGTGGTAGCCTCTGTCAAAGCCCTTCAGCCTGACAGGGATGTACACGGCTCCTCTTTTTACACTCAAAACCAGCTTCCCTCCCCTTGTGACCCCCCCCTCCCTCCCATTCTGTTCCCTCATGCTGTGCTGCCCCCCATCTGTTCCACAGCCCAGTGTTTCCCTATCACCCAAACAGGACCCTGCCCTCTACCAGCCACTTCCGACACCCCTCCCTTAACAAAACAATACTGCTGAGGACTCTGTGTGGCTATTACTGCTGCTGTAGCCTCGATCTAAACCATATGTGTATGTACAGCTATAACCTTCATCACAATTACAGTGATTTCCACCATGTCCACTGTAACTCATTACTTCTCATAATAATTGCACGGTAGTCCTCATTATAAGGGCATTATGGATATTTTAAAATGTACTCTTCTTTTACACATACTATACAAATTACTAATGACCTGTGGTATTAACATAAACTGTGTGCGTGTTATTTTGCTAACATGCACCATTATTGTACTGAATGTGTCACAATGTGGCACCTTTGCCACTGCAGACATGTAAATTTCAGGCGGATACGAACATCAGCTAAGTGGCGAAAAGTGGTCATGTAATGTTCTGGGTGCACGGTGACAACTGGTGCCCCTTACATCAAGTCATGAACACGGCCGGTACGACGAATGCACTTTTATTCTAGTGGTGGCGTCGGAGTGGAGACGGGATTAATCGAATCCACCACGGTGTGGAGCGGGGGGGGGGCAAACTGCAAGACGTGGACAAATCAGCCCCACGGAGGATGGTACCCTCAGCCGATCGGATCCTTTCGGTGCCCAAGTCGGGCACTCGCGATGGAAAGTGGATGCAGATTTATGCCTGAGTGATGGGGGGGGGGTAGTTCTGTATTTTAGATGAAAGGCTCGTTTGCAAGTGTGCTGCTTGCCCCCCCCCATCACCCGAACTCTTTTTAACGGCTTCACTTTAATATGTATGCAAATGCACCGTCTTCCATCCCCTTAATTGTCTGGCTTCCAGCAGTCAGGCTGCATGAAAAGTGTTTGTATTTATGGCTCCTCAGCCCTGTGCCCACAGCTGCCCATCCCTGACGCCCCCACGACCGGGAGAGAGCGTCAGGCAGCCGCCACACCCCATCACCACTAACCGTACCAGTGTCGCCGTGGCCTATCCTCACGCGCAACGCACCATGCTCCCAAACATCAGCACACTGGTACATGTAAACGCCGGTACAGTGCTTCCGGCGAGCAGCCCAGCAGTGGCTTGACACTGAAGTACTGCCGGAGATTCCAAAAATTGATGGTGGGGGGAAGAAAGAAAAATAAAATCTTGCTCAAAAAAAAAATTATATATATGTCGTTCAAACACTGGTTTTACCTTCTTATTGAAGAGGGTGGGTTGCTGAGATAGGAGGGACATTCAAATGCCTACCTTTGGTCATAATATAGGAGCCAAAAAAAAATACTGTTTCTATGTCACCTAATGCAGTCTGCAAGCAGGGTACTCATAGAAAATAAACCCATCTAGACCCTATTCTACAAGCAGGCAAGTCATTCCAGATTTAGTCAACATCAGTCTCCAGAGAGTAGTTTATGTGTGGTTACAGCACATTGCCACACCCACCACTCAATAACCCACCTCAGGGTAATACCTTAGCACCACACTAGTCCAAATGGAGCAAACTGAGTGTTTTCCAGTGGCTGGAGTGCCAATCCTGCCACCAACCTCCAAATTTCCCTGCAAGTTTGAGGACCTCCTTACAGGGCTGGATACAGGTTAATGTCATACCCAGGAATGAGCAACCGCAGATTAAGGGCCTTGTGCAAGGGCCCAGTGGAGTAGAATCACTCTGGGCATTTTACAGGATTCAAACCAGCAACATTCTGATTACTGGCACAGACCCCTAGCCTCAGGGCCACAACTCCATCCAAGGCTCTAGGCCAATTTAAATGATTATCTTTTTTTCTAAAAAACATTGTTACTCACACCAAAAGACGTAAAGGTGTCAGGCAAGGTTATCTGAAGGGGTCGCTAACTCAACCAGGTCAAGCAGGAGGGCTGGCTGGTCCTCGGAGAGTGGAGACGAGATCCTAATTTCCTTCCCTTTTACTAAGACAACAGATGTAGATGTGTTACTGAACATGCTAGCAACTCCGCAGTACGAAGAAACCAAGGCACATTTAAAAGCATTAATACAAGTATTTTTTACATAGATGTATTATACTTGTGTTGTAATGATGCAGCTCTCAACACCAGCTCAAAATTAAATGCTAATTGTTTCGTCTGTATTGTTCTTTAAGTAACTGAAAACCATCTCTGCCACCAATTACCACATGGCTGACTACCAGTGTTACTTCAACATGAAAAACATAGCCTCTTTGAAAAACGTTGCAGAATAAAGGTATATTTCAGCAGCTTTATTTGGAAGGTTTGCTATCGTGCTCTACCACAACGTTGTACAAACATTGCAAAAAAGCAAAATAGATACATTCCGGTATATAAGGACGTAACAACAGTGAATTAGTGTCTGATGTTCAGTTTAACGTAGTCTGACATGTGGACACTTTGCCCCTGTGGTTTCACTCCTCTAAAATGGCCCTCATAGTTTGAGATCTCCAGTGCCTGCCTGACAACAAGAGCAAAGTCTGGCAGGAGCTGTCCGCTTCTGTGGGATATGTCCACTTTCTGTGGTGTGTGAGCGCCACCCTTTTGGTGCAAGGAATCATTTACTCAGCATTTATCTTCGCCTACTGAGGCCAAGGCTTGTCCGCTGCTCCAGCCTAAAGCGCTGGGCCCCTATACACATGGAGATTCCCAGCGCCCAGCATGTTGTCAGTCAACTGTTAATCTCAGACACGTTTTTCCATATTGGACCCTTTGTTTCATCTTGGAGAAAGCAGTGCCACAACCAAAACAAAAATCACAATGCATATTTTTCAAACACAATTCCCTAGAAACACAGCTTGAGAAATAGCAAGTTTTAACAGTTAGGGTTGCACTGCACATGGTCGAAGAAGCCATGTTCCTGGAGAAATTAGGTGAAAAAGCCGTATTGACTCTATGTAATTCAAGCCTAAGGTAAAGGGAGCATGCGTGACACGGACTTAATTCCGAGGGTATTTGCTTGGAATTACTAAATTATAATTATTAGGAGCAAATTAACAAACGGGAGTTGAATTTTAAATTACATGCATACAAATTATTCTCGTGAACCCCCCAGTCGCTTACAGACAGTACCATTTGTAGCAATTTACAAAAATATCCTAAAATGCAAAACGGATGACATTTGAGATGTTACGCGGTAATCAGTCAAATCCATCAACCCCATATTAATGGCCCATAGCAACGATTTTCAAAATACATTTTTTTAATATTTGCGGGATAACGGCAACTTCGCTTATGCACCGAAACACACTGAACTACACCGTTACTAACCAATTAATATTCCAACTTCGAAATCGACACGTATGTTAAGTTAGCCGCGTTTTGTTCGTCAATTCTAATAAATAAAACCCTTATCAATCGACACTATATCTCGATATAACTAATCGGATATCATAAAATTATTTTAATAATATATAATCCAAAAACATGTATATGGGAGACATCTATAGCAAAGACAGAAAATCTGACTAGGCATCTGAGAGAACTGCTAGGTAGCTAACATGTAAAGGCGGCTAAACTTATGGCAATGTTAGCGTTGGCTATAGCAGAACCACACAAAAATGAGTGAGAAGACCCACGGGAGAAACACTGACATGTTTTCTTCGCAGCACCAGCTAACGTTAGCGAATGGGAAAGGACGGAGAGGCGCCCATCTCTCCCTCGCCTCCTTCTTCTGCGAAGAGCATCCCAAAGTCATACCTCATCACTCAATTCTGAGAACGAAAGCATCAACAACCCAGAAAGAGAAAAAAAACGCATTAAAAAACTCTCGAGGGTAAAGGTCATCACCGTGGCAACGCGTCGCCTATTGGCTGAGCCCACAGAAGCGCTTTCTTTGCGGCGCGATGATTAATAGGCCGTTGGCGGTCGCCGAGCTGCGGTTTAGGAGCGTCTCACAGCTGAGCAGCGGTGATTCTGCGTGTGATTACGAGCTTAATGAGGACGCCGCTAAATGTGTCCGATTAAGCCTGAAATGATCATACAAAGCCTTTCTGCTGATGATCACTTAAGTCAGAGACGCTCAAAAAGATGCGAAGTACTCGGTGAAGTGAGCGCGATGCGCTCTCGCGCACCCTTACCGCCCCCTGATAGTGCCGAAAACTTGTAACCGTCTGAAAAGGTATATGGATTTTGTCGGTAAATTGTACCGTTGACTCATAAACCCCACTTCTACGTAATTAAACAACTTAATACCACACGTAAGAAAAAAATGTTATGGCGTCAGCCAAAAGTTGCCTTTGGCTGACAGGGACAGAATGACACAATTCCTTGCCTAAGAGGGTCTTTAAAATGACCCACGGTATCCCTGAGTGTCCAAATTTCCACCTACAGAGCAGCATATCTCACAAATGTGCACCTGCTTATAGACGGTTTATCAAGACTGCTGAATTGTAACTTACTATTGGTACCAACAAAGGTTGTACCCATGAAACAGCAATTTTCTCTGAATTTACCAAGTGAGCAAGTTTTTAAAATCTTTCTCGGGTTTATAATAAACGAAGAACTGGTGAATTGTTTTAGTACAACCAAACTGCCGGATTTCTTTTCCAGTTCTATTTGGAAGTCATTTGGATTAAAAGAAATTGACGTGACCTTTGCACATCACATACAAATTAACTGTTTTCTAACAAAGACATTAAAAAGGTAGACTCCTGAGATATCAAGCATGTATCAAGTGATATTCGTATTTTGATCCGACCCTCACCAAGGTTACATTTTATGATGCAAATAATTGTATTGCTCTGATTGTGAGAAATAAAATAGCAATCACTTCATAGTCTATGGAAGACAGGTTTATAGAGGTACTTTTCTGGCTGCATTGAGAAGTGAAACTTTTTTATGGTAAAATTGGCTGATTAGTATCTAATGAGGACATTTATTGGAATGTCAACTTACACGAAGTCAGGCTTCAGTACTGTTACTCACTGGGGACCCCACTCATAGAGGGATTTACAACAGTACTGCTAATGTTTGCTTGTGGAACAGCGTGTGGTGGCACCCTGCTCATTGTTTCTAAATAAAGCAGGCAGGAATAGAAAATGAAACCAGAACTAATGACAGGTTAACGATGGCATTTTGCTTCGGTCTCCCAGAGTATTTTAGGGCCAGAAGCTTGGGCTGTAGTACCTGAATGCAGTCAGGCTGCAGTACCTGAATGCAGGGATGCTCCTTGAGTATTTTAGGGCCAGAAGCTTGGGCTGTAGTACCTGAATGCAGGGATGCTCCTTGAGTATTTTAGGGCCAGAAGCTTGGGCTGTAGATCTAATGCAGTCAGGCTGCAGTACCTGAATGCAGGGATGCTCCTTTCCAGCAACTGCAAAGGTCTCTTCATAAATGGCCATGTTTGTTCATGAGTCATCCAGGGTTGTTAATTTTCAGTTATTGCCTGTTTGTCTGTAAAACAGAATGTACGCTATAATCTGTAGCTTTCATCTGAGTTTACCACTAAGGCTGGGGTGCTTGGGGGTCCTTGGGTGACTTTTCAGCTATTAATTGTAGTTCTTATCAAAATAATGACTTAATTTGAGCAAACTGAGTGGTTAACAATTATAAGGACTTGATTTTTGTACATAACAAAAACCAAGCCATTATTTCATGTTTAATCCACTGCTACTAGTATTAGTACTATTACTAATAAGAATAATAATCAGCAATGTTGTCTCTGCTCCGTGTGTGGAGTTACCATGTGGATTTTGTGTGTTCTACCACAATCTAATGCACTTACATGAACTGCCGTATCCGTATTACCCAGAGTGTGTGCCATGTGATGAACTAATCTCCCTTCCAGGATGTTCCCTGACTTATAATACTACTACTACTACTACTAATAATAATAATAATAACAAGCATAAATGTAATTGTGTGAAAGAAAGGATAATTGTTTGCAAATGTACTTTCCATCTAGTTTTTGTTTGCATTCTATCTCTTAAAATTAATAACTGAGCTTCTTGTTAACATAATGCAGGATTTTTAACTTCACATTATTCCCACATAATTATTACTATTAATGTACTAATACTATTAAACTAATCTGTTAAGATGTTGCATCTTTTAAAAGTATTAGTCTTTGGGTGGCTGTGTTTTTTGTGCTTGCAAGACTTGACTTAGCTAGTGGCATATAATTAGAGTAATTAATTGTGTGGTAAATTGACTTCTTTGAAAGCCAGTTTTTATCCATTTACACCAGCTGAAATTGTATTGAAGTTATTTGCATTAAGTTTGGCAGCATAATCCATACTGGAATTGGGGTCAGTTTAAGGGTACATTCATGTATGTATCCTTTAGTACACGCCATAGCTGTGACCTTTGTACACTTGTTGTATACAGCTGCTTGTTTGCTGTTCAAGATTGTAGCATTTTTATGCGAATTGTCCATATGTTTTGCAATGTCTTTCGAATTATTGCTTGTATGCGGCCATTCACCACTTTATTAGATAGACCTGTTCAACTGTTTGTTGAAGCAAATATTTAATCAACCAATCACATGTCAGCAGTTCAGTATATAAGATCATGCGAATACAGGTCAGGAGCTTCAGTTAATGTCCTCATCAAACACCAGAATGGGAAAGAAAGGTGATTTAAGTGACTTTGAATGTGGCATGGTTATTAGTGCCAGATGAGCTGGTTTGAGTATTTCAGAAACTGCTGATATACTGGGATTTTCATGCACAACCATCACTAAGGTTTACAGAGAATGGGCTGAAAAGGAAATATCATCCAGTGAGCGGCGGTTCTCTGGGTGCAAATGCCTTCTTCATAGCAGAGGTCAAAAATGATAGTTCAAGATGACAGAAAGGCAACAGTAACTCAA
>JAABNX020000046.1:3150999-3165309 GCA_015163995.2 Mormyrus lacerda
ACAACTTCCTACAATTACTAACTGTGTCCCAGCAAATTGCTCACCACAGTGTGAATGTCATCATTGGACGTATAGGATTGATGTTGGCTAACCGTTTGCAAAGCTTATAGCACTTCTGCTTTCAGTGTGTCAGTTGAGGAGAATGTACTGAAGGTGTTGCTTGTCATGGGATCCGGAGACACTGCCAAAGTGGGTGTAGGTCTATCTGTAGAGGTTGTACTTGCAGGACTGGAAAACAACTGAATGGGGACAGTTGTTATCTGACCTTTGACAAAACACTTGTGCTTCTCTCCCCTGATATGTGAGTCGATGGCTTTAGAGCCCATTGTTGCCAGTTTGATTACTTTTTTGCAAAGGCCTCATCACACTTCGTAGACATTAGTTGTCTTTTTCAACCAGCCACGGTACTTTTTTTGAAGCAATTAATAACTATTTAATATTGTATTAATTAATCAAATCATACATAACTTTTTCCTGTCACTGTTATATATTTTCAATTTCTTTTTTGTATGATGTTATACCGTTTACTTACTAGTTGTAACTAAAATTAAAATATTCTTGCAATTCTGAATGCTTTTCAAATGTGTTGCATTAACTAATTAACTATTAAATATCTCAGAAACTAGAGCCAATCTGGGAAAACTGAAGTCATATTGTTAATCAGCACCATAAACTTAATATAAAACCGTTCAAACGTCGATGGCACCAAAATCATCGTATGCCAGTGTAATTTGAGATGTGACACCAGTGTCTTTCTGTGTGGGCCCTTCTGGACTGGCATTCCATCAAGGGTGTTCCCCAGCCTGGTCTGCTGCATTGCCTGCATTGCTCCAGACCCCCTGCAATCCTGCCCAGTACATTACATGAATAGCAGTACACATTAGTTGGATAACTAATGTGTCTTTTTTATAATATCATAACTTCCAAAGTTTTGGTACATGTGAACAGTTGACTCTTTCACTGGCACAATTCAGGCCGTCTACCTGGCCCAGCTTCATGGCAGAGCACCACATGAGCACGCAGCTCTGCAGTCAAAATAACACTTTGGAGCCCTTATTTCTCCAGAATTGAAATGGACCATTTGAATGTTATGTGCAATTGTAGATACTGATGAAACCAAGAACTGCTTTTCTCGCCTCTCTCTGTCTTTGTCTCATTTCGTACACGTGGCATCCGTTATTAAAAAGTTACAGCAGATCATTCAGTCCTTGCATTTTTTGTCACTTAAATGGAGTAAAGTGGAGCTGAATGGTTTGATTTCAGCAGCCCTCAGATTGATTGATTACATGGCCCTCCTGGCTGCTTGATTATTGTGGGAATTAATTATATGTGTGACTACATGCATTTATGTAAAAGTCTACAGCATCACAGCTGCTGGTCTGAGCATATAGAGGGAACCGTAGTGCAGAAGTCCTCGTGTGCCTTGTGATTTTTGTAGCTCATATTTTAAGCTGCCGTTGCTAGCATGCTATTTTTTTATGCAGAGTCTTCATGGTAGCAGAAAAGGAAAAGAAAAAAAATAGAAGCATAGGGATGGATCTGTTTGTATGACTTCAGCTATAAATTGACGGTATAGCACACCCCTAATGGTGTGGCAGGGTATAGGCCTGTGCTCTTACAAAAAAAAATGGGAGTTATTTCCTTGTACTCTTTCTCTCCACCTTTTGGTGTAAAGTGGGACTCTGAGGAAGTGAGATTCGCACAGCTATGCCTCGGAACCACAGCGGACCGGGAGAACGCAACATTTTGATGGGTCTAGATAAAACAGCCTGGCCAGAGTGCAACAAAAGCCATTTTATAAAAGTGAAACAAAGCAGTGAGGCTATTCTAGTGTCAATCTCAAACATTATCTTTTTGCTGTATATTGTCGCAAACTATATCAGCATTTTCCCCAAAAAAATCATGTGACCTTGGTGTGAATCTTGTGAATTGAGTCTGGGGGTCATGTGCCCTGGGCTGTGTTGGCTTTCATGTATCTTTAGGGGTCTGCATTTCACCTTCTAGCCACCCTGAGAAAAAACCTAGAGTGCAGTCATGTTCTAACATGGAGGAGCAGGGGCTAGTACTGCTTTTTTAAATTAGGCAAAAAAGTCAACATATTGTGAGATGTAAGTATTAGTATAACTTTTGTATTATGGTCTCATTTCTGGTAACTAAAAATTGTTAGAAGACTTTGAGTTTGGATGACAACCAATTAAGGTTAATTACACAAATAAACACGGTTTTCACCCAAATTTGCACCTTTGCTGCAATGCAATTTTGGTTTAAATTAAACAGTGACATTGTCCTTAGACCATTATCTAATATTCTATAACAATAATATTGCTTCCACAGTGGGAAGATATTGTTTACATTTCAATTAATTAAATTGTCATTCTCCTTTATTAGTTGATTTTATATAGCTGTTGTCGGTTTCTCATTAATTCAGTAAGTGAGTGGAACTGGGGATGATTGACAGTGTAATAATTTTTGACTTGATCACTGAAGCCATCTAAATTCATTCATTAATTCTGCTCACCACTTGCCGGATTTCCGTGGAATTTACCGTTGCCGTGGTGAAGCCTGTCCCACTCAGCACCGGTCCGAGTCTGCTTGCAGAGGGGGCTGCGCCGGTGGAGTTGGACCGGGAGCCGGGAGAGGGAGAGTTTGTTTTTCACTGGTACTAATCTGGATAAACCTTGGAGCCATCTGGTCTACGGACAAGCCCAGTCACGACAGGAAGCAGCCTTTGTGAGCATGTGCTGTAGTGAAATAGGCCCTCCAGATGGGTCTCGAACACACAAACAGAATCTGTCTTGATATAAGCTAAAGGAAAACTTTTATGTATGCAAGTATGTGACATACATATGACATAGCTGACTGTCCTGCTATTAATGCAAAAAAATGGTAGGAAAAAAAACTGCATTTCATATATAAGTAATAAGGAAAATGAAATGACAGATTCATGTACAGGATTCATTCCCCTCTTCAATCCCAATAAAAGGGTAAAAGGGTCTTAAAAATTGATTTGAATATACCCATATGTCTCTGCAATTGTTTTATTGAAGTTCTGTCATTTTTGTATAGTACATTAATGTTGGCAGTCTCTTAGCATGAAAATATAAACATTTTCTGTCCAAATACATACATTATGCATTCATATCGAATCTCATCCACGTGGAAATACTAGTTCAGATTTTTATCTGACTCCCTGGAATGGAAGCAAGCGGATAATCTAGAGAAAATGCTGTTGGATTCCCCACAGATTTGTACGTACTTAGTGAGGATACTGCATTGGCTTGGGTGTGTGATGTGCATTTCGGAAAAAGATACTTTGGCCATTAATCAAAGGGGTGTCACGAACAGCGTGATAACTGGTGTCTGAAGACCAGTGGTTTCGGTGAAGATGAATGATATTTTGGGAACATTAGGTTGTTTTCATTAAAAAAAAAAAAAAAAGTTAATTCTTTTTCTGAAAAATTATTTAAATATGTTGCTGACATCACACTGTCAATATGAAACAGTTTTTGCTTCTAGTCTAGTGTGTTCATTTTATTTTTTGGTTGTTTATGCTGCACATTTTTTTAACTTCCTGTACAACTTATACTCACTGGCATTTTCTGATATTATTTTTTATATTTTTAACTGTTAAATGGATGTTTTTAGTGTCATTATTCAGATGAAGCAGCAGGCCCAAAGGTCCAACAGTATCAGTTTCTCATGGGAGCTGAAGCTGCCAGTCTATGACACTCTCTGACTCGTGATGCTACCTGCTGACTGCAAAACTAGCTCATGCACTTTCCGGTCACTGTGGGATGCACACGATTAACGATGGTGCTTAATGCAGCAGCTTTCTATGAAATACTAACTTCTGATATGCAGTAACTTGAATAATAAGACCTTCAACAGAAGATGCCTCTCTGTGGTTCAGAATACAGCATTTTCTCAGTATGAACAGAGTGTGAGCCGGCTTATGTAAAACCCAGAGAACAGAAATGGAACTCTCAGTGTGTTTTTTATTTTTTTTAATAGGAGAGAAACAGAGTTGCTGTAGCTCCTTATTGGGATCTGCTGTCACACATTTCTCAGATCATACATATAAAGAAGTAATTGCAAGGAAAACGACCTTCTACTAGTATTGATTTCTATGCATGGATAGACATGACCAGGTAAATATTTAATTTCGTTTCATTTCATAGTTTTTTTTTTTTACTCATTCAGTGCATGTTTTACATTGCATTATTGGAAAAAAAAAACAATCACAAACCTAGAGTTTGGACAGCCATGTGTGGCCCATTCCATTGAAACTGAACACACGTGTGTGCACACACAGGCACACCTCATATACCCCTATCATTGTGGGGACTCCCTATTCCTTTCTGTGAGCGTAACAATAATCGCGCATTCAGCGTCCGATCAGAGAAGGGTCTAGCTGCAGACGCCTGTAGACTGAAGCTCCACAGGAAACACGTGAACTCAACTCTGTGTTACAGCGGAATTGTAAGTTGCAAAATTCTGGCGAATAAACCCTAAAGGGTCACATATCTCTTGTGGAGGTGACATATTTCCAGTGGAGCTCCACTCTACAGGCATCTGCAACTAGACCCTGGCTTGTCCGCAATGCTAGCGAACGCCGTGGACACTCTCTGACGTAGACAAAGTAGGTGGGGACAAGGTTGTTAGCAATGCTAAGTCTGGTAAACTTATTTGTTGTACTTGAGCCAGACTGCATATAGAATATAATTTGTCAAAGCACATGTAATTATGTGAAGACAAACACTGCCGCTATAAGTAAGTAACGTTAAAGTTACCGACGATTTTCATCTATCATCATTCATTCTATGGCGCCAATATACTACACAATTTTTTTTCTATAGAAATATTCTTCACTTCACCAACTCATCTGGATCACCGATAATTTCAAGTGAAATAGATTAGTTAATGGATATGTTAATGGTACTGTGTTGTTGATGTAGTTTTATATTGGGCTGTCTGAGTCTTGAACTCCAACCCTGATACTTTACTCCTTTTTCTTGACTTGCTCCAAGTTAGGCATATTAATTAATTCAGCGTATCAGTCAAAACAGTGAACCTCTTCATTGAATTTTTCACAAAATTTCACTTTCAATAGCTGTGATTAAAAGCCCAGATATCATACAGCAGCCAATATAATGCATTGCAGACTGAAACCTTCACTCTTGAATAGATTCGCGTTAGTCTAGGTGTATCTCAATACTGAAAGACCTTTTTAACACGTATATTTATGCCATGCTATGGCGGTATAAAAATGCATGTCTATGTTGGTTTTTTAAACGTGTTGTTTTATGCCACCTGAACATAAGTATTTTTTTTACAGTATCTAGAGGGTAAAATACCATGAGATGACGCATACCCCGGCAGTGCTTGGGAACTGTTCGGTCAGAACAAAAGTTTACAGACTTGTGTTTTGTGGAACTCTCTTTAGGGGAGCATCTCTACATTTCGATTGGCTGCAGCCGAAACCCATCATAGCTCATTACCATAATGGTGTCTCAGCTTTAGCTTCATTTTGATGCTCCCATAGAGAATGAATGACTTCTGGTTGCTTTGATGCTCTTGCTGCTCATGATGTGAATGTACCTTAACCCCAACTCTGACACCCAAACCACTACTCAGCCATACCCATAAATGACCAGACAAAATATACAGCTTTTGTAGTTTTTTTCATTGCAGTGAGATATTTTTTTTTATTATTAAAATTGAGGTTTATATTGTGTT
This sequence comes from Mormyrus lacerda, assembly GCA_015163995.2. Lineage (NCBI taxonomy): Eukaryota > Metazoa > Chordata > Actinopteri > Osteoglossiformes > Mormyridae > Mormyrus > Mormyrus lacerda. Next base: position 3,156,736 of record JAABNX020000046.1, read on the forward strand.
ACATTTGGTCCCCACAATGTGGTAAATATACCCCCCCTCCCACACACACACACACACACACAGACACACTTTTGGTCTTTGACAGCTGACTTTCAGTCAGTATTGCACCAGGACGGACCTCACATCAGGCTGAGCCGAACATCCCAGAAGCGAGATTCTCCTCATTACCCACTGGTGGAGGTTGCGACCCCGACATGACACATGCTGATATGGGAACGCACATGGGTACGATTAACAAGCAGAATCGAATCTCTGAGGAAGGCAACCAATGTCTGTGCTAATGGTCAGCTGAGGGTGGGTCCAGCAGGGGCGGCAGGGATGGGGTGGGCGTGTGTGGGTGTGCGCGCGTGTGACAAGGAGACCGTCCCCCCCGGAGCAGCTGGTCAGCTGCGAGCACCTGCTTAATGCCATTATTATCAGCCCCTAATTGCAGTAATGCCGGCCTGCCACGGCTGGGAAGCTGATAAGGTGGGTGATGGGGTGGAGGTGTGGCTGGTGGGGGCTGCAGGCACAGACAGCTTGGCACGTTCGCTCCTTTGCCGTCAAATTGGTTATGGGTACCACACGGGCACTGGAGACAACAGTCGCCGGCCGTGCCGCACCTTGGCGTGGTTTTAGTATTCCAGGAGGTTGTGTTTACTGGGAGGCTGTCACAGTACCCATGCCGTTCCCTGTCCGTTAAGGAAGCTCCCACTGGCTCTGGGATCTGACTGGTCCCTTCTGTTTTTTTACCGTCATGCTGGAATGAACTGCAGGGTATTTCAGAAGTTGCTGGATACTGGCTGTAATTTCAGACCATGCTGCATCACTGGCTAAGTGCAGAGTTATGCAGTTGTTATTCAAGACACCGTGTTATCAGAAAAAGTAAAAAAGGTGATATCACTGACTTAAATAATGGAGCGATTTGTACTGGATGCCTTATTTAGCACAGCACCCACATGACCTGCTCTGGGTCCTTGGTTCTGCAAAATTTGAAGATGGTAGAGGTGTTTACAAGGTATGATTCATTTAAGTATATGTCTAATTTTAATCCATCAGTCCTCCTAAGTAGGGTCACATGAGGGCTTGGAGCCTGTCCCATACAGGATAGGGCACACAGCATGGGTACACGCCTGGCATGGTCCATCTCAGGATACACATGCACAGACACACATTGGCGGTGTAAGTTGAGAGTGCTACCCCTAAGGGTGCCTTTCCACTGCACCAGGTAACGTTTTGTACTTTGAGGACCAAAGCACAGTACTTCAAGATGTTGGTTTTCCACTGCTTTAAAAACTAGTACCGGTGCCGAATGACATCACATCGTATTTTGCATCAAATACGAAAATGGCTGTACCTTATTATTAGGGCTGAGTGATGTACGATATTAATACCAACATCGCAAGTTATGCGCATACAATATTTTACATCGCTAATACATAGCTGTATTAAGCTATATTAGCTTATTTTAGCTATGTTAGCTATATAAGATATATTATTTAGCTATATTAAGATCAGGCTTTTTCTTACTTTCATTTCTGCAGAGACTTTATAGCAAAGTGCGTTAAAGTTTCAATAACACATGTCTACTATGTCATAGGGAAAAAACACCTTAGCTAGCTTTGCAATTTTAATTATTATTCATTTTATAGATTATGTAATATATGTTTAAATGAACCTCCTCTGCTTCTGCATTCTCTGAGACAATCATAATCATTTTCATCCTTGCTGCTTAAATCAGTCCTAGACAGGTTTATGAGAAATTTATGAACTCCTTTTTGCTTTATAAATACTACAATGTTTTTTACAACATAATTGCATCACTATATTTACAGCAAAATCACATCTCATGCTATATGGGTGCTGTCCTAATATATTATTAAACAAAATACATTTCTTGTTATGTCATCCTGATTTTTTGATGTATCTGTTCTTCTGACCAGATCACATTTTTTTTACTTCATTCATTGTTGTTTTCTGAGATCTTAGCCTTTTTCAAGAGGATGTTTGTATTGTTTTTCAGTGGCAGGCTATTTGCATAACCAATCGACAAAGAAAGTGTTTCGAGTCCCACCCCAAAGTACGGAAGTACCATAGAAGTAACTCAGCTGGTTTTGCACGTTCAGCACTGGAAATTTTGTTACTGGATCGGAAATCAATGGAAAAGGTGAAGTACCAAAAATACCAAACCAAAAGTATGGAACTTGGTGCAGTGGAAAAGTGGCCCAAGTCACCATAAGCCATAACACTTTTAATATGATTTTCATGCTAATTAGCCATTGCTGGTGTCTTCAACTTCTCTGAATGAATAGTCCAGTTTGGCCTGGTTCTGATTCTGGCTGCTCACGGAAAAACAGCTTTTAAGGGCCTCTGCACCTGTGGAAAAAAATATATTTAGCTGTACATTCTTGGTCTTTAATTTATATATAAGAAACACCTGCATAGATGAAAACTTCAAACATTTGCTGGTGCACTTCTTTGTGAAGGTAAACAAACGGGTGGTTTCTGGTGGGTTGTATACTTGTTAGAATACATGTTAAAAACTTTAAATAAAGCTCTAAAAATTTTTCTTATCCTGTGACAGGTGGATGGATTGTATTCGTGATAATTTGTGAATTTCAACCGGAGCCCACTCAGCCCAAATTTCTAGCACGTGACACTGACGTCTTCGCTGGTGACTCCTGTTTTCACCGCAAGCCTCAGCATATGGGGTGTTAAGCAAATTTCGAAGGAAGCAGAGCATGTGGGCTTTAAGGCTGAAAAATCGGTGGCAGCTGGCCGTCACATAAGTGGATCTGAAGTGGCTTTTTGGAGCATATCTGGTTCCTGGTAGCAGCACAAAAGCAAGAAAGCCTCCCTTTTCACCGGGGCTGACGGCACAGAGCAGTGGATTTACAGTCTTTCATGTCTGAGGTGCCTTTAAAATCCGATACCCTTGAGGTTCTGAGGAACGGAAGGTCAAAGGTTAATTTGAAGCCTGGGTGAAGCCCTCAAATGAGGGGGTGTACCAAAAACTGATTTAAAAGCTATTACTAATCACACCTTTCTTATGTTATTTCAAATGCCCGTTTCTGATAGGTCTTCCCCGAGGCTGTGCCCTCCACTTCCCAGAAGTCAGCTGTGAGCCATCGTCTCTTCATCTTGATACCTTGCTGAGTGACATGGCATGCAAAGGAGGAGTGTCATTCTCTTAGCTCTGGCCCCTATTCTCGTTGATATCAAGTAGACATCGTCACAGAGCAAGAGTGGTCCAGCTCCGTGCACAAACCAGCTTGCATTTTCTGTGGTGGTTTTCACAGATGGCCAATGTGGCAATTCAGATTCTCAGCACAAACCCTACTTCCCATTTCCCATGTTACTTCCTGAGGTTCACTAGGACTTCCTGCCATTTCTGACTCACCGCCCCTGTTCCTGGGAGTCTGTTTGATGTAGTTTTTCCTGACTGATTCCATTTATTACTCTACACAGTTAAAATATGAAAACTCACAGTGCACTTCAGGTGAATATCTCTCATGTAACCCTTTTTATCAAGCCTCCTGTACAATGCTTTACATTCTATAATTAAAGTAGGGGTAAGCATTTGGTTCGATACACATTTTTCTGGGATGTTTGTGTCTACAAGAGGGAGAACTGTGAAATCACAGGCAAAATACCTTCATGTTGGAGTCCACACGAGGACACCGCAAACCTGGACACAGAGGCTGGAGGTAGGAAGGCGCTGTGAACAGCTGTGACGCTACAATGGAAAAGATTTTTGGAGCTTTTTGCTTCCTAAACAAAACATCGCTACATTTTAATTGATTGTGTTACAGCAGACCAGAAAACTTTCCTCGCAAATCGTTATACTAAATATGAGCTGACGAAGGCTCTGATACGCTCATGGGAAGCTGAGTGGAATAATTATTATTCTATTCTCTGATACAGAAGAAGTGTAGCATCCCGTCCGACGTTTACACCCATGCACTGTTCCATATGTGTTACGTTGATTTGCTGAATTTATCATTAAGCCGATATTTGTATACAGGAGTCATGCTACATCAATGAGATGGTGGTCACATGCAGGTGGCATCTTTTTCTTAACCTTCTTTCAACAAAAAAAAAAATTAATATGCATAAGCATGCAAATATTGTCTGGTGCGGTAAAAAAACAGAAACTCAGTGGCGTTGCAGCAATCGCTGGAGATGCTCTGAAAAGGAGACAGAGCTGTAGGGATCTCAAGGAAATTGTGCGCTAATAAAATTTGAGGTCATTTACATCCGAGATGGGATTGAGTGGCGGGCGTTGCCACGGCAACATTCCCACGGGCCTCCCAGCTTTCTGCTCTTGCTGACAGCAGCTGAGTGTGAGGGGGTGGGGAGGGAAAGCCAGGGAGTGAAAGATACCCAGGGAAGGTGACACAAGGAGAGAGAGAGACAGAGAGACGGAAGGGACACAAAGAACAGCAGAAAAACGTTCAATTTTTAATCAGAGCATAGTGTTTTTACATTGAGTGCTTTAAACAAAAAATATAACAATGGAAAATTTTGCAATAAAAGCACAGTGCACATTTTCATATGCTCTGGAATGCCCATTGCAATGCTTCAAGGTCCCGTCTAAGTCAGCAAGCATTAGCACAGCTTATTAAACAGTCTGCTAGGCTCCAAACCAGAAGGAATATGAGAAAATCATGCCACACCTGCTCTAACCACCAGTAGCCAATAGCTTGTGTGGCTGATTTTACTATTTGAATGGTTCCACGTGCCGCTTTGTCGGTGGCCATAACTGCCTCAGCTTGCTGCTGCTCCAAGTCAGATACTCAGGGTCTTTTGGTCGTTCCCACAACCACACTATTAGAAGTATTGTATGTTTTTTGGGAGGGGCCACGGACGTCTCTGTACAAAGTCAGGTGACAAACCCTGTTAGTCAGCTGTGCATAATCACAGATAGTGTTAAAAATGCTGTGGTTTTGTCTTGAGGTCTCACACTCATGTACATTCTACCTTCTACCCAGGGTACCCAGACCCAGGCTCTATCTTCCCTTCCTATTCCCCGTTGTGTAGACTTCTGTTTTTTTTTCCTCTCCCCCAGTTTGTTTAACCCCATAACCCACATAATATGCTACCATCCCCATTTCATGTGGGTCTGTTCAGAATCCCAACCGGAGTAAGTCTTTAATATCGAAATGCTACATTTCATATTAATCTTTAATTGCAGTTTATTTGTAATTTTTAAAAACTGTCCCACAAATCATACACTAGGGATGTGGTTGGAAGACGGAGGGTTGGAGTGATGGATGAATGGATGGGTGATGTTTAAAACTTTCATATCTTTTGTACATTTTTTTTCTTGATAGCATTTGTTTGAATATGTGAAAACAGCACAAAAAAACAACGGATTGTGCCTTATACTGCTGCAGCCGCAAATAAAATCTGACTCTTTTCTGTCCACAGACCATATCACAGACTTGTTTTGTGAGTCACTTCCTGATTACCAGCCAGAGAGCTGAAACATTTCAACGGCTGCTTTGAAAATAAGTCAGCCTGTGTTAGCTACATGTAAGTCAGCCTGTGCTAGCTACATGCAAATCAGCCTGTGCTAGTTTATACATCAATCAGCCTGTGCTAGTTACATGTATGTAAGCCTGTGCTGTACATGTAAGACATAGGTGCCAGCATTGCTATATTCTTTAGACCCCATTATTCCTTATAATAATTGTTGGCTTAATAATCCCTTTCATACAGAGCCAGCGGTGTAGCTCACTTCTCTTTCACACATCCACCCATTTAATGAGGCAATTCAGGTTAATTACTTTGCTCAAGGGCACAAGCCTACCTACCTGCTCTCCTGTCACAGGTCTGTTTCTGACCGGGTGGGACATAAACATCGCATCTTAGGCACTTCCAGACTGTGTTAGAGTGCGGTTCCTCAGACAAACTTCAGTTTTTTTTATTGCAAGTAGGTTAATTTAGCTTTGATCATATAACAGTCGGGCAACTGATGCAATTTCTGTGCCTGTCTTTTACCCACAGATTGCTTTTGTGTTTGGTTTCTGAAATGTGCTTCAGCCAAATCTAACAGCTAAGCAGCATTCATGGCCACTAATCCTAATTACTTGCATTAATTAAAGCATAATTCAGATTTGACTTGTAGAGTGGTACAGCCCATCACGTAATAGATCACTTAAATGTTGCTTGCGACTCCATGGTTTACTACGCGGTCTGATTAAGTTTTTTTTCTACACGTGTGGGTTAGCTGGCCCCAGCTCCGCCGCTTGAAGTTGCATCTGAGAAGCGCAAAATCGACTTTTCAGTGGGTCTAAAGTGCCAGGTAATTTTTTTGAAAGGTAACCTTAGTGAGCTGTGGGTAGTTACTGAGTGGGGGGCCTGTCCCAGCTTTCTGAAGGGTCAACACAAAAGTTAGTGCCGTTACCAGGATGCCATCCTGCCCCGGGCATTTGTACATGATGCATAGCCACGCGCCTGGTGAATATCCACGAAAACTGTCATACAAATCATTTCTGTGCAGTACACATGATAGTAGTTAGCACAAAAACATTTCACAGTACACTGCTAGCTTTAACAGAACAATTCTTTGTTAAAGGCGTGGCAAAATAATTTAAATACTATGCTTCGCAGAATTAGCTGAGTGCTACATGCTGGTACATGTGACAAATTCATGTGAGATTCAACAAGAGCAGAAAAATGGGTTAAATTTTGTATTGATGCCCATAGAGCAAAGAAAAGAACTGCTCATAATGGTCAGTGGCTATTGGCTGACATACTAACTGAAAACTTTTTAAGTGACCAAAATACTCATTTGAACTGCTTCAGTAAAATACCCATGAAAATAAAATCTGAAGCTGACCAACATAAGTCATGTTAATAGCCTCGTACAAAATTAATTTGTCTGCATATTACCTTTGCCAAGTGACAGAGGGGGGCAACCTTGTGGGGCAGGCTGAACCGAGGCAGAGAGGAATTTGGACTTATGAAAGCAGCAAGGGTCGTATAACTATCTATAAAAGACCTATGAATTAAGACCAGGAACTGCTCTGTTTTTTTTTTTTTTTAAATAAAAAAATACACTTGTCTGAAGGTCTTATCAAGACACCAGGATGGAGATGACTTCGCTATGTGCATATGTTTTCATACCGTGTAGCAGGGTGGATCTCATTACATATTTTTTTCCAGCCCCCCTGTTTCAGAGCGCGCCTGGGTGAGCGGGGGGGTTGGGTATGTGTGGTGATGAAGACAAAACAAGCCTTCACTACGAATTATTGGCTGGTTTGACACGATTCTTTGAGATTTGAGTGACGCAGACAGTGGGGTCCTTGCTTCGTAGATGTTCTGCCTTTAACCACAGGTCAGCTAACCACTCATAAAGATGAGGAGTCGGAAGACTGGGGGCGTGGACCTTTGGAAGGCGTGAACCTCGAAGTCCTGCGTTGGCATTGCATTTATGCTGGAGCGGTGGGCGACAGGAGGACAACATTAGTGTCATCCATCTATTATTATAGTCTGTGCTTGAATTGAGGAAGTGATGAAAAGTAGTTCTGCAGTATCAACAGTATTTGCCTGTTTTGGTTCCGGTCAAGATTCTGATCATTGAGACCTGAAAGACTTTAGAAAAGCTTTAAAAAAAATCATAGACTCTGTGTGCATCTGTCAGCTGCCAACAAGATACAGATTGTGTAAGAACAGTGTTAGAATATTTCAGCAAATGATCTTTATGCTACCTGAGCTGGACAAATTAATACACACTCAAACAGAATTATAATTTAGTCACATAATTATGCCAGAGTTATGCACTATTAAGCAATATAAATATTATTTGTGTTATTATTGTTACTTTTAGGTCTGTTACTGTTATTATTACCATTATTTTAGAGGAGGAAAAATGAGTACACACAGCTTCAAAACATCACGAAGATAATTCAGAAATAGATATTTCAAAACACAATTCAACAACCTGCTCAGCCTGCTTAATTATTGAAGATTGAAGGGAAACCAGTACCCACTAAGTTTAGGCTCTAAAAATACATTCATATTTTAGCATTTGACTTGAGTGTTATGTCATTAGCTTTTTTCTTTACAAAAGTCTTTTTCTTTACAAAAGTCCTGGACAGGTGTATGTTTCACTGATCTTTGTACTGTCCCTGAGAATGAGCAGCTGTGGAGCATTAGCAAGCAGAGCCTAGGCACAGTGGCTGAGGGGCATTAGCGAGCAGAGCCTAGGCACAGTGGCTGTGGGGCATTAGCGACCAGAGCCTAGGCACAGAGGCTGTGGAGCATTAGCGAGCAGAGCCTAGGCACAGTGGCTGTGGAGCATTAGCGAGCAGAGCCTAGGAACAGCGGCTGTGGAGCATTAGCGAGCAGAGACTAGGCACAGAGGCTGTGGGGCATTAGTGAGCAGAGTCTAGGCACAGTGGATGTGGGGCATTAGTGACCAGAGCCTATAGGTACAGAGGCTGTGGGGCATTAGCGAGCAGAGCCTAGGCACAGTGGCTGTGGGGCATTAGCGAGCAGAGCCTAGGCACAGTGGCTGTGGAGCATTAGCGAGCAGAGCCTAGGCACAGTGGCTGTGGAGCATTAGCGAGCAGAGCCTAGGCACAGTGG
>JAABNX020000046.1:3217703-3233588 GCA_015163995.2 Mormyrus lacerda
CCCCCCCCCCCCCCCCCCCCCCCCCCCCCCCCCCCCCCCCCCCGCCCAGCATCACTGAAGCTCAGGTAATACAGCCAGTGAAGTCAACTGAGCCACTGGAAGCCAGAAACGGGATCATAAGGAGCACGAGTCAGCTGTACCGCTACTCGACATCTTTCACGGTCGGAGTCTCATGAAGGACACATGCTCAGCAGCGTCTAGATGATGGATTAAAGCTATAAATAAGAACAGATGTCTGGATCATATGAACTTTATTGTTACACTGAAACACTGCTTCACCACAATAATGTACAGCTACAAGCTTTAACCTTCGATCATGAAGGCAGCTGGGATTCGCCCAAAGCGCACACAAGTGCTTCAAGTTCAGCTGGTTTAAAACGTTTACCTGCGTGTCACTGTCCACAAAAGTCAGAATGAACAGGTGATCCCACAAACAAGTTGGCATGGTTCTGAAACTTCACCAGTTTCATGCAAGATGTTTTTAGAGGATACATTTCAAAATGCTTCTTGGCCATGGAAATTTCCTCATTAACTGTCCCTGTGCAGACACGCTTGGTGCATGCCGCCCCTAGTGGCAGGTGTGTAGATCAGCGCAGCGTGCGGTGTGGCTTGAAGCAGTCCGGGCTGAGCTCAGAGCAGTGCTCGTGGGCAGGAAGCAGGTACCTCTTCAGGCTGTCTGGCAGAGGCAGGGTCTGCACCTTGCTCTGCAGGTGCCATGGTCCGAGGCAGTGGCGGATGGCGGCCCGACAGAGGCAGCGCAGCTGAGGGGGGGGCGCATCCTGATCCCGTGGCGGGCTCCCGTGTAAGAACAGCAGCCCCTGGAGGCGGGGGTCTTGTTCAAAGTGTTGGAGGTCCGCTCTCGGGGGAAGAGGGAGGTACGGTGATGACGCCAACGCCAGGTCCAGGAGGAGCTCCGCTTTGGTCAGGAGCTCAGCCTCCAGTACCGGATCCCGGCTGCCTGCAAGGGCCGAGCCCAGTCGGCCAAAAATGAGTCCGTGCCCTGTCCAGCAGGGGGCACTGTGGCGGGTGCAAAGAAAAGGGCCACCTCGCTCCAGCAGCAGCACAGCCAGGGGAAAGAGCAAGTCAAAGTACTCCAGGCAGGTTTGGGTGAGCGAGGGTTCACCCACCTCCTCACCAGGCTCCGGCCCCATGTCGCCAGGAGTGAGGCAGCAGCTGGGGTCGGCGCCATGGACCAGCAGCAGCCTAGCAACAGCCAGGCAGAAGCGGCCGATCTCAGATGCGTCCTCCTCAGTGCCTTCCAGAGCCTCCTTCACCAGGAAAACAAGCGAGGACACGGCCGTCTCCCCGTCTTGAGTGGTGGCCCGCACATCAGCACCTTGAAGAGGCCAGAAGGAGATGGGTAAGTCAGTACAAGTCAAAAAAATTAGGAACACTGACACCAAAGGATTCTGGGAAAACTACCCAACCATCTGGTCTACCTTTCTCGAGCAGTAGCTGAATGTTGTCAGTGTTGCGGACCGTGAGTCCGTCACTGCTGGCCAGAGCATGAAGCAGGGCAGTCTTTCCTGCCAGGTGAGGAAGACAAGAAAAAGATGAAGGAAACCGCAGAGCTTTTGTCTCCACATGGGAGTTAGCCGGCCAGGGCATGTCTGACGGTACCATTCCTGTCCCTGGCATTGACATCGGCACCCAAGTTGAGGAGCATTTGCAGGCAGGGCAACCTCTCCGGCTCCTCGCTGGCCAGGTCCAGCGGGCTGCTCTCATGGATCTGCTTGCAAAGATACAACTTGTCACCCAGCACCGCAGGACAGGGGCAGGACAGGACAGAGCTGGCCTCGTTGGACTTACGCGATCACGCCTATTGAGGTCCGCCCCGTTGCGTGCCAGCAGCTGCACCATCTGCGGCCGATTCTTCAACACAGCGACATGCAGGGCCGTGTAGTAGGACACGGGATCTTGGATCGAGTGAGAAAAATTGACAAAAAAATAAGACAGGATGCTACTCAGAATCCTTTTATCTGTCAAGTATGAAAAGTACAAGGAATTTGTTATGGCACTGGGGGGGGGCATGAGGTGTCCAAATAAATACACAATCGGGAGAAATATACAAAAAACAATAAACTGAACAAAAATAGAGACAGAAATGTGCAAATGAAAAACAAATGTAGATGTATAAAGAGGAGACCTGCAGATTCAGGCTCTCGGTCCTCACCCTCGAAGTTCAGGTCGGCGCCATGGCGCAGCAGGATCTCAGCAGGGGAGGCGAGTCCTCGCTCCGTAACTTTCAGCAGCGCGTAGCTGATCCCCTCCTCAAACACGGCTGACTCCGCTTCCTTCTCCAGCAGCTCCACCAGGACTCCCTCGCCCTCTGAGTTCCTGTCACCATGCAGATGTTTTTATTTAGCCAACACTTTTATCAAAAGCGAAAAAGCTGGGTCAGATAACGGAGGCTTAAGGATCCCACAATGAAAAAACTCTGCCAACTGCGGGATTTTGAACCAGCAACCTTCTGATCAAACTCACTGCACCCAAGCCACACAGCAGCCCTCAAACTGACAGTTAATACTCCAGATCAGTCAGTCACAGCATCAAAAGGTTTAGCATCCAGTCCAACTACAGCCACATGTGAGGGGGGGGGGTGCTGTGGGAAGGTCACGTGATCTACCCTCACCTCTCTGCAACTTCCTCCTCTTCCTCAATCCCCACCACATACATCACAGCGTCCACCAAGGGCTGGTACTCGTAGACAATCCTGCGGAACCCATGTAGAAAGGGCATGTTCTCCGTTCATCTGCCACTCAGTCCAGCCGCCAGATACTACGAGCAAAGACAGGGGAAGGTGAGAAGCAGCTGTAGCCATTAACAATTTCAGAAAAGTAGCTCACAAGTATCCATCCATTTCTTGTAACCCATCCATCCTTTGTACCCGATTATCCTATTTAAGGTCATGGGAGGCCATCTCAGAGCCTATCCCAGAGGCTATCCCAGAGCCTATCCCAGAGCCTATCCCAGAGCCTATGGGCACAAGGCACCTCATTAAATTAGTCATTCAAACCTTTTAGGTTGTTCATCCAAAATTACAAATGTTAACTATAAATGGCAAAAATATGTATCCATATTTGAATAATATTCAAATTCAAATAAGAAAAATATTCATATTTGAATGGCTCTGTGGAAGCAAATTATTTGTTCTTCACCAGTAGCTTGGAGCAGTTTTTAAACCAAAGCAGATTTAGATTTAGGGTCAAGTGGCACCACTGCGCGGGTCACATGAACACACGCTTCATTCGTGAGCGACATGGCTCTCAGCTCAGCCTTCTGCTTCAGAAAGGCACATCTTGACCTTGCTCTGTTTTAGAATTCCACTCAAACGCCTAGGAGAGAAATTTAATAACAATTAGAATTAGTGAAGAAAGCCGTCTGCACAGAATTACTGCTCCGGAACTGCAGGGACTGGGAGACACACCATCGGTCCATTTCATTTCATCTGACTACAACCCCCTGTTCTGAGGGCACTTTAAAAGTTTTGTCACAGCCTGCATGTTTGTTTCCACTGGGTCACAAATGAGCATTTGGCACCAAGCCAGGGTGAAGACATTGGAAATAAACATGAGGAGACAACATGGATGGCCTGGGTTTACACATTTACATGGTGGATGAAGACAGCAACCTGAAAAATGGAGTTACTATAGACCAACCATCCAGCTCCCACCCAATTATTCAGCACGAGGTTGGGGGGGGGGGAGGCTGGATGCCTTCTCAGGCAGCATTGAGTAAAAGGCTGGAGAACGGCCTCGGTGTATCATAGGGCACAGGTACAGACTATGGGCTGCAATTCACATAACTGTATGTCTTCTGGACGGTGACGGAAGGGACGAGCCCAACTCAGAGAGACACTTATAAATAGGTAGATTATACACAGCATAGAAACAACAATTTGACAGTAATATAAATGTATGGACAATGCAGTTGCATTTCTGTCTCAGAATTCAGTAAGATGGCCTGATTTATAGAGTGTCCCGTAACTCTAAAGATGTCAATGAGCTTTCAACTCACCACCCTGAAGGAAAGGGGGTTGTGATAGGGTGAGGACGAGTCCAAGGCCCCTGAGGGACAGGGCACCAAAAATATTAGGAACGTGATCAGATTGGTTTGGGTTGAGGGCCCAATGCGATGTGCCTTCATGGGACCCAAAGCGGGAACATTCATATAATTGCAAAGCACAAACCTTAACCGTAACCATCTCCTCCTCCGTGTACTACAGTACGTTCACGTGCTGCTAAGGACTGGGCGTGGTCTGCCACTTACAGCCACCATATTAGACAATAAAACACGCAAAAACCACTACTGATCAAGATGATCATCGAAGATCAATGCAAGGCTCTCTGATTAACTGGCTGAATAAATAAATAAATAATAATAGTGCAGATTTATCATCGGGTAAATCCGCGGCAGATAAGCACAAGACAGGTCTTGATGTATCCCTGCTTCTTTCAGCAACATCAAAAACAAATGTACTTCCCTAAAGACTTGGAAAATGTAAAATATTTGCACTCTCATATGTCATATTTTAAATCCCTAATTACTACAAAACGCTCACCAGTTGAATCGCCGCTAATATGACAGTTCTCTCATTCTAATTAAACTACCATGTAAAAGACCCGAGGAGACAACTCTTTCGTGAAAAAAATAGCATTAACCACATGTTTCACTGGCAAAAAGCTTCTATCTGCACATAAGCTTATTACATTTTTGAGAAGCTTCCTTTCAACTCACCAAAGTATGAACCGGAAAGAAATAGGCTTCACGTTTATGTTTACGTTTAGCGTCGTTTATGTTTAAAATAACGATTTCCGGGCTCTTTTAATATCTATGGTCCCTTTCCGGGTTTGGCTTTTCAAAATAAAAGTCGGCCAAAAATAATGATAAAAAACTAGCAACTCCGCTTGTATAGTTGTGATTATAAGCAATATGAATATACATTAGAAAATGTTGTTAAATATTATAACTTGCATTATTCGTGACGGTGATTTCACATATTATGTGTTTTATGCTCTAAAATTCTCTTAACTCTAAACTTCATATGTATCGTGCATCCCTACAGTAATGAATATAACGTCCTGCTTGTATAAAATTCTTATTAATTTGCTACTCTAAGAAAAACACAGCGACCGACCCAGGACTTGAGTCTGCTGTCCTTTTTTTCATTAAGAAATATCAGAAATAAACATAATTGTATATATCTTCCGAGTTACATTAGAGAAAAAAATCACTTATTATTCAGTTCACATTGATAACAAACCTATAACCCAGTTTAACCTTTTTAGTGTGTAGAGAACAGCTAATTACCAGACACAGCTCAGAAAATTAGAGCAAGACACAGGTAACATAAGCCCTGTAATATACAAATCAAATGAGTCGCAGAGAGCAAATAACAACACAGAACTGAGAAAAATTTTCTGAAAATTACGCGTATGGAGCGGCTGCTTGACAGACACCCAAATGTAGGGACGTACAGGACCCACAGTAAGAGATACCTAGGCTGATGAGCAGGAGTACCTGTATCACGTCACTATGGAACACTTTACGGCACACTGTCACTTAGGCTGTGTAAAGGTACAGCGAACTTGGATGCCCCAGCACGTCCAACAGTGTTTTCTGTCTGAATGTAGATATTAAGCGGGGCGTCATGATGAGAATCGGCCTATTTGCGCATTCTGTCCGAAGCCTCCCAGCCCATTGCAGTGCCACCACCGCAGGCTTTACGGCATCAGCTGATGGGTCATGTGGCTTCCACCGCGGATACCGGAAGAGGGATGCAAACTGCTTGGCTGTCTACGATCGCCAGGAACTTTGCCTCCCCGTTTTTATCAATTTGATGTGAAGGGATGTTTTGGCGAAGCTGTAAATTAATGCGCGCCAATTGCCACGTTTGAAAACATACTGTAGCAGCCTTTTTTCGTTTGTTTCCGGTAAATTTCGGCGGGGAGGGGTGATGTTTGCAACGGACGATGAAGACGGAGATTTCCTCTCGCCTACGGGAGGGTGAGTATAGCCAATGTCAGTACAGCAATCCTGATTTGTTTGGGTTACCTGAATTATGCCATCGCTGGCCAGCTCGCTCTCAACTGCATATGTGTCTGTGTGTCATGGACAGCAAGAGGGGCAGGCGGAAAGAGAAGTTTGACTAATGAAGTGTCATTATTATTATCATGATTATTATGATTATTTCTTTACATGCCGAGGCATATGCTCTTTACCCTACAATGGATGTGACGTTAAACATTAACCCATACCGTCTGTGACATACCACTCTCAGACTCTGATTGACTAATTCAGGCAGTGGTTTAATTTGTAACCCGGTACATATAGTTACGGATACTGAAAACCAGGGATGAGAGGGGAGCCCCCCCTCCCCCCCCAAGCACGTACCTGTTATGGTTATTCCAGTTTATTCACTTTTATGTCTGTATTTCGACGTGTCCGTTGTGTATTCCACAGAGGGGAAGTCCCATCTTCCTTAAATTACTTTTGCAAAGGCGCCTCCTGTTGTGTTTCTGGTAAATGGCTTACTTTCGGTTGGCTGGAAATAAAACATGAAAAGCTTATGATGTAGCACATTTTTATGCTTCTATGAGATTTGCACATACTTTGTGTATTCGTATTTAATATCGCATAAGTATAACATCTGTTTTATAACTAACAAATATATTTTCCCTCTAAATAGGATAAAACACAATAAAGTAACGTAAATATGTTGTGCTCTAATATTAAAATATCTGTCAGTATACCTGTATAATTGCTATATATTACATCCCAAGCTGAGGTGTGCATTATGGATTTTACTTTCCTTATTTGACATGATGGAAGTCCTACCTTGAGGAGACAGAATAGCAGAAACCTGCAGAGCAGCTTGGCTTTCTGCATGTTTTGTCTTGAACACTGTGATGCTGTCCTGGTATTTTCCCTGCACTACGTCTCGGCTTTCTAAGGGGGGCGACAGCATTCCCAGCAGCGCTGTGGGGTGGAGTGTGTGCGAAGGGGGCGGGGGCGATGTCAACTCTCTAATTCGTATCACTTGTTTACAGTTATGGGAGCAGGGTGTGGGTTTTCCATGTAACTCGCTGAGGGGCTGGGGGTTTTCCCTGAGACGCGGTGGCACAGGCTGGCTGGAGTACCCTGCCGTGGGCTCCCCCAGCCTCCGGGCGATGCTGCCCCATGTCCGCTGACTAGCACCACCGTTTTCGGATGCCTGCTGAATCTTCTGTGGTGATGTGATCGCTGGTTGCTAGGCGGAGGGACATGCGGTGAATGGGAAGGCGCACGCTGGGCACCGAGGCATCTGGCGTGGCTGTGGCACGAGCCGCTAGCCGCAGTCTTTCGGGGACGGCAGGAATCTGGCACGCAGGCTTCCCGCGATGGCCACAGTGTGCGACACTGAGTACCTCTGGAGGGAGATCCAGGGGTCAGTGTGTTTGGTTTTCCTGTTTTCGTTTCCTCGCTGGATTATAGATCTTTGATTAGTTTGGTCCGTGGTGAACTGCCTGTTTGCAGTGGGGATGTTACAGGATTCCACGGATCTAGGTGCTCTCGTCAGGTTGTGGAAATGGATGTAAAACTGCCTGGCTCTGCGTCTCTGTTAGAATGTGTGACCTTTAAGGAAAAAGCTGATCATTTTCTTAGCTGGCATTTATGGCTGATTGCAGAAGCTTTTTAGTCTGGGTGGGGCAGATTTCTTGAGCCCGTCTGAAGAGATGGTAACTTTATCAGTTGGACTGTATAACTTTGCAGTTTCTTGTTTTGAAGGCAAGTTGTAAACATTCTGTACATTTATTGTGACATTGAATGTTTCTGTGCTCTTAAATCAGAAAGTTATGATCCTGGTTTACTTTTTAAGGATGAAATGTGGTTTGCTGCTGGTGGAATTAAAGCTTCAATGGTCTACATTGTTCTGGTCTAATCGTTTAATCCAGAGCATACTATAGATCTGCACCCGGACATTTTTTGTCTTCAACTCATGTTGATGCTTTTTTGGAACAGTTCATAATAATCGACAATATGATATTTTAGCAGAAACATAATTTTTGCATTGGAAAGGGATTTGACCTGGTGGATGGTCAAATGTAATACAGCAGTCACATCAAATGTAAGAAAATTGTGCACAGCTAAATTACAGGGATGAGGTTGTGTGGGTCTGAATGCTGTGAGCATTTTAACATCGAAAGTAGATGTAGCAGCAGAGCGCAAATCTGAATATACGAGTATCAACAGGTGTTATTGTGGTGGTTTTTACATTTGTTTAAAAAGGATAACGGTTAAAATTAGTTTTTATTCTCGACCCAGATAGAAAGTGCGCAATGATTATATTAAATTTGTGTGTCCTGCTTGTCATTGTCACTAACCATAATGTCTGAGTGTCTCTCTTCCCCCCTCCCTTACCGCAAACTCACTCGCCCTCTGGGCCTCATTTCAGGGCGAAACTGGCCTCTCTGTTCGGATTGGACCAGGCCACGACTCAGGGCAATGAGTCCTTCCAGTATACCGCTCCCAAACAGCCCAAGAAGGGCTCTGCCGGGTCGGGTAAGCCGCTCCGCAGGGAGAGGGCCCCACCTCCTGCTCAATGTATTCAAAAACGTACAGAGTCTGACCAGTCACAGTCTGGCATATTTCCGTGGTCTCAGTAAATTGCTTTCTGTTTGTTTTGAAGGCCCCCCAGGGGGGAAGTCCACAGCGCCCCCTGGGGCACCTGCCGTCCTTTTTGCCACGGCCGTCACTGCATTTCAGTAGTAAGTGCAAAATATCATAAAAGATTGGTTTTCAGTTTTAAAATTGAGCCCCCTGTCCCAGGGGGGCATGGGGTCACGTGGGCGATGGGGTGGCTGACTGTGTTTCTGCCTTCTCAGTGTGGATGGACAGTACATGAAGCAGGGGAAGCTGGGAGCCGCGGTCCTGGGTCACCACGTGAGCAGAGAGGTGGGAGGAGCCGACCCCTGACCTTTTTGGTCCATGCTCATCTTGTTTGGGTTGTCTGCCGCGATGCGGTGTGTGGGCGGGTGCTCAGCTCACGCATTTGTGCTGCTGCTTTATTTTTACTTTCACTTAGACAAGTCAGAATTTAAATCCTGTTAGTAATAGTTGAATGGCAATGATCTAATTTCCACTTAAAAGGTTTTTAGTAATGATGCTTACGTGCAGACTTTGGTAAAAACGTCTTAAGAAAGCATAAAATATTATAAAGGTGTACGTGTAACAAGGTATATTAAAACGGCTCTTTTTGTCCTCATGAATAAATGTCTGTTATAAACTAGGGCAGTTAGGGGCAATGGTGGGGTCTCCTTGGCCAGTGGATGTCGTCCTCCAGCTGAGTCTGACTGTCTGTCTGCTTCCACAGTACAAGATTCTGCTGTATGTCAGTCAGCAGAAACAGGTGACCAGCACCCGGATCCACACGGGCTTTGTGTTCACGGTAAGTGGGTGACTGCTGGGGGGGGGGGGGGCAGGTATGGGGGTGGTATTATCCCCAGTGGTGAATGACAGGCTCGATCTCTGCAGGTCCAGCCCAGCAACTATGGCACCTTCTACGATGACCAGCGTCAGAACTGGTCCCTGATGTTTGAGTCAGAGAAGGCAGCCGCGGACTTTTGCAAGCAGGTGAGTGTGCCAGTAGGTGGCGTGGTGGCTGAGGATGAGCATTTGGACTGCAGGCTGCCCCTCTGGGTCCTGAAGGGTCCCACTGTTGTACCCCTGAGGAGACCTGCTGCTGCCATACGACTCAGGTGGTCTTGAGGTGTGAGGCTGGTGAGGCACTAAAATGGCTCCGTTCTTGTGCGACGCAGGTGTGCCTGGCCAAGGCAAACAGCGCCCCCTCTCTGGACTCGGTGGTCACACAGGAGCTGGTGCTGGGCGAGGGGCAGAGGGTGGAGGTTGGGGATACCCTGGAGGTGGCGTACACGGGGTGGCTGCTACAGAACCATGCTGTGGGACAGGTAGGGTGAGGACTGACCGCGGGAGTGTGTGCCCGTGCGGAAATGTGTAGCTGTGCACGTTCAGCGGCCGCCTGGAGTCACTCAAAAACCATCCCAAACTAAAACAGAAGAACCCAAAAAACAAGGGCTGCCCCTTTCAGTTATGTATCATTTATTTTTGGGAACTGTGGGTTTATGACTATGTGTCTGTGACTATGTGTCTATGTCTCTTGTGTTTATGCCTCTTGTGTCTGTATTTATGGATGTGATTCCATTTCTCAGTCCTCCCCCACTTCTGTCTTACCCCAAACACCAAGAGCTTCTTTCATGTTGGAATTCATCTCCGCAGACAAACATCAGACTGACATTGTTTGCTAGTCTGGACTTCTCTGTAGAGGGCGCTGTGTGGCTCAGTGGGTTAGCATGCTGTGACTGTGATCAGAAAGTCACTGGTTCGAATCCCAGAGTCAGCAAAGTGATGTTACTGTCGGGCCCCTGAGTGAGGCCCTTGATCCCCAGTTACTCCAGAGACTGTCTGCCGCTGCTTCCTGCTTCTACATCTGTGTCTGCTAAATAACTAAAATGTCACGTAAGTGCAGTGCAGATGTGCTCCCGAGACTGATTTGCTTGTTAATTTTCCTTGATTAGATGTTCGACTCGAACCTAAACAAGGACAAACTCCTGCGGCTGAAGCTGGGGGCTGGTAAAGTGATCAAGGTGAGTGTGTGGCTGGGCGGGTGGGGGGAGCCAGAGGGCGGGAGCCCCTCCTCCCTCCTCCCCGCTCTTGCTGTCCCTCCTCTCGCTTATTTTTCCCTCTCTCACTTTCTTCAGGGCTGGGAGGAAGGCATGCTGGGAATGCGGAAGGGTGGACGACGCCTCCTGGTGGTGCCCCCCGGACAGGCATATGGCTCTCAGGGCGTCCCCAGCCGCATACCCAGCAACAGCACCCTGATCTTCGAGACGGAGATACGGAGGGTAGGGTGGCCAGGCTTCTGACATTATCTGGAAATTCTGCTTCTCAGCATGGAGACATCGAGGGCGGCTCGTCAGACAGACCCCAAACCAGCGTTGTAATTTGTAATTGGTACCTGGTGTGGATTATTTAATAAAGCTGACATGTATGGAGCAGGGTTAAGTTGTTGCCGTGTGCAGGATTTAAAAACATGTACAAAATCGAATTGGCGTTTGATTTCCCGGCCTCTCTGCTCTAAGGTGAAGTTCGCCAAGGACTCTGGGCTGGACCGAGTCAGCACTGGCTCCCGGGACTCCGCTGCGCCCTCCCCCGCCCCCAGCGTTGACAGCACCGGGCCGGAAGCCCCGGCACAGCCCCCCGGTTCCGTGGCAGCCAAACACGGGTATGAGGCCCCTCGCTGTTAGGGGCTGTCCTTAAGCACCATCAGCGCTTAGGCCGACCGATCCACCCTCCTCGTATTCCCACATTTCAGGTTTGAAAATTATTTTTCAGAGACGCTCCCTTACGGGCGAAGTCCAGTTCCCTGAATGAACAGCTGGCAGTGAGTAATTAAAATAGTTTTAGTAATATTATAGTCTTATTATTATTATTATTATTATTATTATTATTATTATTATTGCCTTCCACTGTCCTCGATCTGTCCTTGGTCACATGATCACTGTGTATGTCCCTCTCTGGTCACATGATGCCGCCCATCGCCGGACCCACAGAATCCCGACTCCACCAAGGCCAAGCTGATCTCTCGCATGGCCAGGATGGGCCAGCCCATGCTCCCCTTCCTCACGGGGACCCTGCCCTCCCAGCCGGACTCCAGTGACTCTGAGATGGAGGTGAGACTCCCCGGAGCTGTGAGGTGGCATGGCCTTGCCACATTTCTGGAACGTTCTGTCAGTGGACACCATTACTCCTTTATCTGTTTTGTGTGACTTCGCCGCCATCGATATCTGTGCCAGGACCACAGCGGGTCTCGAGGTAGAGAGCACCCGCCCGCCCCCTCCCCCCAGCCTGTGCAGATTTCGGCCACGCCCCCAGTCTCAGCTCAAGGTGAGTGATCGCTGTGCTGGCCTGTAAGCTCTTAACGTCCGACCCACGGTGGCTTTAAGGCTTTAAATGAGCAGCTCTGAGCTCCTCCCGATGCCTTCCTCCTGTGTTTACTAGCTCCGCTCGCGGTTTCTGTTCCTCCTCCCGCTTCAGGTGTACCCGCCCCGTCTGCCTCTATGCTTCCAGTTTCCATGACGACAGCCAATCAGCACCTAGGGCCGCCGGGTTCTGTTCACGCCTTCCAGGTGAGTGGCGGCAGCCGTTCCTCTTTCACGCCCAGCTCAGCGGGGGCGGGGGGCCTGTACTTCCCATTAATCGTTCTGTACAAACGCCTCCCCTTCAATTACAAAGCCCTACAGACCTGTATGGTATTCATGTGGCGTAAGCATTTACATTATATTTATTTATGTTCATCAGACGCTTTGTCCAAAGCAACATAAAAGTGAGGCAAGTGGCACATTGCAGACATACGGCTGACTGGACATAAGTGCGTCTGCTTCCACAGTCTAAGGTTACCATTCATGTACAGGTTTTTTTTGTAGAGTAGCAATTCTAGTATTTTTTTAAGGTGGGCGCCATAAATGGGACCATGATTCATATAGGGGAGCAAACTTTATCATTGCCCAATGATATGTTTTGAATGTGTGATTGACAGTGTAGGGGACACTCCAGGGGCCAATCAGCTTTCAGCTGTGCCCCTTTGGCCCCGTCCCTGTATCTTTATACTGAAAGTTACAGCTTCAGTTTCCTGATTTGTTCGAACGTAACAGGATAGTGGGGAAAAGCAGCATAAGGCTGTAAAGGTTTAAGTCATTTTGTCATCACATTGTGCTGATGACACACGAAGATTGGGTTTTGCCATGTTCCCGTCCCACAGCCGTACTCGTACAGCCAGTCAACTGCAACCACATCCCAGCTACAGCCAGTGAGCCAGATGTACACCACGCAGACCGTGCCATACCAGGGTAAGTGACTGCCGCTGACGGGGCCAGGCGGCCTGTGACCCTCCAGCCATAAGCACGCCGTCCTGATCCGATTTCCCCGTCAGGTCCCAGCGACATCACTTCCTTCTTGATGACTGAGGCCCGGCAACAGAACACGGAAATCCGCCTGGCCGTCGGCAAAGTGGTCGACAAAGTGGACCAGCTGGCCTCCAAGGTCAGCCTCTGTAGAAGGTTTTCCTTCCTCCTCCTCCCTCGCTCCTTCCATCCCTCGTTCGGGGCTCCTCTGGTGACAGGCACTCCCCTTCTCCCTCTGAAAGGTGGACAACCTTCAGAAGCAGGGTGGGGTTTCCCTTGGCTTGTCCAACGTCTCTATGGAGACGGCCATGATCATGCACAACATACAGAGGATCATCCAGGAAAACGAGTGTCTGAAGAAGGAGGTGTTCGAGAAGAGCTCCAAGATCGAGGAACAGAACCGGAAGATTGGGGAGCTCATCAACCAAAACCAGAGGTGAGGAGACCCTCCCCCTACCCCCCACAACTGCTCCCTGTGTCACTAGATCTTCGGGTGTCAATTTTGAATTGGTCCCTTAAAGCTGCACAAATAACGAAGCTCCAGGAGTTTTTTTAGTAGACGATTCCTTGACCACTGACTTAATTGAAGGCCAGTTAAGACAGTGCTGTGTACAAGCCTTTGTGTTCCACTCTCTTTCTCTCTGTCTTTCTCTCTCTCCTCTTCCATTCCCTGCAGGTACATGGAGCAGAGCAACCTGCTGATGGAGCAGAGGAACGACTCCATGAAATCTAGCAGCGAGCAAAGTCAAGCCCGCATGCTGCAGGCTGAGCTGGACAAGGTACCAGTCACTCGGGCACTCGGGTATACGGGCACCGCCACACTCGGGTGCACGGCCATGGGCACTCGGGTACACAGGCACTCGGGTACACAGGCACTCGGGTACACAGGCAAGGGCACTTGGGCTGCATGAAGCTCCCATTTTAGCCAAAGCTCTGTGCTGTGGAGCACCTGCCTTCGTGCTAATTATTTCTGATGTCAGTCTACCATTGGACAGTACTGGGTCATGTGGTATGAGATGGAATGTCATTTTACTCATTCCCTTGCCAAAGGCTTTGAGTTTTAAATCATGCTTTTGATTAGGCAGGTGGTGTTTGAGGATTATGTGGGACAGTATCTTTGTACTTCTCTGGTTTTGAGTGTATACATACATGAACTTGGCCAGTATGTGCTGTGTGCCATAAAAATACTGACCTAACACCATTTTTGGGTATATAAGAAATGGGAATTGTGCACTTTGCTTTTTTCTTGGTTCCATAAATGTGTGGTTCATGCAGTGTGTGTGTATGTGTGTCTACTTGTGGGGGTGTGTGTCTGTGTGTTTGTGTGGCAGTATAGAAAGTCCCTGATTTAATCCTGTCTAAAAGCTGTGTCTCTGTGGCCAGAGCTGTTAGCCAGGCTTCCGTTTCAGGAAGGCGCTGACTTTGCCAAGCACTGTATAGCTGTAATAAGGCAGCGCCACACCCACGGGTGACAGTGAGAGGAATGGGATGACCCCCGCTGGCCGGCACATGCTGCGGCTCTGCGCGGGGCCGTACCGCGCCCATGTTACCGCGTTAAGCTCAACTTCACCGAACGTGATGGATTAAAACACAAATCCAGTCTCACCCGGCTTCATTGTCACCGGCAAAATGTTGGGGGAAAAGGAGAAACTTGCATAACAGTCAGTGGTTCCTCAAACTTGGTAAAAGACCTACACAAGTGTTCCTTTCCAAAGCATATGTGTATTTATTCTGTCCTTTCCCGTCTTCCCTGCCTCTTGCTCTGATCATCATGTATATATAACTCTGTAACTCCCACTAATGCGTCTGTTTCCTGGCTGCTTCTCCTGCTCTGACTCTGAGGGCCTCTGTTAGTGACTGATGTCTCTTCCCAGCATACACTGCCACAGGACCTGGGATGGGGGCAGGTGAGCTGCTCTGCTTCTTCACTCCTCTTCCTCACTGTCGCCTTCTCCCGCTGATTCACGTTTCCTTTATCTTCTTTCATCCATCACTCTGTTCTTCCCACAAGGTCGTGCTGTTTTTTATTTTTTTTTGCCCCTGCATCGTTCTGCTCTCCTCTTTCTGACGTTACAGGCGTCTGTGATCTCCTGGTTTCCCAGAGCCCTAATCTGCATCTTCCTCTTCCTCCTCCTCCTCCCTGTACAGGTACGTCTGACGGAGGAGCTGGCCTCGTCAGCAGCACGCGTATCCCAGTTGCAGCTGGAGGCCAGTTCACAGCAACAGAAAGCCACCGAGCTGCAGGCCAAGCTGGGCGCCGCCCTGCAGGACGGAGAGAGGCACTGCAGCCGGCTTGCGGCACTCGAGAGCCAGGTGGAAGGTGAGGGGGGATGTGGGATCGGCTGATTTTTCTGTGCTGAGTGGTGGGGAGTGAGATGACTCAGAGAATTGGGGGGGGGGGGGGTTCCCTCATGTGCTCGGGCAGAGTTGAAGGAGCAGGCGGAGCGAGCGCAGACGCAGTACCGCGGCGAAAAACAGAAACGGCGGGAGATGGAGCTGAAACTGAGCAGTATGGAGGAGGAGCTGCAGGACCTGAGGGTGGAGAAGGAGAGCCTGGAGCGCGTGAGTGGAGAATGACCGACTGCGCTTTTTTTTTTTTGTGCCGTTTTTTTTTTTTATAGTAAGGTGTACATTAGGGTAAACGTGTAAAATATCTTTGAAATAGGTTAATATTGTCAGGTTCCGCAACACGATAAAAGTTTTCACCTGTCACATCAATGCGCAGATTCAGGCTACGTATCATCCATGTCATAACGCAATGGAAAATTGTTCTAATTTAATTCAAGAACCTAACAATCGGTCAGTGATGATGAGTAAGTGGGAAACGACTCAATCAGAAATGTGGCGCTCAGGAGCATGTTTACACTGACATACTGGCAATATACACTATCCATTATCTATACCACAGGAGCATGTTTACACTGAC
>JAABNX020000046.1:3241501-3254148 GCA_015163995.2 Mormyrus lacerda
AGTTAATTAGTTGATTCAGATGATTAGGTTAATAGCTCGTTTAGAGAACCTTTTCATGATATGCTAATTTTTTGAGATTTTTAATCCACTGCGCCACAGTGACCGTCATTCCCCCCTCCTTCATTGTCCAGAGTCTCTCCCTTGCTGCCCGAGCACGCAAGAGACACCCTACCTCACCCTTTTGGTGACGGTTTTACACAACCGTGTGAAATGTCTCAGCTGGAACTGCTGTGAGGCACTGCAGCCCAGACAACTCTGAAAGTTCAGACGTCATAGCCGATGGTGCCACGTTTTCTCAGGACACTGCGAGATTGATGTTACTATGACATTTGTTTGGATAGGTTCAATACAACATACACTTACAATACCATACACTCTTCTGCCTGATCATCGATGAATGGATGTCAGCTTCTGACTAACCCTGTCCCGCTTACTAACTGGTTAACATAAGAATGGGAATAATGAGAGCGATGACAACAATGTAAATCTCTGCGGTTGCTCTGCCATAACTAATGATTAAATGGTTATCCCGCTTATCAGTAATAGTATCGCTAACATTAAGCCGAGTCAATATTTTATTAAGATGTTCAGATGTTACTCCAGAATCAAGATAAAACTATTTAATATAACGAGAGATTAGCGTCAGCGAAATTTTCATATCCGTCACCTTTTGCATTTCGCCAGTTCAAACGTCAACCAGAAAAGAAAATAATTTGACTCACTGTCATGAAAGACAATAATGTTCCCTGAAGAAGGGAAAATTCCGACGCACGAGCGGCCTTTTGCTAAAGCGTCCAGTTGCCCGGCAACGAAGTTACTCACGACTAGATGCAGCTGCACGTGCTATTACCTATAGTCTGTTCACCCGCACGCTACGGCGAATGAGGTAATGTGTTCTAACAAAATAAATGCATTTTTGGGCTGCTTGATTTGTAATTGCTTGATATTTTCCCTGATCTCTTCTCAACTTGTACCACCTTTAAAAAGCAAAAAACAATATTTACACAATTTATTTAATCCTGGTCATCTTTTTTTTTTTTTTTTTTTTTTTACTTCAAATCAGCATTTTAATTACTGTGTGTTCATGCGACCGTTGTGAAATAATGATCTGGATGTTTGATTCGGTATTTGATGCATGTGCGCTGCTTGGATAATTTATGCAGACAACAGCGGACATGTTAAATGTAACAAATTTCGTTGGTTAATGGCAAAGAAAAAAACAAGTATCTACATAAATAATTACGATCGGCCGTATTTAGAACTGTGTTTGAGATGTTTCATTTGCCATACAAACTCATGCGCTTATATAATCATATTATCACAATACAGACACTCCTCACATAACGATGAATTAAGTTACGACTAGGTCGTTAAGTGAATTGGTCGCTTATATTAACTATATTTCAAGTATACTGCAGTAGCATTTTCATTTATACATGTTTATACAGTATTGTCCCGTACACTGTAATAAAAAGTGTGCTTTTCCCGATACGTATTTTCTCCCTTTGTGACAGGTGAAAAAGTATGCGTGAAACTGTAATAAACGAAACAAAGAAAAGACTTGGGAGATGTCTTATCTAAAACAGCAACGTTACAACAAGCGGGCCAATAAGTGCTAACGTTAATCATCAACGGAAACAAGGATATATATAGGCAAATACTGGCAAATTAATCGCTGTTATTGTCCTTTTGCACATTAGTTAACTAAAAAGGCGCAAAAATGTAATTTGTAGATATTAATTAATATATGAAACAAGTAAACCACTTACAGCCATTGCTTTCGAAGACGTAATAGTATGACAGGGAAAATTAAACCTTGCACACATTCGTGCTTTACGCGATACTAGAGGTTCCCTATCCTACAATACAAAGCATATGCATCAAACTAAAGGCAACGGACTGCGAGTTCAGTGTACACTGATATTGCATATCATAATAAAGATCAATAACTGCAAACAATATACAAATTTCCTCTATGGATCCAAATAAATCAGAGAGCAGAACAAACAGAACACAGCCCAAGTTTTCGTACAGTGTCTGATACCGGCTGGGCATGAGTCTGGGCGGTTGTTCAACAGGTAGATCGTTAAGTGAGTATCTGTAATAATAATAATTCAATCTATATTTCAGTGATGCCTAATTAATCTGCAGATTTGAAGATCGGTGCTGGTCCAACCCTGTCCAATGTGTTTGTCATTAGGTCAGCAGGTGTGATGTAAACCTAGTCCATAATGTGTTTCTGTACTCCCTGGATTGTCAGAGCTTAATGGGCTGTGTGAGTGGTTCAAAAGTCTTTGGCCCTGTTTTGATTTACTCTACTTGTACCCGGTTTTATTCTGCTCTTCTTGTACTTATGTTTCAAGTCTTGTCCTAGTATTACCCTCTGTGTTTAGTGAAGTTTCCTTAGTTTCCCGTGTTATGGTTTTCACCTGTCCTGTCCAGTCATAGCCTGTTAGTCCTGTGTATTTAAGTGCCTCTCTTTGTTGATTTCCCTAGTTAGTCATTATGAGATGTTGTTCTGTGTGTAAATGTTACTGTGTTTCTGATACCCCACTTGCCCAGTTCAGTTCCCTGTGTTCTGCTTAGTTCTGTAGTTGTGATTATTCTATGGTTTGTAGTTTTCCATATGGACCATCGCCCCAGTGAGCTTCTGGGTGAGCCCCACTGTCTTTGGGCCTTGTGCCAACATCTTTGTTGCTGGGAAACTGTGCAGCGAATCGCTAGAGGCAACCTTCAATATGCCAACATCAGAACTTCCACAAGAACCCGAGTTAGCCGTGAAGGTATGCAGTTTTCCATGGCGTTTGTACACAGTGAATAATGTGTTGAGCTTTGATGGCACGTTCCTGAGCTTCCTTTGACCTTTTCCTGGTCCTTTGTGAAAGCTGACTCCTCTTATCTTGTGTCTCCCAGATGAGCTCCCGGCCTTGAATGTTGTGAATGTGTCTGAGTGGTCTGAATTGGACATGGTCCCCACGGGCAAAGTCATGCAGAAGAGATTTATCTCCACCAAGATCCAGCAACCCTGCACTACCATAGACAGGTAAAAATAATCAGGTTAAAGATCCCAAAACATAAAACAATATCAACACATAACTAGCTTGGATCATCTGTTGACATTTTCATATACCTTATTCTTGTTTACAATATTGTTCACCACATGCATAGTAATTATTTTTCATCAATACCTCTATTTTACTTCCCAGTTATATTATAATAGAACAAAAGTGTCACATGAGCACATTAACCTCCCCATACGGTGTAAAAAATATTCCTGTGTAAAATAGGCTTTCGA
Source organism: Mormyrus lacerda (assembly GCA_015163995.2). Classification (NCBI taxonomy): domain Eukaryota; kingdom Metazoa; phylum Chordata; class Actinopteri; order Osteoglossiformes; family Mormyridae; genus Mormyrus; species Mormyrus lacerda. The sequence continues at coordinate 3,244,797 of JAABNX020000046.1, forward strand.
TTAGCGTTGGGATTAATGCTTCTGGTTGTTTAGGGATGAGTGAGGCATCACCGCCGGCAGCTCCAGAGTGACAGTGTTCGCCGTTTCCTTCAGCGCTATTCTGCAGCCGGTCCCCTGCAGCTTGGCCAGCGTCCATTTCCCGAAGCTTGTCTCTTCGCCCCCTGCTGTGCGCCCCGCCAGCGGCAAGGACAGCAAGGCCGTAAAGGTACCCGGCCCATTGACCGCTCTGTGAATGCCCACACCGTGCTGGCCATGGCTTTGATATTAACTCTGGGACTAATCAGCTAGACAGAAGCTTAAAGGAAATAAAACCTTATCGATCAGCAATAGAAGCCAGCCGATCAGCCAAGGCTTTTGGATATTGTGCCGTCTATTGCCAGGGGCGATGAGGCAGCCAGATGATTAAGTGTCTGCCGGAGTAGTTGTGAATCTTCCTCTGCCTATTTCCTTCCTGTTCTTCTCGCCCCTGGCACCTGTTCCCCCTGCAGCTAAGCCAGGCCTACATCCAGCCCCTGGAGCCCTGCCCTGCCCCTGCAATGATCTGGGTCCCCAGCTCCCGGCACGTCACCCACAAGCCCCTGCAGTGGAGGTCATGTGTAGGCCACTCACCCGTTATCTCACTCTACTGAGTGATGGTTTCTCCTGCGAACCGTGTATCCAGCCATTGCATGTGCTGGCTGGAGATATGGAGAAGTATGAAAATGTGGTTTTGCTACTGCAGATCTGAGAATAAGAACATAAGAATAAAGAAGGGTTATAGTAGCTTTCAGTGTAATTTAGTAGTATTCAGTGTAGTATAATACCTTTCTGTGTAGTGTTAAAGTATCCAGTGGAGTATATTAATCAGTGGGATGGAGTGGTAGCTCTGAAACTAGGGATCTGTGCCAGCAACAGGAAGGTTGCTGGTTCAAATCCTGTGAATGCCCGGAGTGATTATACTCTGTTGGGCCCCTAAACAAGGCCCTTAACCTGCAATTGTTTTGTCCTGGGTATGATGTTTTTTTTTAACATTTTCCCTCCTGGATTTTAGGTCAAAATCTCCCCGCGTGACAGTCACGCAGATCTCCTGCAGATTGCCACCCCAGTTTGTGATGGTGAGGGAGACGACCTGGGAAGCCAGGAAATGCTGAGTGTGTGAGTTATTTATCTCTTTGCATAGTTGATTATTAATTAGGTAAATAATTTCATTGTTGCAGGACTGGAGGAAGTCAAAAACTGGAGCCAAGAGAGTCCGTTTCCAGGCCCCTGGAAGGCCGGAGGCCGGAGACGGTACGAGGGCAGATGGCGAGCCGGAATTGGACGAGGGGGTGGATGCACAGGGGGGCGACATGCTTCTGGAGGAAAAGCCAGAGGTCCTCTGCAACATGAGGCAGAGGAGGCAGCGAGGGGCCTCCTCACAAGACGTCCTAGTGCCTGATTACATGCCAGACACCAAGGTGCAGGCAGGGGTCACTCTCTGGACACGTCTTTAAGCATTTTGAAATGGCGCAAATAGAGAGCAGGTTTCCCTTCCCAGGAGCAGAGGCCTCACGGAGGGAGGCGGGGGATGAAAAGCCGTTATCAGGATGTCCCATTGTGTGAAAGGACGTGGCTCTCGTGTGCCGATTAGCAGAGGGGGGGGGCATGGATGGTGGTTCTGGGAAAGGCACTATGCCTCAGAAGAGGGTCCTGTTTATGTGACGCGGCCCCTAGGTAATGCCCCCCCGCACTGGTACCAAACACCTCTCCGACTGTAGGACCAAGGAATGTAAAGGAGCAACCCTTTAAGATGCCAGTCCAGCTGAATCACGTGTGCTGTGTTAAATCACACATGTTATTTGCTTAACAAAAGTCCCCAGACTATAACCAGTGATGCAGATTTATGGATTACAGATTGGACCTTTTGTCACAGCAGAATGAGCTAATCAGGCTATATTAGGCAATGCCTTAAGCTCTAGATCTTCTACTGGCCCCCAAGGGCCCTTGAAGCTTCTAAACCATCAGCCGTCCTCAGTAAAAGCTCCCACTAACCCACCAGGTGTCACTACTAGTGCTTTTCCACTGTCAAACTGTATACATTATGATTCACTGTGTGCTAACTTTTGTTAGCAAGTCTGTGAGAATTGTCGTGTCATGTTAGCACCAAATGCTAGCAGCATTAGCATTCGGTGGCATTACAAATCCATTCTGTTCAGCTGTTCTATAGTAATTTTTCAAGTAGGTGGTTGGAAATTTTCAAGTTCCGGATTATCAGGAATGCATCACAAGCGATACTACTAATAATGAATAATATAGAACATGCTGTTTTTCCCCTTTGAATAATCCATGCATACTGATGTAAAACACTGGTATTTCCGTGCATTTTGGCCAATCAAATAGTGGCTTGGCCACACTTTGGGCCCTACTAGTAGGCGGGGCCATGCTGGCATGGGTATGGGTCGGGTACAGCTCACAAAATTTACAACGGAGAGCCTCCAGTGCACAGTATGGCTTGGGTATAGCTCAGTTCTTCATAGAGGTATGTGGGAGGTGATCGGGGGGGTCAGAAGATGTCAATAAGAGAGTCTGTCCTTTCGTTTCATGGGGGGTCAGGAGTCATGGGAGTCATTGACTGGCAGAAGGGCTGCACCTACCTCTGGAAGGGAGGCCGCATTCGTGAGGGTCTATTAAAAAAAATACATTTACGTCTAGTGAAACAAGGACGGCCTGTAATATTGCTAAACTGTGACACAGTAGCGATACAAATGAGTTTTCATCGCTCTGGCGTTAACCTGATAAGAAGTATCAGTTTGACATGTCTATGTTACAGCCAACTTCGATAAATGTACTTTATCTAACATTTTACACTTTGTGTACATTTGACTTTTACACTGAAAAATTGTGTTATCGAGTGATTTCACTAAAATTATATTTGCTGTGAAGCATAGTGGTGGTGTTTTATTACACGGTAGTGAGTTAAAATGTTTCCAAGGTGTTTTTCAAAATCAAAGCACCCTTAAACATTTATTCTAATGGTTTGTTGATGTTTCTCCATCATTTATTTATTTTGGTCATTGATGATAATATTAACTTTACAGATATTCTAATCTGAGAAGTGTGTGTGTGGATTATATCCCTACAATGTGATTAAAAACCTGTTATTTTGACGTTGTGGTTGACATTTTTTCGGTCCACACAAAGGGAAAGTCAGTTTTATAAAAATCTGTGACTGCAATACAAAAATGAAAAACGCCAAAAGTCTTGTATTATGTTTGGTTACTTATGGGTAAGGTTGGGGGTGGGTAGGGGTTAAGGTCGTCATTATTGGCATTAGAGTTTTTCTCAGCGCCCTGGTTCCTATGGTGACCCCCTCGCTCGCCAGCTCCCTTGATGACTGCCATGATACTTGGCCAAACTGTAGCAGCTTGTGCCCAAACTCTGGACCCCAGGTGAGTTCCTCAGCGTGTCCATGCCACCATCCCCTGTGTCCCCCGCCCCCCAGCTATAGTGTCCTTGATTGGCCACAGAGAATCCTTCTGACACGTCCATTCCAACCACATGCTTTATTTCATGTTGGGCTCTGTTTTGCTAGATGGTCGCCGTGGATGATGACATCGGTGATGGAGAGAGGAGGAGAGGAAAACAGCCCCCCCTACAGGCCATATCAGGGACAGGTCTGCTGTAACAGACTGTACACACGGTCCCAGCTCTGATTTCACGGTTTAGGGTATCTGCCATCAGGAAATCTCTGCTACTGTGGCCAAACCTGTATCCCATTTGTCTGATGCTGTGCTCCTCAAATGGCCGATCCTGGTCTGCATCCGGGCTGAAACTCATGGCCTCCCAGTTGGCAAAATTTACAGAGAGGGATGGTCAACGGAAATTCCCGAGGGGGACTCCCCTCCTGTCAAAGAAATCTCCCAAGGGGAATCCCCCCTCCTCCCCAAACATGGCTTTGTGCGCCCAATAAAATTTGCACCATGGGGAAAAATAATTGAGTCTTCATGGTCTAGAGGTTAGGGAATAATGTAACTTGCTCTGCTTGAACCATACATTCACCAGCTTGAAACACCAATTTGAAAAGCTCTGTATATATCCATGTCAGGCCACTAGATGTCACCGTAGAGGTACAGTTGATGTGCCTCCATCCATCCATCATCTGTCTATCTTCCAATCGCTAATCCTGATTGGGGTGACAGGGAGGCCCGGAGCATAAGACACACGCACACATACTGTCATACCCTGTGTAGAAACGCCAGTTAATCTGTAATGAAACCAAGCGGATCAGACTCAGTTAAGTAAGGCAGCAGATAGCCTATATTTGTTTCATATATGTGATCTCATGTTGTTTTGCTGAGTAACTTTCATTCCACACCATCATTCTGTTGTATGCTTTTCCGGAAACTATTTTGGTAAAGCAGCTTGTTCTGTCGTCGGCCACATCAGCCGAGGTATAAAATAATACCTTATTACTTAGTTTGCAGCGAAATGCAAGTATGTAGTCTACAGGGCAATTTAATCTAAACAATTTAAAAAATCCAACAGTGGGATGTCTCCCAGGATGTGAAGGTCACAACTTCAAGAGATCAACTTTAAGTCCTTAACCAAGGCACCCCCTGCTGTATTAAACATAATTGCGTGTGTGACTCCGAGACAGGCGTTTAGTATGCCGGTGTTGGGGCATCACAGCAGATTGCTGCGTGGCCTCTGTGAGCAGCTGGTTTGTTCTGACAGGGCTTGAGAAAGTGGCCCTCTCTTCCTTAGCGACGGCGGTAACGACCGACCGCTTGGCTTCCAAACAAATGAGGAACATGAGTTATGACTCTGTTCACTAATGAAGTCAAGTAGACTTTCTTCATTTTGCCCATGACACTGTGAGCTGACTTTGTCGCTGTTTATTTCAGGTTCACTCACCGCTCATTGGCAGCAGGACAGACAGGTGATCAAAACACATAAACGGGTCATTTAAAAATTCATAAAATACTGTTGGCCTATTAACGAAATATTTATGGTGATGTTTTTATCTGTTTCAGGCAAAAGTCTAGGAAAAGTACCGATGCATTCAGTGTTTATTTTTCCTAATGTATTAATAAATACTTCACATGGCATGTTAAAAAGCCTTTAGCTAATTGAGTCATTCGGTGAAAGTTTGTAGCGACGCAAATTTTTAGATGGAATGACCAGCTATTATGTTTTTCTTATTTTAATTGACTTTGGATTAAAGTTGCACGGACTGTACAAGATTAACAAGGTTGGCCCCTTCAGTGGTTTTTGTGTCGGGTGTCACTCTCACTGTGGCGGTGGGTGAGCGTCCTTGGCCCTGACCGACGCCTGGTGACTGACGCCCGTTTTTGATGTCTTTTCGTTGGAAGTCAGCCTGCATGTTACAGCTGGCGCGGACACGCGATACGCGGCAGCTCGTATGCGGTGGTATTCTGACATGGCCTGGGTCCTTATTAACACCCTCCTTGCTGAGGAAAATTCCTGCCTCAAACCAAGAAAAACGACCTAAGACACATTCTGGGACTATCCCCAAATCAAGGCTCATCTGGACGGACGCATCTGAGGCCTGCAGAGTATTTTTGAAATTAAATTCCCCTTCAAGTTAAGGTGTTACCTCTCAGCACATTGAATTCCTGTTTCAGTACCAATGTCTACAGATGAATATCTATCTGGAAATTGACTGACTGGGTTACTCACCAGAGAAGGTTAACATCCACCTTCCACGCTTTGCACCTGAATCGGGGAGGCGGGGGGAAGGGACATTTTGCAAACAGGGGGTTTGTGGTGTTAGGCATGGGAAGCCAGGCCACCACAGATTAAGCATACCAGGATTGGTGTTGATTCATTGTCTATACCCACACATGTAGTGCAAGCCAGGGGAATCACAGCAGGGTTTTATGTCCTGAGTATCTGTAAGTAATCTATGAGATCTCACTGTGCTGCTCTATCTTTGCTGTAAGCTGCACATCTTCCGTTCCTGAACAGCTTGTGGCAGATTCCCAAAAATGAGCAGTGATAGCAGCAGCCTGCAGCAGTGAGACCCACTAAACAGGCCATATAATCGCTCTGGCCTCCCTCCTGCTGTTTTTTCAGTTTTTTTGTTTTTTTTTTTAGGGCTGCACTCACTGTAATAACATCTCGGACAGATGAAGTAACCTCTCTCCCACCTATTAGCGGTTTAGCCATTTTGCACCATCTTGTATAAGAGGACTAAGAAGCAAATAAGTGAGTGTGAGTTTTGTTCCTAGCCTCCCCATGAGTCCCCTCTCTTTTGAACTACAATGCAATTTTCTGCACGAAAACAAGCTATATTTACAGTCTTCCATCAACGCGACGATTTGACACCCTATTACTGCTCTTATGAAAATATCTGCAGTCACGCAACATGGAATATTCCAGAATGATACATTTTTCATCGTAAACGTAACCGATTTACCACGTTGACATAAGGAAAGTGAATTTAAAACAAATTAAAAGGGTGATTTTACAGTGTCAACAGCACCGCTTTAATAAAGAGTAACCCAGTGTACCAGGTGCTGAGGTAAAACTATTTAGTGATTAAGTGAGCTGACTTGCTGCACGATTGAAAGCACCTTTACGCTGGACTGAGGAATGCCTTGTTATTACAATCAGAAGGAACCCCTAGCTTATAAATTTTGTTTCTCAGTTGCTGTTGTCAGTCGAACGTGTAAATCTCTGTCGCCAAATACAAATTCACAAGTGTGGAGAGCAGAAGCACATGGAGAGTGACATTAGCCACCCTAAAGCAGCAGGAGATGTGGCTTGGGCAGATTGAGGATTCCCAGAGTCTTCAGTTTGTGCTTTCTGGCTCACGTGGAACCAGGTATGGCGGCCATCTTGCTGGAGAATCAAGGGACTTTTTGAATGGGGCTCCAAAATGACTTTCTGAGTGGGGCCCCAGAAACTGCAAAGTGACCCCTGGGTACAGTTTATGTCTTGGTGGGTTGTGGTGAACCTCATGGTCATGTTTTCTTCCAGTGACCTGAACCTCATCCAGTTCCTGCCTGGTCTCCAAAGCCCTGATCAGGAGCTGCAGCTGTGATTCTTCACACATTGTGAGGGGACAGCTATGAGGGGTGGGGGGGGGAGGTCAGTGTTCCGCTCTGTGGTGCCGTCAGTCAGGCAGCATCTCAAGCTCTCCCACCACCCCTCCACTTTCTGCTGTCACTGGGTGTTTCTAAAGCGGACGGACGGGGGCCGGTTTCCTCCCCCCAAGACCAGGTGTGCCCGCGACAGCTGGGGAGGGCAGAGTGCTCTCAGGGCGAGCCCAGAACTCGCAGTGCTTCCCTTCTGTGGGCTTCTGGAGTCCATCCAGGCTCCAGGCTGGTGACAGGGGTCACCGCACCGACATGTGCTCCCTGTGTGCCCCCCCCTGCTTTATTTGGGCCCCTGGGCCATCTTCCAAGCAGCAAGTGTCTGAAATCTAATGCTTTGTTTTGATCTATGACCCTAATTAAAAAATTTCCCCGGTTACACAGAGGCCATTGGCCAGTTTGTTACCTAGAGGAAAGTACTGACAAATGGTGCTTCAGAATAGCCTGGTTATTATTTATATGAAGGTGGTTTATATATACTTACAGTGAGCGCCAGTGTTTGCAGCTGAGGCGGTCGTTAGCCAGGCACTCCGGGGGTTGTTGTTGGCACCGCGATTGGGGTCACGGGGCTCCTGTGCACTGACCATACGTCTGCGACCGCTTTGTGGTGTCACAGAAGACCCCAAGACGATGACCCTTCACCCACACCATCAGTTCTGGGCTGCCAACAGACCAGCATCCCAGGAGCCCCAATTGCAAGGTGGGACTGGTACAGGGTGCGTTCAGGCCATTACTGACTGGCGGTACAACAAACATCAGTTTTAACAATACTTGTTTGTGCTCCCCTCCGCTCCTGGAACTTTCTGTTTACAGCATTCTCCATTAGGAGTCACAGGCAAGGTTCTGTGAGGTCACAACAAACCAGCCACTCGCCCTCCATCTGCCCCACCCCCCTCATTAACAAGACACCACTGTGTCAGGCGGCAGGGTCACCGGGCCCCCAACAGTTCGGCTGTATTTGTAGACTTCAGGCAAGCGAGAAACCAACTGAAAGGACTTCATTAGTAACTGGCGTCAGGCTGGCAAATCATCTTCTGGTTTTTCCTTTGTTTTTTTCTCCCCTCAGACAGGGCTCCTTTTGACAGCTGGGGGGGGGGCCTCCACGCTGGAAGCGAAGTCGCTTTTCATCATGCTCCAGGAGAGAGGACACACCCGAATGGAATGAGCCCTCAACGTGGCCAAAATGGCAGCTCACAGCTAACGTCTCCCCGGTTGCGTAAATGCGCACCGGTCGGGTGAAATCCCAGTGCAGTGATTCACCTCCTGCTGAATTTGTGAATGCTGTGTGTGTTTGGCGGTTTAACGTTGCACGTCACACAGGCTCTAGCATGGGGGGGATACTGTAGCAGGAGGGTATGGGTCACATGCTAGCAGGCGGGGCACAGTGTCATGGCAATGGCAATGGAGAACACACCCCTGCCCAGTAGCTCTGGAATGGGGACAGGTCCACAGCACACCTGGATGAACCAGCCAGACAATGGGCAGTTTATTGCCATGTGATGGAGGGCATTGCCGTGTGGGGGTGTCACCTCCAGCTTTCATCGCTCCTCTTTAGCGGAGAGGAGGAATGTGGGCGCGGGCCATGAGACCCAGCAGCCCGCTCACCTTGGCACTGGCCAGGTAAATGGACCCCATTGTGTGACTGGGACAGTCTTACTCACACCTGCCTTGGACCGTTTGAGGCAGAAATGGGCAGATGTCTGGCCCAGGATATGAAAGCCCTTATGACATCATCGGCAGATCCATGGGGGTGTCTCGGAACCTGGAAATTGTAAGAGTTATCAATGCACCACTCCAACCTCCTCATGTTAACGTCCAAGCGTGACAGTGGCCTGTGACAGGATTAGCTACTTAGCTTCCATACAAGCGCAACAGTGGCGTGAGACAAGAAGGGCCGCTTGAGCACCCATATGTTAACGTACAAGCGTGACAATGGCCTGTGGCAAGATGACCGTCTGTTTGATTTCTGCTTAGACTGGATCTATTGTACAAATAGATGCATTTACATGTAAGTTATTTAGCAGCAGCTTTTATCCAAAGCAGGATCAGGCAATCCCTGGAGCAGCTGGGGGGGGTAAGAGTCACTCCGGGGCCCAATGGTGACATCATTCTGCTCAGTCTAAAATTTAAACCAACAACCTTCTGATTACAGATCCAGCAGCTTATTCCTCTGAGCCACAAACTACCATCTTCCATTTTCAGGACAGGGGGGGGGGGGGGGGGGGGGGGGGGGGGGGGGGGGGGGGGGGGGGGGGGGGGGGGGGGGGGGGGGGGGG
>JAABNX020000046.1:3286238-3308740 GCA_015163995.2 Mormyrus lacerda
GCCCCCCCCCCCCCCCCAACTTAGCCCACTGTGAAACTCTACTTTCCTGTTGCCGGAGGAGATGCCCCCCTGCCCCCCACCTTTTGGGGAGGGTTTAACGAGACTGGCACTCTGTGTCCTTTGTACAGGCTGTTTGGACACAGCGGGGCTTGCAGTGCCTGTGGCCAGTCTATCCCTGCCAATGAGATGGTGATGCGTGCACAAGGAAACGTGTACCACCTTCAGGTAAGCCCACACCTTCGCCGCCGCTGGGCACGCTCCCAGCCCTAACCTTAACCATAAGTAACCAAACAAAATACATGACTTTTGACAATTTTAGTTGATAGCAGCCATAGATTTTTCGAAAAGTGTTTTCTCTTACTGACAACAAAATAATTGTCCCCACAATGTTAAAATAACAGGTTTTTAATCACATTGTGGGGACCAAGATGTAAGAGCCCGGAAACCCACACGCCGCTTCTCACTCACGCTCTTGCCTCCTCTCTCCAGTGCTTCACTTGCGCCACCTGCAGGAACCGACTGGTGCCTGGCGATCGCTTCCACTATGTCAATGGCACCATCTTCTGCGAGCACGACCGCCCCGGTGGAGGGAGTGGGACCCTGCTCAGCAGCCACCTGCCCCCCCTGCAGGGTAACACAGTGCTGCCTGACCAGAAGGTGAGGGGTGGGGGGGGGGTCACTCTCCCCGCAGGATCCATGTCCCCGAAGATGTCAGTGGTGCTCCTTGGGAAAGCCATACTCCAGACGGCGTTTGGTGTTGAACATTTAAAGCAACTTAACCAGTCACAGCAGGAAGGGACTGGATTTTGTGCCTTACTGGATCAGCCTCCGTCCAGGAGTGTACATACATCAGACAGTGATATTCAAATGAAGTCGCTGTGCCTTACGATCTGTGAACATGGCTGATGGACCCCTCTCACGCTCTCCCTCTTTGTCCGTCTGTCTCTAGGTGTGCTGAGGTGTCTCTCTGCAGCTGCAGTGTGCCTTTGCCCCTCCTGCCTCTGACCCTTCAGTCATCTTGCCAAGACTCCACTCTGGTGTCGCTGTTGTATGCCGAACCCCCTACCCGCACCCCCGAAACCGCACCCTGCCGTCAAGCTGTCCCTGGACCACAATTGCTTTGAGACACTGACGTGCTTTTCATGTAGATGTGTTTGTGTTTGGGCGCGCGGCTAATCGCCCTGGGAAAATCGCGAGATATCACGGGGTGCCCCCCATCCCCACGGTTTAATGGGGTTTGGGGGGGGGGGGGCATCTCTCACAGCCAAGGAATCAGTATGGGATCAGGTGGGAGGGCTGTGTGGACGGAGGGGGAGTGAAAAACATCACCCATTTTGCCTCAGAAACATTTAGCAGGCTCATTAGCAGATTTAATACCCCCCCCCCTTCAAAAAAAGTGTTCTGTTTAACATTTGTCTTGTTTAACAATTGTACCCTGAAGATGGACCAGCTAAGGGGGGAAGCCAGAGGTTAAATGGGAAGGGTGACATGGCTACTGCGCTAAGGGATTCTGTAAAAAAAATGTGGGGGGTTGGAGGGTGGGACAGAACTGTAAATATGTTTTTTTTTTTTTTTTTTTTTTTTTTAAAAAAACGGGACTGTATGTTCTGTGTTTGGATTATATAGCCAATACATTTTATTTACCAATGGATGTCTTTAAGATACTGTATTCAGTGTGAGAAAGTCGCTTATTAAACGATGACGGTGACGATCGTGGAGCTGTGTCGCATCTGTCTGTGGTCGCTTAGCTGACCGATGGCGTGTCTTTTTGGCGGCTCGGTCAGCGAGAAGCGGTGCCGTCCGGGGCGTGAAAAACACGCCCGATTAGCCGCGGGAGCAGAATTAAACTGACCGTTATGGAAGCAATTAAGTGAGTGCTGCGTCCCCTTTGCAAAGGATTATTGTAGGCTGAACCCCGGACCGGTTGTGCAGTCGGATTTAATGATACATAATCAGAGAGCCAGGCTAATTACAAGGGTGGCAGGCTTCCGTTTGGAACTTAAGGCAGCCTAGTAAATTTCGTTGTTTACCATTTCTTTAACTAATTTGTTTTTTAGAAAATAGCTCTCCCGGACTCGGCTTACTGTGCTCCCAGCTCATTCCACTCTAGTTATTACTAAGTATGGCGTTAAAAACACACAAATTGCACATTTTTTTTCGTTTAAACCACCTAGTACACTTAATTAGCTAGTTATGTCCATTGTGGGTTGATAGATGCCTTGGCTTTCTAAAACTGTTTTGTCCATCTCTCTCTCTTTTGATGAAAGTGAACGGGACAAAGAACTCCATTCGGCTTTCCATGGAGAGGAAGGTGACAGACGTGAGTACTGTCAGTTTGTCAATTATGAAGGGGCACTCAATCATTAAGGTTTATGCATTCAAATTAGTTCAGCGAATATACAGGGATCTGAAACCGTACGGAAAGCAGGCAATCTTAACGGTACCGTGTGTGCGTGTTTGTGTATGTTGGGGGATATGACACGGCTTAAGTGCTGATACGGCATCAATTATTTATTCCACGTCTGGCAGAGACGCATCAGGCAAATTCATTAACGTATGCAAATGCTCATAATTGCAATTATCGTCATATCTTGATAAGGAAATAAGAAGGCTTCGCGCAATCCGAATCCCACAGCACAGCGAGTTGTGCTTTGCATTCAAACCAATCAAGTCTCATCTGCATATTACTAATTAGCTGAACATATTCAGGTGCCAATTAGCAGGTCTCATAAATAGATTCTCTCGGCTACGAGTCTTTCTTCTTACCCCAGAAAAGTTTGCAGGTATATAGACTTGTACGACAGGAGTCGCATACCAAAGTGTTTATATTCACTAATTAATCAAATTAACACATGCAAATGAGTGTAATTGCACTGAGCTTCTTCACCTCCTGCTAAGTAAAAACCGCTAAAGAAAAAGACAGGCCTGGATATTTTTGAATGCGGTATCCCAATAAAAGCAAGCGCCGCGTTCAGCCTCCCCTGTGCGGCGGGCCCTGTCCGTGCTCCGGGCTGCCAGCGGAGCCTCTATCCGCAGACAGTAGACAGGTGGTGTGCAATGAATCATTTCCACAGCTGAATGCGCTCCCGGTGCAGGAGCGTCTTTGAAATGATGTAAAGTCTTTTTTTCCGGGCAGTTAATGACTTCTGTGCGAGCCTGCACAACAGGGAGGAGGACCCGCGGAACCGAGGAAAGGAAAAAAACTCGGGGAAGCGGTGACAGTCCCAGCACACCGGAGCTGTGTACGGGATCCATGCATGTCGGGGGAGGCTGATCAGCGGGTTCAGCTTCGCACGGAGCCCTAAACGGCTTTTACCCGATCCCTGACCTGCGGGTTGCAATATCCACCCCAGCCGGGAAACGCCGGGTTTTCCGCTGCTCTGCACGACTGCGCAACAGGGCATCGCCCGAGGGTCACAGGCGTCCGGATTTGGACCGATACAACCGCCCAGCTTCTCTGATGATGAAATGTGCACGCAAGGAGACGGGGGCATTTGCGGGCTCTCCAGTCTGAAGATGCGGTACCGCTTAAGGAGAGCCCATGGAAGCGCTCAGGAGCACGTTAAGCTCCGGCTCCTCTGCGGAGATGAAACTCATGTTAACTATGTATGTGGGCAACCATTCAAAAGGAGGCATAAAACATTATTTATTTGGGGGGCGCTTTGAAATAAACATCAAAGTTACGGTCTTCCAGTAGATTAATCAGCTGTTAACACGCGTCGACTGTTTAGTTATGAGAATTGAACCTTTAATGACGACGCGTTTTATGACAATCTCCTGCTCCTAATAACTGGTTTACACAGCTGGACGTAGTTGACTTTAATTATATATCAAAAAAAGCCCGTAACTATTTGGTCGATGCTCAAAACATGTTTTGCAGCAAAGTGTTCCGATAAATGCACCCACGGACTGGAGGCGGGCCGCTAAAGGACCGAGCGCCGCTATCCAAGACGGCAGGTCGCCGGAGTCCTCGGTGTTTCTGCTACTAACGGAGAAGCAAAGTCAAAGGAGGGGAAAATGACTAACTATAGATATAAAGTGATGCAGGATATTGAGAGGGAAAAAGTTCCCCACCCAATCAGAATGCTTTGAATAATTAAACTGATCGGCTTAATTAGTTCAATTAAGTTAATTTGACCACGGAACATGGCCATATGGTGAGAGGAAACAAAAGAGGGGGGAACTAATTAAAAGTAAAATAATGAGGATTTTAATTAACTCGTTCCCCAGACGTCAGCAAGCAGCGATCTGGAGTCTGGTACCGTAATTAAAGTGCTGTAACGCTGGCAACATATCTTTTCTATTTTTTTCCCTTATTTTTTTACAGTGAGGCCTCCATCCATCTAATTAAATCTGTAAATAAATTAGCGACATCGAGGGTTCCTGCTTGACTTAACACCCCGTGCACCTCTCCTGCTACCCACACCTCCCTAATAACTCCTGACACACGTACACCACTCGCTCGCCACACCCACTAATATTAACATTAATTTCAAATTGAAATCCTTTCAGTGTCATCCCAAGGTGGCAGTTAGGCAGTTCTACCTAGCGTGTCCTCATCTATGTTGAGGGGTCATAATATGCATGTGACTGCAGGAAAGCCTTGCAGGCATGTGTGTAGCACCCCTCCAAGGGGATCTGCACTCTATACTATACTATACTATATTCAACCTACATGTGCAACTCATTATCATTACAAGGATATCGTCAGCAACATATCTGAACTTTGCACCCAAACCAGGAGTCTGACCTGGGCACTGGCCACCCAGCATCCAGCCCTGGGTGGTTCCAGTGGCAGCGGGATGGCTATGGACATGGTTGCTGGGCAGAGTCCAGGAAGCAAAAGCGTCATATCCTTGAGGAAGGTACTTATCTTGAGTTCCTCCAATTAAAGACGCAGGTCTGTGGATGAATAGAACCGAAGTCTCTTTGAACAAAACAGTGGGCCAACAAGCAAAAAAAAAAAGGCGCCCCCACACACTTTACCCCCACCAAAGCCCCACCCCCTCATTTTTTCTGCCTTCCTTCGGAAGCAGTCTTTTAATTAAAAGATGAGTTCATTTTAAACAAACCAACGGCTCCCTAAGGTCCCCGCTGTACCGAAGTTCTGCAGAGAGGCGGGGCATGATGAGCTGACACTCTGCCATTGATGATGTCTGGCTGGGACCATGTATGTAACGTTGGGGGGGGGGGGGGTAGGGGATGAAGAGTGACACATGATCTATTGTTTACATCCCATCCCACTGCAAAATTGGGCTCTGGGCCGTTTGCCGGAATATTCTGCGAGTCGCAAGCATAACAGATATGGTGGCTGGCCGTGTATCCCTTGATGAGCTTAACATCGCCCCGGCGGTGCTTCGCGCTCCAGACCGCCCCCAGCAGGCTGCGGGACCCCATGACAACAATGGGGCAGTCATGCGGCTCTCCAGGTTTAAGAGAGGTCATGGCTCAGGCACTCCACCAGGGCGTCCAATCTGGGCTTTGGCCGGCTGAGGATCCTCTAATCAGCCATGTTTGCATGTGCGCTGGGAATCATTTACCCCTCGATCCTTTTGTCTTTAATCCCACAGAGGTTACCCATCAATTATGGCTGACTTAGCTGCCACACAGGTCCACAAACGCAGTGCTGCATGTTAATCACCCCTAAAACACTGTGTTTAGCCCAGTGTCCAGAACCGTCTGCTCATTTCCGACACCTTTGTGCAAATTAGAATAATAATGGACTGTTAGCATTGAAAACATCCTAGTCAGGGTGTCCCTAGGAACCTCTAGGTTGACCATGATTCTGTGCTGGATAAACAGTTGTGGAAGATGGATGGATTTTCACTGACCAGAGTCATATCTCAAATATTAGCTTTACCAATAGTTGCTAAGTGAAGCTTTGCCACGCAAAGGGTGCTGGGAAAGGCATGATGGCACGTGATGAGAGTCTTCTGCAGAGCGGCCTGGCCCAGGCCTGGCCTGGCTGCTCCCGCTGTGCTCAGGAGCTAATTAAAGCTGATTAGGGCATTAATGAGCCGCTTGGCCTGATCAAAGGACTGTAGCCGCCGGGTTGGGTGTCTGTTTACCGGCCATAACCTGGGAGGGGGGTGGCTCTGCTTCCAGGACAGCGTGTCCTGTGCCTGACAATGTCACCGGAGCACCAGCCGAGGTCGTGTCACACAGAAAACGCCGGCACAGGAAGAAGAATCACACAGGCCAGTACGTTGGAGCCCCAGCTAAAGTGCAGCATAGAGTAGAGAAGGGAAGCTGAAGTGAAGGCAGCTCCTACTGCAGAGCCCCATAGAGATGCACTTAACCCCAGATAACAGACATTACAGCTGAGTAAATGCCGTAAATGTTCTAAGGTGCTTTGGCCAGAAGTGTCTGCTAAGTAACTAAACGTACTCTTACCAGCAGGGAGCCATGGAAACGGAGTAACATCTTCATTTTGGCCGGCCTTCCTCTGAGGTAACTGGCCCCATCATCACGGATTGGTGGTTCATATCTCAAGGGTTCTGTCCGGAGCACCTTCAATAACAGCTCGACCAGTTTTAGTTTTCGTATAACGCTGCTTCTGCAGGTTGTGCACCCCCCCCCCCCCTTAACTAAAACTGATGCTAGCATTAAGCAAGGTTTTGCACCTCACCTAAGAATGAATCAAAAGTTAAGATCATAAACATAACATAATGAAATATCTGACATGGTCTCATCAAAGCAAGATTGATTCCCTGCCCTACAGATGATCACCAAGGTGACGGTGACACACACACATCTACCACAGTAACACTCATTCAGATTCTTTACTCAGTAGCATTAAGCAATGGATAAAGGTCATGACCCCAAACCCCAGGCAAAAGCAGTAACCCTGGTGCACCATTGCTTAACAAGTGAAATTCTGCAATACTCCATATCAGTGGTTCCCAGACCTTAAAGTCCTCTAAGGTCTTACATCATTACATTTCATATGCGGAACCCCTATTTCAAGTAATTATGAGCTTTGAGATTAGTTGATTGGTGTAATCAGATTATCTAGCGGAAACCTGTATAGGTCTGGAGAACCACCAGTCTAAAATATGGTAGTACTGTACACTGCATAGAAATCTCTTAGATACATTTTAATTTAATTATGGTAAAGACTATCATTGAACATGAATTGAACAATCTGACAATGAAAGACTACCTTCTGTGGGGGGTGTGATCCACTGTAAGTGTTTGAATGTGCGCTGCTCTGGGGTCTTTATTAGTTCCTGGCACATCTTGGCACAGTCCAAAGTGAAAGTGTCACCTGCCATCCAGGGCATAGCCCTGCCTCATTACCTGCTCTGCCTGGGATGGCATCCAGGCTCCCGCAGTCCTGCTCACAACAAACAGCTGTGTGATGGATGGATGGACAGATTTCTCCTCTGGATGTCAAAGCATCTTTGGTGTTGCTGTGGTGCACAGCAGCTTATAGTGTGAAAACTGTGATCTCAGCTATAACCCCAGCCTGTGTGCATGTCTGTGTTTGTTTGTGTATGTGTGTGTGTGTGTGTCTGTCTGTGTGCCCACGTGTGTTCGTGCACGTGTGAATGTGTGTGCACAAGTGAACATATTTGTGTGCTTGTGTTCATATTTTTGTGTCTGTGTCTGTGCATGTGTGTTTATGTGTGCATGTGTTCATATCTGTGTGTGTGTGTGTGCTCTGCCCCTTTGTAGGTTCCCCCAGCTGCCGCAGAGGCTCGTTATCTCAGCATTCCATGCTAATTAAGCATTCCACTTTAAGACACACAAAGAGGCGTCTGGAATCCACACCATAGTCCTCCCTGGGCCCAAATTCCTTCAGCAGGCACCTCCTTGTGGTTGCACTCGGCCTTGTCAGTTAAAACCTCGAGCAGAAGTCAGACAGACGCTTCTGCTCTCGCCTTCATCCTCAGACACGCATGGTCCAGAGCTTAGCGAATTCCGACATAGATGTTATATTAGAAGCCATATCAGCATGTGGGCCACTATTAACCAGCTGGGAAGCCTTCGATCCTCCAGTGAACATGATGCCTGCCCGTTACTCAGAAAATGGTGTCTAAGGACAAATCACAAGAGCCACAGCGAAACCTGAAAGTGATTCCTGAGCTGATTCATCCTGCTCTTAGTGCTTTCATCTTTCTGACAGCTGAGGTTGCAGTGAAAAATAGGAACACTTTAGCCAAATATTCCTTTAACACTGTTTTGCACGATTGGCTGTGTTATTTTCAGTGGTTAACAAACAGCCCAAAATGTAGCCTCTATCATTTTAGCACTGTGATGAATCAATGCGTGTGTTTTTGAAGTTGGAGGTCAGCACCATGTAGTCACCATGAGGTCAGCGAGGGGGTGACCCTGGATCACAGTGGCCACTGTTTGATGCGAGGGCCCCGCTCGACACAGTCACGTGCTGCGGAGGACGTTGGGAGAAGCTGAAGAGGGCGCCAGCATGTCCCCCTTCACCCCCTCGTCCTGCAGCAGCATGTCAGCCGGCCTGCTCTCCCAAGGCCGCTGGGAAACACGTGCCTTCATTTGCACTCCTTAATTAGGAACAGATGCAATTTGCAGCTCAGGGCGCCCGACATGCCGCTCAGAGGCCACTGCCATCACTTGCCTCTCTCGCTCCCTCTCTCTCTCTGTCCCTCTATCTGTATGTCCCTCTCTCCCTCCCTTTTTTCTCTCCCTTTCTCTGAACCCTCACTCCCATTCTCTTTCTATCCCTCTATCTGTATTTCTCTCTCCCTCCTTCTTTTTCTCTGTCCCTTGCACCCTCTCTCTTTCTATCCTTCTCTCTGTATTTCTTTCTCTCCCTCCCTCCTTTTCTCTCCCTCCCTCGTTTTCTCTCCCTCCATGTCCCTTTCTCTTTCTCTCTCCCTCCCTCCCTCTTTTTCTCTCATTTTCTCTCATCCCCCAGTCACACACGCAAACTGGTCACAGGTCAGGGCCAGCACTTCTCGTTAAAGCATTCTCTCTGGTGCCAGTGCACCTCTGATCTCTCTCTCCTCTCATTTTGCCATTTTCAAGCTCTTCCCTTGTTCTTTTCCCATCCTGTCCCTCCCCAGCACTTATTATTACTGCTTTTTGTGAAATTATGTTTAATGCTGAAATGGGCTTTAGCTAAAAAATGTAAGGCCACACACACGGCTGTTTACTCTGACACACATTTTGGTAACTGCCTACCCTTTTATGTTTTTTTAGAAGGCAGTACCAACCTTGTATGACACTACAATGTTTCTTTCTAATAAAAAACAATCAGGCAGATATCGAATAATTTTTGTTCTTTTATGAAATCTTGCATACACATGATGGAGATCAGTTTTATTTTTTACTTTTGACTTGATTATTGATTAATTGATTAATCTGCAGTGTTTTGATCACTTTGGTCACAACTCCCGTGTACTGAGTTGAGAAATGATGCCTTGAAACTTGGTTGGTTGCTATTGGATTAAACCAGAAAGTGATTGACATTTCACAGCAGTCCCACCCACTTCATTTCTACCACCTAATTACTTCTCAAATGTTTACAGATGTTGTTACAGCCTGTGATTCCTGCTACCCTGTACAATGCCTATTCCAAATACGTTAGGAGCATCACTGGCAGACAATAACAAATCAATAATATTCACATGTTATTGTTATATTCTGTAAGACGGGGAAGTGTGGGTATCCAGGTGTACGTTTTCTAACCCGGTGCCCTCTTATCCATGGGGAATATGCTCCAAAACCTCCCACAGATGCCTGAAACCATGGATGCAACCGAACCCTATATACACTGTTTTTTCCCCTATACATACATACACCTTATGGACAAAAATATTGGGTCACCTGTAGTAATTACAGGAATGGACCACATAGGCCACACCCACTGCTGACATACAGGTGTATAATTAAACACACAGCCATGCAACCTCCAGCGTCAATGGCAGTAGAATGGGGGGGGGGGGGAATATACAGAAGGGGCTAATCAGTCCAGCACCATCACTGGACACCAGTGGACATCATTGGACACCTTTCCAACAAGTCAGTTCTCCTCATTTCTGTCCTGCATGTCTGTTCCAGCATCTAACGGAAAGCCTTCCAAGAGGAGTACAGGCTGTTATAGCAACTAAGGGTTAGCCAGCTTCATATTAATGCTCTTTGATTTTAGTCAGATGTTGGACAGGCTGGTGTCACAATACTTTTGCCCATATACTGAATTTATGATAGTTTAATTTATAAATTAGGCACAATAAGAGATTAACAACGATAACTAATAATGATGTAGAATGATTATAACAAGCAAAATTGTGACGGCTGATCTGATAACTGAGACGGCTGCTAAGTGACTCATGGGAGGAAATGATAATCAGCACGGTGGCGCTGGATGAAGGAGTGATTCACGGCCCGGACGGGACTGCAGGAGATTTCAGCACGCTACTCAGAATAGTGTGCAATTTAAAAGTTATGACCTATTTCTTGAATTTTCCATTTAATATTTTCAGACTGTGGTTGACTGTGGGTAACTGAAACCGCGGAAGGCAAAACCGCCGATAAAGGGGGACCACTGTATGTCCATATTTTTTACCAATTCCTTGTTAAAGGCAGAAGTGAGATGGATAATGACTGTGTTAGATCATGATGTTTCTCATTCAGCATGAGTTGGGACTGTTTTCCCATGATTCCTTGGAGCAGGCAGGCAGGCACCAAACATCTCAGAGTTTCTGGAGCTTTCCACAGATTAGTAAACAAACAAATAATATGTCTGAGAGAATCTTTGTTGGCATGGAAACGAATGCGCCACGCTTTCTTGCTGAGACGGGTATTGTCCAAATTCCGGGTTTGAAATGGATCCATTTAGCAATCTAGCCTGTCTGTGTTCCTGTTGATTTCGCTCAGCGGGAGGTCGAGTCCCCGTCGGGTGAGAGACAGATTGACAGGAGCATACACAATGGGGTGGTAAACTGGCTTGCTCATCTTTGGTTCAGGATGCTCTTATTATACTTGTGATGTTTTTTGATATCCCTCCACACTGCTAATTCTCCAGGAATATACAACATTAGCCCGTGAATTGGAATCCTTTATCCAGATTTTTTTTTTTCACACTTTTTAAAAATACGCATGCTGTCATCACCGAAGCACTTGGTTCAACGGTATAACTGCCCTTCCTTTCATAGGACATCAACCACAATAGTCTTGCCTCAAACGGTGACGCCACCCTCTCCCTTGCATACATAGAGGTGAGGTGAAAACATGTTAAAAAATAACTAGACTCGTCTAATTGTGCTCGTTTGTGATTTTTATTAAACTTCGAGTTATGCATAGTTAGGACTGTTGCTGTGTGTGTGTGTGCGTGTGTGTGTGCGTGCTTTTTTTCATGCCACAGTTAATAAAACCACTGCTAATGAGGACGTGTTTATGCAACATAACAAGAATTAGCTGGATATATGGGACGTTTTCCAGCCGTTATTTTCGCTGCAGTGTTTTCCTGTGTACAATCAAAATTTGTGCTCAATCACAAACTCAGCTGGAGATGCATTATTCTTAACAAATCAGCATAATGTTTAATAAGTTATGGGTAATGAATTAGCCATCATTATTGCGTCGAATGAATCTATGCAGCCGCTCTAGTATTGCTGTAAATTTATCACATTATTGAGCTGGACGTCTCTTTCATGCTAAATTGATTCATTTCTAAAGAATAGTTTATGTGAGGTAACTACCCATGATGCAATTCGCAGGCCCTGACTTCTATGGCTGGCTCCATTACTGGTACACTGACCGGGCTGAGGTCAGGGTGGATTACAGCCACGTTCTTTCAACACCCTGTGGTTGTAAGCCTGACGAGCCACTCAGACTGGCATTGTTTACCACTGCAAATGACAAAATCACTTGCTTTGCTGTTATGACAGGAGCTCAGAGGCTGTTCTTTACTACACTGCTCCTTGCCGACAGTTAATTTTCTCATGACAACTGTTTGCTCTCTTTCTCGGTGCCGGGCAAATTTGTAAACAGGGCGCAGCTCGCTGGAGACGCGGTGGTGCTGAGGTGAGGGAGTGAGTTAAATGTGGACGGGCACAGAAATTCCTTGGGGAATATGGAGGAAATTCCTAGAATTTTCGCTCTGGAAAAAAAATTGCTCAAAGAAAGAGGGCATAAAGTGTGCTAGAATATTCTACACTACCATTTGGCGCTGAATTTCATCAGCCATTTCAGTGTGAAAAAACTTTGAGGGCTACTGGACTTTTAGAGATCCATCATTTTCTCTAGCGCGTCTGTGACAATGCATAGGCAGCTAATTCAGGCTTCAAGCGGCCTGCTTACTAATCTGTACATACAAAATTCACCCAATAGCCAGCTAACAACTGGAGAACAGGAGAGCTTGTCCCGTAGACGTTTATAGACGTCCTTTTCAAAATGTTAGGGAAACATTATGGAAATATCTGCATTAGAATGTCATTCTGCTTGCTCTTCTCGTAATATTAACTTCATTAGCTGAGTAGCTAGGAAACCCTGGGCTAGTACATATAACCACACCCCTACTAATCTTCCCTTGCATCTTAATTTGACATACTGTTAGCCAGCTAGTGCTTGTTTGAGCTGAGAAGCTGGTGTTTTCACCAATAGGTCATGCTAACTGAAGTACATGTACACACTGGATGCTTTATTAAATATGACGCTGGGAGCCACGATGCTAAATCTGCTCTCAGATGCACGCCCATAAGAGGCTGTTTCTCAGAACAGGACAGGCTGTTCCTGTGTTCATTTTTTTATTATTTTAGCTAATTTTAGATCTATGCTGTATAGCCTGGGTCACAGACTGCACCCATGTGCCAACAGCGCCCCCCACCTCCACTGCCCTCCTCCACACACACCCATTCCCAGCACCCCTAGAGAATGGAGGCAATCCAGACACAATATTACTAATTGCCCATTAAAGTTAACACACAACAACCCAGCCAAGTGTTCTAATTAGACTCCTAAAAATAAAGAGGGAGCTTTATAGGGGACATGGCCAGTTGGATGTGTTGGGCCGACTGGCAGTAACGCTGGAGTTTCCACTGAAGCCTGCACTGGTGTTTTGCACTGGTCTCCCCGCAATGATCCCTCTGTGCTGATTCCCCCTCCCTGGGGACCCTGCTCTAGCCTGAAGCTCATAACAGCTATTTCCAGAACGTCCTGCCTGCTGACGTAAACACGTGGATCAGGGCCCAGGGATCCAACAGCTGGAGAAGAGAAGTGGCATAAAAACGTGGCATAAGAGATAAACTCTGATTGGTTGATTGATTAATTAAATGGTTGATTGGCCGAGTACACTGCAAATACTTCCTGGAACTATGCAAGGGTGACTGGTACCTAAAACATCTGACACTCCGAAGGTCTTTCAGTTTGAATTCCCCTTTGCATTTGCAGAGCCTTGTCTTAGGTAAGTCCACATGCACAACTTTCAGAAAGCATTAGATTACAGTATAAGCTCTAAAGCAAATGAATACATGCATTTCACACTATCATCTTCGCTAAGAACAAGTTACACCGGATATATTATAGCAGATGAAAACACTCATATGAAAACAATTTTGTTTTTTGTTATTACTCGACACCCTTGTTAGTAAAATGCTGCCAGATCAAAATACATACAAGACACTGCATACAATCCTGTAAAGGTTAGACAGGTCGCAAAATGTTAATGCAATGAGTTGACGGTTGTTTTTTAGCCAAGCGCCACTAAATGAGAGCTAGCAAGTGCCTGGCGATACCGATCAAACTGCCAGGCGAAAACAGAAATGTCAGCACATGTGGTCTGGCATTTCGCGGAGGATATCGCTTCTGAGCTGGGCTGGAGGGGCAGCATCCCGTTCCAGTCCGTTTCGGCACCTGCCCTATAAGCCACCGCGTGGGGTGCACCTGTTAGCATTAACATTTAATGGTGCCGGCATACTCTGGCAGAGATTGTGGTGAAATGGGGTAAAAGGTCTCAGGCATGGGCGCCTCCTCCTGAGGGCATGTGAGACCATGGGCACATACCTGAGGGCCCGCGGATCTCTCCGTGTCCTCTCGATAAGGATGGTCAGCATGCCCTTCACAGCTGTGCCACCTAAACCTGCAAATGCCAAGGCTGGGCTGGACACAGAACACAGGACGTTTCCAGCTGTCTTTGGTTGACCCCCCCCCCCCCCCCCCACCTTCAGGGCAGTTCTCTGTTATCAGCTTCCATACACCTGCAGGAGTGGCAGCAGGGGGGGGGAGGGGTCAGTGCAGGGTCTTTCACAGTGTGTGTGATAATTCGGTATCTGCGTCACGGCAGGGAGGAAAGCAAAGCGGACAGGTTTACCTAGTGAGTCAGGGACAGGTTTAAGTGAAACTTTTCACCGAATTTAGCCACTTAGCACACACAGACTCACAGTAGTACAGTTTATATTTGATTGTAAGCCATTAATGACTTATTGCTCTCCCCTTTCAGGTAAAATTTGAGATTTAACCAATGAGCTAGCTGCTACACACAAACTGTTACCTTGATGCTAACCACTACACTCTCTTAGTCGTAAATCCAGACTGCTAACCTTGACATTAACTGCTACAGTGTGTGAGCCATAAGGCGAGTGTTAAGCTCTACACTAGCAACTATGCTTTTAGCCATACATCTAGACTGCTAAACTTTGAGCTAATTGCTTTATACTCTTAGCCATAAGACCACACCACTGCACACCTTTCAATCTAACTGCACAATATCCTGAAGCCTTGATATACACATGCTTATATTAGTCAAACTGATACCCGGAAGCTTTTGCAGTGCCTCTCTGTTTATTCTGCTACTCTTCTCCATTTGTGGTTTTTCTTTCAGCGTCAAGACTACTGTGGAAGTGAACTTTCTAAAAATGGCAAAAAGCTTGCCCAGATAAGAAGAGGTTCTGACTAACGGTCAGCTTCTGTTTTTATCTGTCTGTCATGCTCCTGCAGTCCGTGCCTGAGGCCCCCTCTTTGGCCTCAAAGAGATGACGCACTACGTTTCACATGCGTTTTTGGTGATTAGTGTTCATGTGTCTGCATGAGGTCTAACAACAGGCATCCAAGACGTCCTGAAAGATGGCATGCTGACTTCAGTGGGGATACTTCTCTATAATCACCCGATAGGCAGGATCGATTATATCCATGTTCTTCAAAAATGGTGCAATCATGTTCTGTCAATTGAAAATTTTCATAGAACATTGAGGAATTACCATTGAGGATTTTGGGGAATGGGGTGTATGAAACTGCCAGAAGCACCTCGGAAAAACTGGGGAAAGGGCAGGTTGTTAGGGTCAGTGCCCATCTGGCTCTGTCCCATGTGTCTTTTCCCTGTTTGGCCAGCAGTTCCCTTTATCCTGTTTGGTGTTCCCCTATTGTATTTCCTAAATACCCTGGTTGCTGCGTAGCTAAGTGTGTTGAATGTGTGACTCAGAAGTGCCCCTCCATTCATCAGTTTGAGTCTGGCCTGAGATGTGCCTCACCTTTTATCCCTTGATGCCTGTATGGTTATGTTATGCCTTGTTTATGGTTCTCCTGCCCGTGCCTTGTCAATTCTGTTTTACTTGTGTTCCTTGATTTCTCCTAGTGTTGATAGCCCTCAGTGTTTTTTCCTCTTTCTTATGCCTTGTCCAGACGTACACTGCTATTTTTTAAAACGGTGTTTTTCCTCCTCCATTTTAAAATAAATCCCCGTCCACACGAACATTGTTTTCTAAAATATTTCCGTCCACATGAAATCGCTAAAATGCGCTGTCAAGAGAATGCCAAACCAACAGGCAGCATTATAACTCTAACCGTACCGCCATGTTAGCCAATCAGAAGCCTAATTGTCAGTCCTGTTAAGTTGAAGACCATGGGCAACATTCCGACGCCTGTGTTGATCAATATAATGCGAGAGTCACTCAACATTTATCTGTACACATGTAAGAAGTTCTGTCAGCATGGTTAGCACAAGCACTATTTCGGCTAAGTCCGCCATTGCTCAAACTCGCCTAATGTATACAGCAAACAGCGCACGCTCTGACGTTAAACAAAGTGGACAACGGTGCACAATCTGACGTTTTGAGCCAAAAACTCTGTTTTCTCTGTCTACATGTTGAAGCTGAAAACGGAGTTTCTTAAAATCTTCACCCTGGATGGAGTTTTGCAAAAGCTCCGTTTTCAGTGACCTAAGATACCGTTTACATGTGGACAAAAGCCCAAGACATATAGAAAAAGGTACATTTTAAAAAAATACCCATGTACATGTGGACAAGGCATCAGTCTCTAGTGTCTGTTAATTGTAAATTACCCCAGCTGTTCCTTGTTGCCCCGTACCCTTACTGATTGGTTGATTTGGTTATGATTCTCACCTGTCATGCGTCATGTCTTGTTAGCAGTGAATTAAAGTGCCCGTTGTTCTGTTCCGTGGTGGTTCATTGTGGCTGTTTCGTGTGTTGCTGTGTGAGTCTTAGTTGTGATTAGCCTGTGTTCCTGCCCACCCTTTGGTTTTGTTGTTCCTGTGGCCTATACTACAAAACAGGGTTACTGGCTTATTGAGGTAACTTGTCGGATTTAAGGTACCACAGTTCAAAATGGACTTCATATTTGCTCACTTACATTTTGCCCAGACTACCTTAAATCCGACAAGTTACCCTGATAAGCCAGTAACCCCGCTTCATAGTACAGGCCACTGGTGTTGAATGATGCCTTAGCTTCATTTTGACCCCTTGTGGTCCCATTGTTTGCTGTTTCTTCCTTTATGTTCTATTTTGTAAACAAAACCCTGGACTGTTGAGACCACTATGTAGATCATCTCCTTCTTCTCCTGCCGTAACACAGGTGGGCAACACTTTGGTCTAATGATTGTTAATGTCACTGAGCGTAGAACTGGGTGTGAAAAATGGTATGAGACTGCTGACTGAATTGTCAAAACATGCAAAAATGTCATAGTCCAATGTGATCAAGCAATTTTCACACCATTGTTAGTGATAAGGCACATAATGTTGCCCACCCCAATGAGACAGCAAGGGTGACCCTGCATACCCTTGGGTCATCCAGGAGTGCTGCAGACAGATGTTCTGCTGACCCATATCCTTGCTGACATTCCTTTTGGGCTGATATTCATCTGAGGAAATCATTCGCAGCTTAGGTGCTCAGTGGGCCCAGAGAGGGAATCCAGGAGGATGATGTGATCAAACAATCGCAGAGCGACGTCTCTGAACATGAAGATATCAAGCCAAGAGATCTATCCCGTACAGTAGTGGGGAAACTAGGAGAGAAGTCGATGGAGAAACGTCATCATATACATAGAAATACTATAAATAAAGCGAATTGGATCTAGACATGTGAGTGTGTAATCCATAACGTGGTTCTTGCTAATTTATATTTCTGGCTCTGTGCATGTACATTCAGTTAATCCTCTCAGTGATGATCTGGACTAAATCTGAAATTTTTGGTTAGGTGATTTTGTTGCTGTGAAAGAGCATATAAACTATTGGGACTGCAGACCATCGTGCCCATTCCCCCACCCGCTCAGTGCGTTGTAACCCAGCCCATTCTCCCACAATGCCAGTGGGTCGGGTCAGTTATGTCTGCGTGTGTGTCTGCGAGTGTGCCACTGAAGAGCTGATAACCCAAGTGGAGCCAGACGGCTGACGGTTTGCTGGCGTGGTGCAGATCCCGGCGCTGATACCAGGGAGAGGAAGTCAGCAGTACTGCTGACATGCATGCACAGGCACATAGGCGCACGCAAATGATATCGCCGTTATTGTATTTGCTCCTGTTCTGCATGCAGACAAGCTCATGCAAATACCTGTTCAAACAGACAGATAACCCTAAATAAACTGCTCCACATGGGCACACTCGGGGATCTGCTACCATTCCTTATTAAAGGGCCATGTGCACATTTGGGCTTCTGTTACCATCCTGGATTATAGTACCATGTTCACACTTATGGTTCTGTTACCATCCTGGATTATAGTACCATGTTCACACTTATGGTTCTGTTACCATCCTGGATTATAGTACCATGTTCACACTTATGGTTCTGTTACCATCCTGGATTTTATTACCACATGCACACTCACGGTTCTATTACCATCCTGGATTACAGTACTACATTCACAGTTCTGTTACTGTCCTGAATTATAGTACCATGTGCATGTTCATGGATCTTTTACCACCCTAGACTTGTGTCTTGTTCCTTTTCTATATGTAAAAGCATAAATTTCCCTTTGCATTGTCAAATCACATGTAGATGCATATTTCTCCATTTTAACATAAACAACCAATCAGAGAGAGATGAGCAAGGGATACCCTGAAGGCCTTAACTAAACACACTCCTTCATACTGGCTAAAGGAAATCAGATAGCCTTATCTTAATTTGCATCACAGAGAGTATCCGTCCGCTACAGCCTTCTGAGAAATGGTTTCAGGAGTAATACCATAACGTCCTAACTAACATTAGACATATTGATAACTGCCATAGCCTGACTATCATTTTGTTTATTTCCAATGACAGCCTATTTAGCAACTGCTAGGTGTCAACTACTAGTCAGAATTAGCATGACGTCTCGAAAAAAATAACATTTAGCACCTCTTTTTGCAGACTGCCTAACATTTACATAGCATACATTCTCTAGCTTCTTATCAGCACTGACAACAAGGTGAAAACTAAATACATTTAAGTAAATTGCATATAAATATATACTTATGTATGAGTGATGTAAACAGGAAACTACAGGTTTGTATCCAAACACTTAAACTTGGCTAGCTAAAATATTTTATTTAACCAACTGTTGTTACAAGACCCTGTGGAAAACATCCAGTGCACATGTTTACAATGCTATCCTAGTATGTGGTTTTAGCACTATTAATAATGGGAATAAGCTACTGAGTACAGTGACGACAGGCTGGTGGGGCTAGTTTAGTGAGCGCATGCTAGTGAAGCTAGCCTAGAGAGGTCTTGTTGGTAAAATGTGCCAAATATCTAATCAGCCATTCATATATCAGCAGTACAAAGTATAAAATCATGTATATATGTCAGGAGATGATGTTCACATTCACTAGAATGGGGAAGGAAGGTGATTAAAGTGACTTTGAATGTGGCATGGTTATTAGTGCCAGATGGGCTAGTATGAGTATTTCAGAAACTGCTGATCTACTGGGATTTTCATGCACAACCATCACTAAGGTTTACAGAGAATGGGCTGAAAAAGAAATATCATCCGGTGAGCGGCGGTTCTCTGAGTGAAAATGCCTTCTTCATAGCAGAGGTCAGAAATGAATGGCCAGGCAGGTTCAAGATGATAGGAAGGCACCAGTAACTCAAATAACCACTCATTACATCCCAGGAATGCAGAAGAGAATCTCTGAATGCGCAGCATGTTGAATCTTGAAGCAGATGGGCTACAGCAGCAGAAGGCCGCACTCCTGTATGACTCCTGTCAGCTAAGAACAGGAAACTCAGGCTACAGTGGACTGGAAAAATGTTATCTGGCCAGATGAGTCTCAATTTCTCCTGCGACATTCAGATGGTAGAGTCAATTTTGTGCAAACAACAAAAAAGCATGGATCTATCCATCCATAATTCAGGCTTCTGGTGGTGTAATGGTGTTGGTGATATTTTCTTGTAGCTCTTTGGGCTCCTTAGTACCAATCAAGCATCATTTAAATGCCACAGCCTACCTGAGTATTGTTACTGACCATGTCCATCCCTTTATGACCACAGTGCTCCCAGCTTCTAATGGCTACTTACAGCAGGATAAGACACCATGTCACAAAGGTCATGTCATCTCGGATTGGTTTCTTGGCCATGACCATGAGATCGCTGCTCAAATGGCCTCCACAGTCACCAGATGCAGTCACTCAATCCAATAGAGCACCTGTGGGATGTGGTGGAATGGGAGAGTCGCATCATGAAGGTGCAGCTGACAGATCTGCTGCAGCTCTGTGATGCCATCATGTCAACATAGACCAGAGTCTCTGAAATGTTTCAAGCACCTTGTTGAATCTATGCATCTGTGGTGTACTTTTTATCTACAGTAATACTCCCACTTCAGCCTAGGCAAGGTGGTTTTGGCAAGGCCAAATCTGTCTACTGGATGCACACTGAGGTGTATGTCTGGGAACGGGCGGAGCCTTTTCTGTGCTCATGGACCGATGTAAACAGTCTTATTGGCTACTGCCGTTAGAGGCCTGGGCTATGAAGCAGCAAAGTTCCATAACCGCTGATTCCGTAAACTTTTTTCCATTTCTCTTTTTTTCTAAAACTTTTTATCTATTACTTGCGATTGAGAGGTTTATTCCAAGGTGCAGCCATGCTCGCTGTACATGAATGTTTTCTCTTCTGTTCACGTTCTCACCTCATCTCCATCTGCGGCCTTGTGCTCCCGAATCTGTGCTGGCATTAATTTGATCATGAGAGCTGACCTTATCGATCCCCCTCTGGGTTTTGTGTAGATGGATCTTGCCTGTTTGGTCGAGGCCAAAGGTATTTAACGTTGCTGACCTGTCCTTGTATGGCGGCACTAATTAGACGAGACGCTTTCCCACTCTAATGCAGCGCCGTCCTCTCTGATGTGAGGTGACTCGCTTCTATTCTAAAAGAATTTGCTAAAAGGGCTAAATAACAATAATCCTCTCTCCCCGCCATCTCTGTTTTTCTGACTTTGAGACAGAGCCACCTGGGTGCTCTCCAGAGAGGACAAGCTCACGGTTACCCCCCCAATTCCCCCCCCCCACACACGTTTTCATTTTCTGCTTTTGCTGTAACGAGAAAATTGGTCTGTCTTTCCGCTCTAGTTGGGATTGGTGGCGCTGATTAGCATAGCGACAATTAGAGGCAGTTCAAGTGAGGGGACCTGAAATTATACCAAGTTGTCATTATCGACCCATGTGCTGGGGGGACTCTCTATCACACTGCATTGAACCCCCCCTCCCCCACCAGCAATTAGCAACTCCAATAGTTACACAAAGGTTCAGCAATCCCATTAAGCTACAGATCATTCTTCTTAAGAGGACCTGGCCTAAGCAAGGTTTGTCGTGTAATGCGACACATTAAATGCTTGAACCCACACACCAAGTTTCCATTCATCCATTACTTTACAGCTGTTCTACAACCAAGAAAAGTATTATAACTGGGCCACATTGCGGCCCATATCATGAATCCAACTGGAAAAACCCATAACTGGATCCGGGTGGATATAAACCCATAACTGGATCCGGGTGGATATAAAGTCAGACTGCACAAGCATATGTTTACCGGAATATTGTAGTCCTAATTGCCTTAGTTACTTTTTACAAAAGCATTAAATATTCACATGCAGCCACAAGCAGCTAACGGAGTTTGTAATTTGTTGTATGTTTTATATGAATGATGATGTTACATTTATGAATGACGTAAAATTTATAAAGTGCTTTTCATAATGCCCAAAGCACTTTCCAGAAGCAATGGGGAGCCACTTCAACCACCACCACTGTGCAGCCCCCACCTGGATGATACAAGGGCAGCCATTCTGCACCAGTACGCTCACCACACAGCAGCTAAGGTGGTGAATGGGGCAGGAGAGAATTCACCAGTCAGATGTAGGGGATGATTATGAGGCCAGATTTATTAGGGCCACAGTGGGCAAATTTAGCCAGGACATCGGGGTACCGCCCCTACTCTTTTGAAAGATATCCCGAGATGTTTTATGACCTCAGAGAGTCATGAAGTCGGTTTTATGTCTCATCCCAAGGACGGCGACACTTTTACACCACAGTGTCCCCATCACTGCACTGGGGCATTGGGATCCACACAGACCACTAACCTGGGCTACACTAACCTGTGGCCACACCAACACCTCTTCTTATATGTGTGTTATACAGTATCACTGGATTTCAAGGCTTTGCACCTCTATTCCTGTAAGGTTTTATAATGTACACAAGTCTCTCATTCTCTCCTCCTTTTCCTTCAATTACATCCCCATCAGCCCTGGTTCTCTTTATCCCTGGGGTGGGACATCGGTCAGACACGACTAAACTGTCCTACCAATAAGTACCACAAGGATGTAGAGTCAGACAAACCTGGTGTTACCATTTGTTCTTCCAAGCAGGGCGGAGAGCCCCGCAGCAGAAATCCACTGATCCATCTCCAGCTCTTTGCATCCAGCTTTCACAGGTACAGTAAAGTTCAAAGGTCAACTGTTTTGTGTATTCCCTTTGATCATACTCTGATGGAGATCATGAGCCATGCAAGCACAATCGGGTTTAGTACAGAAGCAGAGAGCAATTTAAGCATGCCTGACCTTGAGCTGGACCTCGTGTAGACGGCTTGATCTCAGCAAGACGCGGGCAGGACAAACCCCTGCCACACATCCTATGGTACTCTGGAAAAATGGCACCACCTGCGTCTCTTTTCCTGTCTGCCAAAGCCTTGTCATTGCTAGCACTACCCATAATTACTCTGGGGTATTTAATGTGATATGGCCAAGCCACAGCAGCCGATCAAATAAACAGAATGATCATGGCCACAGAGTATATGATGAATGGTTTAAGGGTGCAACTTCAGTAGGTTTGTG
>JAABNX020000046.1:3318228-3331225 GCA_015163995.2 Mormyrus lacerda
CCGACCGTCATGGTGGCTACAAGCCCACAGACAAGCATAAGACTGACCTGAACTTTGAGAACCTGAAGGTGATGGGTCAGTTTGAACGGTTATCTACTTTATCGTGATTTAAATATATTACGGTTGCCCGCTATTCTGTACAGCGGTACCGTCAGCGGTCATGACCGGGAAGCAAGTTTCTGTGTTTTCACCGCAGTTATCGTACGACCGTGTAAAGTTTCGGTAAGTCTGAGAAATAGCCAATTTGAATGAATTACTTTTTTTAATGAACTTAACAAGGAGGCTCCATTCCGCGTTACCGTGGTAACGTGCTACCTCACCGGACGCGTGGGACTGGAGCGCGCTTTGGACCGGTTGCTCTTTCCCGAAAAGCCCGGTCCCTCCCCAGGCCCACCCCGGCTGCATCAAAGGCGTCTGGCTTGACGTTAGCGGAATTCCAGTTTATGTGAACCTGATGAGTTATGGAGTGTTAAATAAACAGTGCTTTGAGGTGTTTGCTGGATACCTCGTCTGGGTCAGCACCACGGCACAACTGTGGCGCAGCTGCCTTGGGGAAGGCAGGAAACTGCAGTTTGTGCATTACTGTACTTTTAAAGTTAATTAGGGAGAATTTAAAACGGGCCCTGTTAAAGAGACAGGCGTTCATTAATTTTCTGGCAATGGATGAAAAGTAGGACCCGAGCCATTGCCTGTCAGGAGACCCACGCAGTACTTTGATTTCCTGCGTTAAAACAAACTTTCACTCCATTCGGATGATCTCATGAGCCCCGACCATTTGGCCGAAATGGATTTTACGGGGGTGACAGACTCCTGTTCGTTGGCAGCCTGGATTTTAAGGTTTGGTCCCTGAAGCTGCCCTCAGACCGGGAAAGAAATAGTTTTTAGCTGCTTAGCTTCAAAACCCTCATCAGGATCCATGGTTTCCAGCGCAACTTGTTCCTTCTTGCTGCACACCATTGCCCCCTGGTGGGCCAACTGGGCCCGACACAGGGGCGATGTGCTCCCTCACACTTGTTGGAACTCTCCCTCTTCCATCATCCCACCATCTGTTCCCTGAGCTCTGCTGATATCAAATAAGCGTCAAATTAAAAATAAAAACTGGACTCTGCAGATTCCCTCCAAAAGATTTGCTTGAAGTCTCTAGGGTCCAACTTTTTCCACCTTTTGTCAGGCTTCTATATTTATTTATTTCCCCCTGAGGAAATTGCACATGAATTGCTCACAGGGATCAGTCGCGTGGGTGAATGAATTAATTCCGCCCGTGCTCTGATGCTGCACTCGAAAGCACTCTGAACATCTTAATGGAAGCATTGACATGGATATGAGCCCTGGCGTGTCAATGTAAATTACCCCTTATGAAAACACAATCGATCACTCCCCCTCCCTTCCCCGTCCCCTTGTCGACTCTGACGACGGGGGGTCCCACTGCTCCTCCTCCGGGGACAGATGGCACGTTCCAGAAGAGCGCCCCCTCATTGCGGGGGGGCAGAACTGCGTAATGCTGAAGGACAGCGGGCCTCCCAGGAGAACATGACAGAGTCTGCTGCCACTGCCTGGCTACTGTTTCACTGTGCCGTCACGTGCCTTTGCAGAGACCACTTATGTATCTTCCAGCTGCTAACCTCAGGAAGCACAGTGCTCCCTGACCAGCAGGGGGTGCTATGAATGGGATGCCAGTCCAGAGCAGAACATCGTCCAGAAACAATGATAAACCATCAATTTTAGTCTTTGTTCCTCACATGCTTCTTTTGCTGGTCATCACAGCACCATAAAGTTCAGACATGCATGTAGGTGTTAAGTGAAATGGAGGCAGGGGGTGCGATCCTGCTTCACCTCCTACTCTCCCACATGCTTGTTTTATTTACCTGACAGATCATGGGCAATTCTTGGCAAGGGCAGGATGGGCAATTGCCCACTGCGCCATCTTCTGAGGGGGCTCCAAACTTAGTAAAGTTGGCCATCCACCCTAGCCCTCACCAAATGCCCCCCCCCCCCGAAAAAAAAAGCTGAAGGGGCCACACAGGCTTTGACCGGCTCTGTAAGGGATATCCAACTTACATTATTAGATTTTATGGTGCTATTAAGAATGGGCACCTTTTCTGAACAATACAACAGCAAGGTCACTTGCGACCTGAATCCTATTGGTCTAAAGTCACACGGCATGACCTCAGTCTCTGTGGTAGACAGCTCGTTTGTATCCATTGGCCTGCGTCTCCATAGTCGTACCCTGGACCGGTGTCCAGCTTTGCTCAGCTGCCTGGCTCTCTACTTGGGGGACCTCAGTGTAATGTCCCAAGCCATAGGTAAGGTGGCTCCAAGAACCCAAGATCTCTAACTCAATAGAAAGAATTAAAAGCCTGTTATAAGGCCATTATGGACAGCAGGACTGTCAGCCTCCCTCAACAACCCCAGCTATACCACCTCCTTCCACCAACAGGGCAGGATGATCAACCCCCACCACCCCAGCAAGCCAGCCACTCTCCTGCTGACACCCGACACGTCTGAATCTGCCCAGTTCTCTATGCTCCACTAACCAAACAACGGCAGCCGAAGAACGCTCCATTAAAAACGCGGCAAGACAAGATTATATTTTCAATTTAATCTGTTTTTTTCCACAGTTTTAATCATATAAGGTCTTTTGGAAGCTGTTCCGTACTTTTTGAATTTCAGCCAATCAGGATGATGCGCCGATTACGTGATCAGCAGCAGAGACGGCCAAATGTGTGCATTAGTGCTGCAGAGAGGTTTCTTGTCCCGTGTTGGCGGGAAGGCCTACACCAGCAGCTGGAGTGTGGGAACCAGGGGGCAAGCTCAGTCCCTAACGCCAAGGTGCAAACACTGCCCAGTCCAATATCATGCCCCCTGCTCTCCACGACCCCCAGTGGGAACTGGCCCATCTCCGCACCTGCCTCCCAAAATCCTTCACTCCTTCGTCACATTCTGTGTGCCGGATCTCGGACCACTGGCAGCTTAGCGTCACATTCCGCCATCTTATCACAGGGGGTTGGGGGAGGGCAGCTCGTCTGTGTCGGGGCCTGTCAATCAAAGGAGTTCCCATGCCTAAGAGCCTCACAGTTCGACATAGGAAAGGCCCCTGGGACCGGCCCGATTCAGCCTGAGCTGCTCCCTGTTAGCAACGCGCTAATTAGCTGCTGTCCCCAGCGGGCCAGTGGAATCACTCCTCGAGGTTCCCAAAGGCTTAGCTGAAAAAGGAAGAGGCATCGCCCTTATCTCCTGTGGGATGCTGTGTCCATGCTTCCTAATATTACAAAATCTGTGGTAGCGTTGCGCCAGGACACAGCAGTGTCTGGCAGTCGCCGGGGGCATTGCGGGCACTTCCGGCCGACGTCTACATGTGTTTCCTCACACCTTAACCGACATACCATACATTGCAGTTATTTAGCAGATGCTTTTATCCAAAGTGACATAGTCAGACACAGTCAGACAGTCCCTGGTGCATTTGGGGGTTAAGGACATCACTCTGCTGTGTCTGGGATTTGAACCAGTAAGCTTCCGATCACAGGTATAGTATCTTATCCCGCTAACATGTAATCAGATTGGGTTGGAGTCCGATGGCTTACTGTGTCTCCTCCCTGCTTCCACCTACCTGCTCCCCATGCACTTATATCCTACTGAAGCCCCTTCATTGACTTTGTGCGAGTGTCTGTCAGGGTAAAATGTGTGTATAGGAAGAAGTTTCATCCTCACCCCCCCACCAACCCCACCCCCCTGCCCAGCCGCCCGCCCGCCTTCCCAGTTCGACGTTAGACAGCTCCAGCACTGTGAGGCGTGATTGATGAGCCCATTCCATATGTTTTTATTGAAATCAGTGGGAGTTTAGTTGCCTCACGCATTTTAATACCAAACAAAACATTAGTGTCAGAGTCCTAGGGCTGTGTCGCTCTCGCCGGATTTCATTAACGGCACACCGCAGCGCGGGGACCGCGTCGGGCGGCCCAGAAACACGGGGGGAGAGCGGGGGGGGGAACGGAGGTGAGGAGGTGGGGGGTGCGGGTGTAGGTGGGGCAGCGGGACATTAAACATGCATGTGTCAGCTGACCTGCTGTATTTTAATTCAGTTTTGTCACTTTAACTCATTTCACTGGAACTTCAGTGCCGTCGGTACAGTCGCGCTTCGCCCCAGCACCGGCGCCCCCCATCTCTGCGACTGCTCCTCGCTAATGTAAGCGGCTGGCTTGATGGCCTTTTCCAAGTGCCCTGCCTTTCTCCGGAATGGGCTCCATTTGCCACTGGCACTTTCATCCTCGCTGAGCGGCCTACCAGCTCTTCCTCCCAAGCCCCTGCGTCTTGCAGAGAAGCCAAGGCTACATTTAGCGCGGTCCATTTAATACGGCACTGCCCTGCAGGCCTCCGCACTCCACGGCCGCTACGTCCCCCCACGGTGCTCATCCTCCCTCATCCTCCCTCATCCCTCTGCTGCCGGACAGCAGTGCAGTAATACCCCTTGCCAGCAGGAGGCTCCCTCCCATCCTGCTCCAATCACCCCCCCCACCTCCCTTTTTTCTCGCGCTCACGGCCTGTGCTCTCACCCACCCCTACCTCCCTGCTGCGGAGCTGGGGAGATTCCCGCTCACGGATTCACGGCTAATCAATCATCGCGGTGCCTTAATGACACCCCGCTGCGGCTCTAATATCTTCTGGCGTGAGCCGCCGCTGCCGGCTCCGGGCTCACGCCGGCAAACATATGGCGGCGCAGAGTGAGTGACAGGCCCCCCTTACGCGCGTGTGGCACCCCGCGCGACGGATCCCATCAGCCGCACACTCGGCTGCCGGCGGCAAGGAGACAGACAGAGCAAGGGGGGAAAAAGACTGGATGAGGGGGAGAGAGAGGGAACGACGGAGAGCCAGAGGAGAAGATCATCTCAAGTCCTGCTTGGCTGGGTCCTCCACCCAGACAGGAAGAGTCTGCATGAAAGTAGGCCAAGAGTGAACTACACTGAGACAAGAGTTTTCTTCAAAGTTTCCGCCGCGGCTCTGGTCCACCGCAAGGAGCCGCAGCAGGAAGCCTGGGATACAGACCCAAAGATTGATGGGGTCCCACAAAACACTTGATTCAGGTGCTTCATTACTACAACAGTAACATTACAATCTCTATTAATGAATCAGTCTTAAATTACTAGGGGCAAATGAAACAATGTGCGTTCATTCATCCATACACCTTGCAGCTGATTATCCTGATCAGAGCACCACTGGCTGTAGTACCTGTGCCAAGCAACAGGGGGCACAAAGACAGGGCACTACCTGGATTTACATTCCTGGTGGTGATTTTACATTAAAGGTGGGAAACTCATCAAATGGCACAGGGGAGGCCTGGAAGGAAATGAATTCACAATTAGAAAAACAATGTCATTTCCCAGAATGCTCTCCTGCGACCCTGAGGAGCAAGACAGGGGCAGAGAGCGAACAGCTGCTCCGTCCCCTCCTCCCCACCCAGGTGCTGTGTGGTTATTCTTTCAGCAGAATCCCACCCGGATCCTTAACCTTAAATGAAGAGGATGCTATAGCCCATCTGACCAATGAGTGACAGTGACATCCGTGTGACAGATCAGGATATCGCCTGTATTAACATTTTTCTTTATCCAAAGCAGTATACATTTGAGAAGGCAAGGTCAGCCAGTCCCTGGAGTCCCTGAAATCTTGAGCAGACCAACCGTAAGGACCCATCCCAGCTCCGCACTGTCTGTTTTCCACCTCTCTACGACGCCCGTGTCCTTCCTCATCCAGCCCCTTTTTGTCAGAAATAGGCACATGTGGTCGGCACTCTGAGCATAAATTGGTTTCCCACTCGGGGGGGAGGGGGTGTTCCACCACCATGTTTGAGGTGCCCCGTTTTGGTCCTAAGCGACAGGGATTAAGGCCAGGAGAGGGAAATGTATAGTGATGGATGGAGGGATCCCTCGAACCCCTTACCCATGCCTCTCTCACATCTCCTCAGTCTTTCCCATCACCTTCGGATCATGCACCCCCTCCACGTGGGCCACATGACAGGAAGCAGGTGCCCCCACCAAAGCGTGCCACTCAGGCCTGCTGCAGGGTTTACAGTCTCCTAGCCAACATTTAGCAGCAACTCACCTCTTGGGACCCCCCCCGGGGGTGATAGGGGGACAGGGGCAAGCGGGGGCTGCAGGCAAAATGTGGACACCCTGTGCTTTGTGGGGGCACAGAGAGCTTGCCGGAGGTACGTCCGCGACGTTTAAACATGAGGATTAGTGCCTCCCCCTCTCTTTTGCTAATGCACTGTGGCTTAACCCCAGAGTCGGCGTTTGTGGGGGGGGCGTGAGAGGAGCGAGGGTGGGACTGGCACCAGGCCCAGAGCCCTCTTACCCTCCCTGCCCCCATTGTGTGGAAGCAGAGTCCAGCACTGCCAAATGGACTGCAAAAATAACATCACTACGCTAATATTTGAAAAAAGGGGGATTTGCAGGTTTGCCTGTCCACTAAAATGCCATTTTTGTTTTAATTCTCCTCTCGAAAACAGCCGTATTTATGGTGAGAAACCAGTGGGATATGGACCTGTCTCCCTGACGTTACTTTCTGCTTGGTTCTCGGTTATGCGAACTTCACTTCTCCGTTAATTCCCCCACGCATGCCGCCCTGGATGGTTTACGTGTGCCCATGATTCAGAGGTTTTCCCTTAAAAGCTGTTTTATGGAAACACTTGGATTCTTTCTAACGTAAACATGGCTTGCCATGTCCAATCACTAATGCTTTGAGTGGATTACATCTTGCCATATTCGCTTTCTGCATCGGTATGGATAATGCACGTCAAACAAGTGAATAAAACATAAAGCAAATGTCAATGAATTCATAATTCATACAGTTCTTTTGAGGCAGGTTAATGTGTTACGCTGCATGTTTTGTGTAAAATATGCTTGGATATTGCAAATGATTGATAACAGCAGTAGGCAGTATTATGTCATAACAGTAGATTTGGGCGTGGACCTCAGGGTCTTCTCCCTGCCAGGAGTGTGGAAGTACCACTGAATTGGCTCCTAGCGATGTTGAAACCAAACCTATGACACAGACTGAACATAAGATGCTTTATTTGCTTCACGAATAGGCAGAATTTTTTACCGAATGACCATATCAGATAAACATATTCCATCTTTGGTGCTATCATTCCAATTTATTGACCACTGACTAAAAACAAAATCCTTCACCGATTTATGACATTTGAAGCAGGAGGATGTAAGATGGTCTTATTAGAATAAGAAATCATTTTTTAATGGAAAACAATGAATAATAATAATAATAATAATAATAATAATAATATCCACCCATTTTCTGAAACTGCTTGACCTATGCAGGGTTGCCATCCAAGAAGCTGCATCTGCAAGACAGGGAACAACTCAGGATGGGGTGCCAACCCATGGCAGGGCAGTGAGGGCACACTCACACACCATTCACTCACACAGGCGTAGCTACGGGCAATTTGGGAACTCCAATTAACCTCAGCATGTTTTAGGACCGTGGGGGGAAACTGGAGCACCCATAGGAAACCCCACAACGACAGGGAGAACATGCACACTCCACACACATGGAACCCAGGCGGAGACTTGAGGTGTGAGACGACAGTAGCTACTAACCACTGCACCACCACGCCAGCC
Source organism: Mormyrus lacerda (assembly GCA_015163995.2). Lineage (NCBI taxonomy): Eukaryota > Metazoa > Chordata > Actinopteri > Osteoglossiformes > Mormyridae > Mormyrus > Mormyrus lacerda. Next base: position 3,325,857 of record JAABNX020000046.1, read on the forward strand.
CATAATAATAATAATAATAGTAATGATAATAATAATAATAATAATAATAGAAACGATTTTGTTGGTTTTTTGGGGAACTGTAAACATTTTCTCGGAAATAAGTCGACCATAAATAGAGTGAAACTGAAAGGGATTCCTCAACTTTGCATTCCAAAAGTCTTGGATTGTTATTTTCTACTGCCACCAGGCACATGAAATTCATCAGTATGCTATAATTCATCCGTTGGCATTTAAATAAAATTTCGTTACATTTACACTAATATAATTACTGCTGGTGTAGAACCCCAGCCTTAATAATACAAACCGGCACTTAAAAAATATAATAATAATTTTATTATAATAATAAAAATGATAATAATTACAATGTATTTGAGCAAACAAAATGGCAGTAAATCGATTGAAAAAAATATATCAAGATTTAGATTAAAGCGTAAATGGAAATTCGCAACTCAGATAATAACACAGGCCTAATATAATATAATGTAGGTAGATCGCGTTTATAGCGAAGCCTCCAAAAGCAAAAAGACCAATTTTAATCTGAGATGACGTAAGTTATGATTTCAAACCATTTATTGTAATAATAAATCGTAAATGTACTGATCCGTTTGGAAATAAAAGCGTAACAAAGCGTATTGTCATCAGACTATTTATACAGCCGTATCAGTAACTGATAGCGTATTAATGCCTGCTTTCAGCTCTCTGTCCACACTGTGATTTAACCCAGATGTGCTCTAGCTGGGACGCCGCTAAGTGGGACACTTGTGAGTACTTGTGAATACTTGCATGATGTGAAGATGCTGACCGGTTTTCGTCAAACTCTTTTTCTCCTGACCGGTGATAGCACTTTGGAGATGTGTATCGTAACGTAAAACGGTTCCAAACTTAATTCCGGACCTCTTCCACCTGCCTTGCATGGTTAAACTCATCCTTTCCGTCAAAAAAGACTTAGCCCGACATAGTGGGACATACTGGTGAGCCATCCTTAGATCTATGCTAAAAAAGAAATGATAACGCAGTGTAAAAAAACTACTTACCCGTGTATTTATAGTACATAACAGGGCAATATTTAGAGTTAAAGCTACTTGGCTATCTAATAAAACAATAGTTTATTGTAAACAGAGGTGATGGTTGAAGTATATGAAATGAGAGTGTAACACATCGTGAGACAGCAAACACAAATTATGACTTTAAATTGCCAGCGATATACTGAAAAAAACAATATTCAGTGCAGATATTGTGCATATAGGCTACTGTACATCCTCCTTCCTTAGTCCTCTTTTAAGGGCTGTGTGGCAGTGTCACTGGTTAAAAACGGCTTTCGGTAACGCTAGTTGTCACTTGGTCGATGCTTTCCTAACAAAGGGCACAGGAATTAATGGTGTTTCACAGATTACCGCGTGGAAGGTGACGCCTGACCGGGGGCAGAAAATGGGAAGCATCAGAGTGGCGGGAGTGGGCGGCGGCGTCAGCTCCAGAGGTGCAAAGCGTGACCATTAGCGCGGCCTTCTGGGCGAGACGGGGCAGCGACGGTGCGCATACTGTGCACGGAATTAAACGTGCAACGTGCTAATTAAAAACATAGGGGTTTGCTGGGAAGGTGACCTAAGAGTTAAAGATACTGCACTTTTAATCAAAGGAGTGCAGCTTTTTAAAAAATCACATGCATGTATGCTAACCTTGAGCCGGATGGTTTACCCGAAATGTCGTGACACCTGGGGGGTCTGAATACGCAGGAATATGGGGGGAGGGGCGGTAGAGTCGTATCCCGCGCCTTCCCTAAGCGGCTGTTTGACTCGTTTCTACGTGAGTAGCCTGACACCTAGTGGCCATTTAGAGACCGCACAGGCCAACATCCAGAATGACTTCATATTAGGCGAAAAAACACTTTACAGTAAGTGAGATTCCTAATATGTTGTGCCAGTCTCAAAACCTGTAATATGTATTGCTGTTGTTAATCTTTACGGTGCTACTTTATTAATCTGAATTTCTACAATGTTTTTAGCTATCTATACTGCAGTGGCCCTACTGGAGGGATGACAGAAGGACAGAATGAACATCGGGCCTCTCGCCTTATCCAGGGTATAATGGTGGCAGAAGAAACAGGTCATTTTAAAATCTTAATCACACACACACGCAGAAGGGGGGGGGGAGGCTTTGAACCCTCAATCCTGGAGGTGCAGGGCACCGCTGCCGCTGTGCTGCCCATAGAACATAAGCAGTCAGTGAAAATCCTCTCACCAAGCATCATAACTGGGGTCAGACACATGACAGCCAGGACTAACTACTAGCAATGACCAGGCCTGTCTCTACTTGTGACAGTGGGATCTGAATTTTGAGCAACACAGCAGACGTCTGAGAGGGTCGTATATGTACTGCCACAAACCAGAAGTGTGGTGTGTTTCGATAGAGTACGCAGACATGGTTTATAAAACAAGGGTCATCTTGAATTACATCTAATATACTGTCAATTATTATAAATGAGTTCAGGTTGTGATGACTTTATATTTAACTTATTCATCTGAAACTTTCATCCAAACTTGTAGTAGAGGAAAGAGATACAATTTATGTGTGCAGCCTAGGATATGAATGAATAACCTTCACATTGTTATTACACTGCTTTTAATGGTGGTTTAAAGGTTAGGGACAAGCACTTATACTCAAAAGATTGCTGGTTCAAATCCCTGACCGACAAGGTTCCACTGAGGTACATTGAGTAAGGTACCGCCCCCAAGCACTGTTCCCCGGGCGCTGAATTACCTGCTCCCTGCTATGTCACATATGGTTTAAATGCAGAGCACACATTTTGTTGTGCTGTGGTGTCAACAATGACCACTGATCTCTAAACTCTACTTGTTGAGCTATGGGAGTTACTATCATACCTACATCTGTGTGTAATATTAGTACTCAAACTGTAATATAAGCCATTAGCTTATAGTAACGCTGTGACACATCAGGAGCTCTGTCTTGGACAGTATGTGGCGGCTCTCAGGTTGCTAACCTGAGCATGACTCTCTCACAGAGACACACAGCTGTGATTTATTTATAGCACAGCCGGCGCTGACATGGCACTGAGCGTTCGCGTCAGGGAGCTGGGCTCTGCAGCTCAGCCGCTGCGGAATCTGCTGCTGGACTCCAGCACAGTTGCTAAAATTAGACTCAGGCAAAGTGGGAGAAAGCGTTCACCAGGGTAGACGTTCAGAGAAAAGCAAACTTTCCCACCTGCTAACTTTGCCTCCCCGCCCCTTGGCACTAGCGGATCCTGGTCGGTGGATGTGGGTGAGTCATAAAATCCTGTTTCTGGCCCCGTTGTTCCTGATAAGTGTTTGTGTAGCATGACACACCATGTTTAGCCTTTGAACATGGGGGAGTAGAGGGGGGACGGAAGGGCTTGATTGCCCCTGAGGCGTCCATTAGCTGCCCATGAGGTACGCGTTAGGCACTCCTGGGACTTTTATGACTGGCTCAAGTTCTGCTGACATTCATAAGCAAAGTTATATCAAGATGAGCAAACATACTGTGTTTAAATTAATTTCTCCAGTTTGTAGCTGCTATGACTAGTATCAGTGCTATAACTAGCTCTCGGGAATGATTTCCTATCTCTATATCAATGTCTAGGCAAAACATCTGTGTTGATTGCCAACGGACACTGAGCAAGTGGGCAGATGCCTTGAGATTGCTGGGTATTGAGAAAGAGCCAATGGGGAGGTCCGGAGAAGCAGGTGGTGGGCGGGGCCTGCATAGCCCCGACCCTCTGGTCCGGGAGGCCTTTGTGATGTCATATGACTACATCAGCTATGTCACAGCAAGGCCCGGCACGTCTGTGCCCCCTGCTCCCTCAGCCACAGCTGCTGCCCTGCGACACGCTGGAGACGAACTGCTCCTCAAATTCCCCATCTTTTTTCGCCGCTGGCCACGAGTCTTCCAAGATGTGACGGAGACCTCTGCCTGCCCCATGCTCATTGCCATCCTGGATGAGCACTTTGCCCCCACCCCTGGGGGGCGCCGGAGAGAGTTGGCCTGGAGTGCCATCTTGTCAGTGTATGTGCTGGCTGGACAGATGGCATTGCACTGCCAGGAGAAGGGCATGCTGGGAACTCTTCCCGAGCTTCAGGAGTGTGTAGGGATGTATGTGGAGAGGCTGATCTGCCCAGAAATCCGGGACAAGGGTGGATGGGTAAGTATTTTCTGTTTTTCCTGATCTACAATATAGATTTTGCTAACATTGACGATGCTTCCTCTTAGTTTAGTGTTACTCTTTCTGTGTAGCGCTGTAACCATTACAAAATAAAGTTCGGCGGAACTGGTGTTTCTGTGGATTAAAGTCACCTTCACTTTGTCTGTTTTTGTTAGTCTGGATTTGTGTCTCGCTTTGGTAAGAAGCAAGACCTAGAAAGCCAGGTGAAGAAAGTGTGCAGCTGGACTCTACTCATACTGACCATGAGTATCATCTCATATTTCTTGTGGAAAAGGAGGGTACAGTAAATCACAGCACAATCTTCATCCTGAAGAAAGTCTTTTCGCTCCCTAAAATTCTCACTCGGTTTCAAAGTAATACTGGCAAGTTGCAACAGAATGATTACAAACCAATACCTAAACACCCACAAGAGGGAAGCAGTATCCCATGTACCATTTTTAACTTTGCGCTTGACAATTCTAGTTGCCAGGTCAGAACATTTTTGAATAGCCACAATACTTCCTATAAACTGCACAGCATAACCTGAAACCAGTGATTGTGGAACAAGGTGTTGTTGGGGGAAACTCCTCTATTGATCATTTCTGTCCCGCACATTTGCCCTTTATGTCGCATATAGCCTATTTTTGTTCGCCATTTTGAATGTTTCTGGTTTTAAAATTGATTCTTGTGAACATTGTCTATTTCCCCCCCAATAATACTGCACCTGATTTCACAAACCTTTTTCTTAAGGAGCTGAATTTAGCATGAAAACTGCAATTCTGGCAACTCTGCTGACAATAAATCATAAAGCACTTATATGGCTTCATATGCAGTGATGTCAGCTATTTATTATAATACCACTTGGGAATGATCTTTCACATTTTTATATGGTTTTAGCAGAGAAATACTGCCAGTGGGCCTCACAATGCTGACCGGGATGAACAGGTAATGGACAGATTCTGTCAGCAATATCATCATCATTAAAGGTGCAGGCAGTGCATTTTTGTATTGCTTAAAAATATGGTGCCCCAAATTATATATTACTCAGTATTTAATAGATATTTGTATTTTTAGAAATACTACGTACGCACATGATTAACTTAACGAAATAGCTAATAAAATGAGCTTATATTACTGTTCACTATCAAATTAATTAATTGGGGCAGCATGTGGCTCAGTGGGCTAAGCCTGTGTG
>JAABNX020000046.1:3336479-3346481 GCA_015163995.2 Mormyrus lacerda
CCCCCCCCCCCCCCCCCCCCCCCCCCCCCCCCCCCCCCCCCCCCCCCCCCCCCCCCCCCCCCCCCCCCCCCGGACGCGCTTTGTCCAGAATACTGCAGGGGTCTGCGAGCTGAGATTGACCGAGTGCAAACATGCTGATTAGGCAGGAATGTCAGAGAAACTGCAGGAATCACAGCAGCAATCTAATGTCTGATGTACTAAAATGTGCTGCATGGTGCGTCGGTGAAGGCCAGTGCTGCTGAATGAAAGGAGAAGAGGAAACAGGTAACAGGAAGTAATGCTTCTCTGCATTTCTGCAGGCTATTATACTCTGAGATGGATCCTAACTGTAGAACAAGGGTAATGGATACAGGTCTAAAAGTTGGTGAGACACCATCCTGCGTCTACTGTATAATTTAATATGAAAAACATTAGCAAGTGCAATTAGTGCATAACCTGTGTGTTGAGACACACACAGAGGTATTATGGGATATGTGGAATGTTGACACCCCCCTCCCCCCACACCCTTGATAAACAGCAAACAGTTGTACCAAATAACACCCTGATGTCAGTGGTGGACAGCTGACAGGGTCTCCCAGGTGACGGTTTAGCGGACTGGGGGCAGGTAGACCTGAAATATGGGCAAGGGGTCATATTAACGCCATCTAGGCAAAACAAGGGGGGGTGACTCACCTAAGTGAGATGATGGCTGATGTCAGGCAGGCTGAGGGAATGTGTCTTAAAGTCCTGGGGAGGGGGGTGTTGGCCCCTTGATCCCTGACTGCACGTCATCATGGTAACAAAGCCAGCATGACTCTAGCTGGAAGTGATGTTGTAAGTTCCTGCCCCACTTGGCTGAATCTGCGAGTTCCCCCAGAGATCGTGTCAACAAGCATTTCTGAGGCAAACGGACAGACTTCCTTCCCCTTTGCGCAAAGTGCATCGACGTTCTTTCAAAGCCATCGCTGAAGCATAAAAAATGGACATACATCACACACTCAAGTGTAACATTTCAGTAATAATAAGAAAAAAGTGCTCCAGCAGCAATTAGATTCTTCTCAGTTAAAACAGAAAGAATGTTAAATAAATCTTGTATTAAATCCATAACAAGCAAGGTCTTCTGTTAAGTTTATCCAGTTATGATTGTAACAGTCTTAACCAAAACTGGGCCTAACGTTGCTGAATCTTGCAGGGGGTGGAGCCACACCCACTGAGTGACAGACAGTGCCACCCACAGTCTCTGCAGCAGTCTGCTGCCCCTCCTTATGGCACAAGCAGCCGTGCTGCAGTACAATTTTCACCAGGTTGTAAATTGTTTATATGCCAAAGTGTAGGAGGATGTGAGAAAGTGCTGCAATGGGGGTGGGAGGGGATGTGGAGAGGAGGAGGGGACGGGGGGTCCACAGCACAACCGTCTCATCTGTATCTGATAGATTTACGTAGCTCCACACCAAGTTGGTCTCTTGTACCTAGTCCTGATTGTGCGTATTTTTCCGGGGGGGGGTTGGGGCCATGTGACTCCGGAGCCATGGAGTGAGTTAGCATTTCTCTGCCCCTCCCCCACCACCATCCCACGGGGTTGGCCTCAGATGGGGAGAGACAATGTACCTTTAAGAGAATCGTCTGCTAGACATGAAGCGAAAGTGCTTTGCCAGCAGTGGCCACCGCCAGGACAAACGCGTTGACATGGTTTGGACTTCAGCTCGCTGACGTGGCAAAGCCAACATGACGTGCTGGCCTCCCGCTTTCCCTGTGATCAAGACGGAAGGTCCCTCTGCGCTGCAGGCTGCTGTACCCTGGCCTTTGCCGGCATCACCTGTCACCAGGCCCCCCAGGATTAGTGATTATGAGGATTGTGGGTAGACCATGGTAAGAGCAACCCTGGATTGAATGTGCCGTTAGGTACGTTCAAAGCTTGCTGGTTCTGTCTCTTTGGAGCTGTGACTCCCACACAAGTATCTCCTGGTCCTACAAGAGCTAGGCCATCATCTGTCAGGCCATCGCCATGCATTCGTCTTATGATGGACCTGTTTTGGCTCCCTGACCAGGAGCTGGTGGGGCTCAGCCCTGCAGATCTTGCTCCTGTAACGTGTTCTGGGGCCTCAATCACGGGCCAGCCCTCAAAACCAGGCGTGCAGCCTTCTACCTTTAATCCTGAAGAACTGAGGTTTCACACTGAAGTTTGTCGACTCTCAAAGCTGAATAGAAAAGACGTGTTCCTCATTCTCCTGTCAGCAGTTTGTGCCTCTGTCTATGTTTCCTGTTTATCTTCGCCTAACGACGCAGAAGGCGGGGAGGGGGATGGGGTGCCATCTCGCCAGCTGGACACATGCTCACATCAAGGGCAGCTCAGCCAAACAGCTTCTCAGCTGCCCTCAGCTTTCTCTGGAATCTTCTATGCACTGCACAACTGCACAAATGAGTAAAAATACATCGCCAGCGATTAAAAGCTAAAAGCAGGCTCTCAGGAACATGACCTCGTTCCCTGAGTCTGAGCTGAGCAGGCCATGGACTTCCTGCAGTACGGCGAAGCGCATTCTGCAGCAGTCAGGCATGGGCATGCATTGTTTAGATCAAAGACTGCGGCACGGTGGTGGGCAGGCGAGGGGGGGGCTTTTGCATTTGAGGCTCGTATTTGCATCCTTCTCAGCAAGCTACTTTTTTCATGCTAAAGAAACAGTTTAAGTCCAGCAGACACCATCAGCAGGTGGCCCTACTGGATAATGACAAGGACTCATTCCCTGAGGACGTCCTCCAAAGGTTCTGAGTGAAGCACATGGACAGGCAGCGAACCAGAATCCCAGCAGTTAAAATATTCCGTTGTGTAACTGGGCAGAAAGTTCTTCTGTAAGGAATGCCAGCTAAACGCCACATGAATTTTTCCTGCAGTGCTGAAGTTAAGCTAAAACCTGGCTCCTCTTTGACAGGCTTGCCGCTCTACTCGTTTTTAACTCTCTGGTGGAGGGCTCAGAAACAGCCAATTACCCCGCTGTTTAAAAACGGCCTTTGTCCAATCAGGAGTGGGGTCATACACCAGAGAAGACCAATCACAACCCTCCCCGCCAAATTCTGTTCTGAGAGTAATGAGACTTCTGCACCTGAGGCCCGCTTTTTTTTTTTTAAAGGCGCATTTTCACTGCAGCCCCGCCCACGTAGCCTGAGGCTAACAGCTTTGCAGTAACGACTCATTTCCTGAGACACAAGAAGCAGACGTTATACTTGCAAGGCTCTGCCATGCGACAAGCACACCAACTGGAGAAGATTTATCTGTTTATCGCATTTATATTGCTCAGCGAATGCACGTGCAGTGCTGTGGTTCTTTAAAAACCTGCACGTGGCAAATTTAATACCTTTCTGTGAATTGAGATCAAAGTGGCCAGGCCTGTTATCTCAATCAAACTTCAAAGGTCATATGACCACAGCCAAGGGAAGCCATTACAGGGAAGTGCTGTGTGAAGCAGGCTGCCTTTTTTTCTTTGCAATGTCCACATTCAGGTTGAAGGTTAGATTTCACACAGTGCAATTATACTAGATAAAACAGCTGTGAACCAACACCCATGTCTGGAACCTGAATGATATGTCTTCACTGTTCACACGGTATTTGACTAAGGAAGCAACTAAAGCATTAAAACCAGACACTCAACCTGTTTTTTCTCTTCTAGGAGATGATTAAAAAAATGAGGAACTAAAGAACTAAAAAGATAGAAACGGTTTACACAGTTTGCCCTCTGCTGCTCCCTCTTGGTTGTATTAAAGAATTTAAAACATACATTATGGCAGAATACCGCCCTCTAGTGATGATTATGTGTATTATGATGATTATGTTTAGCAATTTACCTGATGAAGACATACCTTTCATTGATAACCTATAATGTTTTAAAATGTATCCTAAATACTTAAATTGTCTTACTTTCATACATTATGAATAAAAGGCTATTCACAAGGTTTCCCTGAATATAAAACTACGTTATTTAACTTGTTCACTGAATTCTTACCTTTTTGTGTGGGCTACATTTTTAAGATGATTACAAATAGAGAGAATGCAGTGAAGCAAATCTTTGTAAACGCCCAGAGTCATTATGATAATGATGAATATTCAGGGGCAGCATATGACCCATCACAAATCACAATGGAGATACCGTGAGATATTGTGATACCCCGTGAGACATCAGGACATCGTGTCCTTTACGGTTTTAATGGTCTTGTTCCCCAAGCCTGGAAATACTACAATCAGGGAAAACATTTTTTTTTTTTATCTGTAAGGGGTTGTTCTAGCAAAATTCTGCAATACATAAAGCCCCAAAGCTCACATCCCTGATTAGCGTTTGGAAAGTCGCAGAACTGGTTCCACCTGCCATGCAGCATTCACATCACTGGACCGTCCCTGGTGTGTGGCCTCAAAAAAAAGAAGATCAGCTTTTTGTGCTATTTGGGGATGGGTGAGATGGATGGGTCCTCCGTGTGAGATACTGACACTGGAAACCGCAAAAATGGTGGCTAAACGCAGAGTGGCTGATTTCCTTTGGATACTCCAAATTCCTCTGTTTGTGTGAAATTTTACCTCTAACTTACCAATAGTGTGGAAATGTGTATACTATGATGCAATGGCATCCCCTGGCCGTGGACCCTAAGCCCCCCAGGGATAGGATCCAGTTTCACTGTGATCCTGCACTGGTTAAGCATTTGAGGAATTTGTATATTAATTTCCATGTCAATTTACATGTTTTGTCCTGTATCAGCCTGCTGTCTGTCCTGTATCTCACTGTTGCCTATCCTGTGTTACGCTGCTGTCTTGTATTGTGCTGCTGTCTCTCCTGTGTCACATTACTGTCTGTCCTGTATCACACTATTGTTTGTCCTCATGTCCCCTAATGCATCTGTCCCCTTTTTAATATTAATTCATATTAAATGAATTAATATTGCACACCATCAACAATTATTAATATTGCACATCATCCAGCCCTATAATATACTACAGTAATTTTTCGATTTCAGTACAAAAAAGCCCTGCCTCTTTCGCCCGTCATTCGGCGCCGGTATCAGTTTTCACACCAGTGTGGAAAACCAGAACCTTTAAGTACCTTACTTTCAGTACCTGTTGCTGTGGAAAAACAACCTTAGTGCTGAGCAGCAGTAAAAAAAAAACAGACATACACAATCAGTCACGAAATTCCCCGATCGGTTATTCCCGCAGACACATTCCTTCCCTCCCTCTCTCTCGTTTGGCCAGGCGTGCCGAGCCCATCTAGAATGGCAACCCGCTTCCATCAATTCAATGACCCATTTGTATGTCATAGCCGCTTTGGGGTGCTTCAAAATAAAAGCCAGGAGACAATAGAGTGGTTTTGTGGGACATCTGCTTTTATTTCTCCTGTTTCTATATATGTGCTGTTGACAGTTTTTCCAAGGAAAGATATTTATTCGGCTTCTTTATTATTTATTAGATATTTTACATAAAGATTAACTTTTGCAATGATACACTTGTAGAATTCATGTGAATGATACAACTTATCTGCTCTCTGTTCGTTCCAAAATGGAAGGAACTAAGTTCTGGCGAAAATTAAAAAATAAAAGCAGAGCGGGGTATGTTTCCCAAAAGCATAGTTGATAATTACATTAGCTACTTACACATTCGGCACAATGCAACTAAATGGTTTGAAAATCAAGATGTTATATTTAAAATATGTGATTCCTCTTACCAGTTTCTCATGCATATCTTTGTTCCAAGACCACACATGTATTTGCTTCATCTTCCAAAAAATACAAGCAAACAGCCAAGTACCATTTTAAATTTATGATTAATCATGATCAATTACAGAGTATTATTTTGATTGATTGGATGAATTTTGTAATTGATTAATGCTACTAAAATATATATATATGCATATAAATGTGTGTATACATATATGTGTGTGTTGGTGTAAACATATAGATAGGCTGGGTCACGTGTCCTGCCTCTGCGTATACAGACTAGATGACACGTCGTTCTGTGGGAAATGGCCATTCTGCCGTCTCTCTGCGCTCCCGGTGTAAAGTGCACGGCCGTTTATTTCACTAGAAAGAGAAAGAGACGTGGCAGAGGACCATGAGTGGAGCACCCGCAGGTGGGAGGAGGGACTAAGGGGGTGGTGGACTAGACGTGCCGGAGAGTCGCACGTGCTCCGCCTTCAGGACAAACAAACATCCATAACTTTAAGACTAAAAATACAGCAAAATAGATCCCACATTGGGATAATTTAAATGTGACTTTAAGTCAAAAGTTAAGTGCAAAGCTATGCAGCCATTTTTGCGGGCGCCTTCCTCGTGCAAATCCATCACCTCGATTTTCACAGGTTACCTGGTGGTTGGACATTTTCCTCAAAGCAGCCGTCGCTGGTCATGTTCCCTGCAGGGTTGTACTGGCCCACCACGAAAAAGTAGTTCCCGTCAGTGGCAAGGCCCACACCCACCTCTTTAGACCCCTTCCACACGACTTGGGTGAAGTGCCCTATGTGAACCACCAGGGGGCGAACGTATAATTTTCCAGGATTTCCCAAACACCTTCAGTTCCTCTTAAAATGAATTTGGTTCACTGTGAAGGGTATTGCCTATACAGTCAAATGAGTGTAGCATTTATTTGTGAGTAAGCAGCAGTGGGTGTAGTTTAACCCACCAGTGCAGCTGATACTGAGGTCACAGACAGTGTTTACCTGCTTCGGAGCTGAACCCAGGGTTGCTGAAATTGTAGTCTTTAATCTCATTGTACCAGCTGTCCACTGCCTCGTTCCCTGTAGGGACACAGTGAGGCAATTAACAGTTATGAAACCAAACAGCCCCATGAATGTGTTTAAACAGAGACTGAAGGTCCCTGGTTCATTCCTGACTCAGAAGATGGTGGCGCAGGAGGTAGTGCTAGCGTTTGGCAACCGGAGGGTTGCAGGTTCGAGCCCTAATTCCTCCTGACCCCATCAAAGTGTCCTTGAGCAAGACACTGAACCCCTAATTGCTCCCGGTGAGCAGGTTAGCACCTTGCATGGTAGCCTCTGCCGCTGGTGTGTGAATGTGAGGCATGTGTTGTAAAGCGCTTTGAAAAAAAAGTGCTATATAAATGCAGTCCATTTTACCAAGAGTTTGTTTTAGAGGCGCTGTGTGGCTGTGCAGGATTGATCGTGCAGCATAAATGTGACGGGGGCACCAGACAAATGGCCTCACCCTGCACCCAGACCCCAGGCTGTGCTCTAGTCAGCATATGCGTATGTCCCACAGAAGAGCATGATGGCATATGTGACTAAAGCATTCCCATTTCATTCCCAAAAATCATTTCATTTTAAATCTCCACCATCTACACCAGGCTTTCTTAACAAGCAGGAAACCTGTAGGGAAAATATAGGTTGATATTTTTCTTGGGGAATTCAGGTTTCCAGGCCCAAAGGAACAGCAGCCAAACCACCATTCATGAGACACATCCACACACACAGACACACACATATCCATGCGCACAATCTCATACATACATACACCCTCACACACATTCGCACACAAAACGTTTCAGGACCTTAGGCAGATTTTTTTTTGTCGCCATAGTACTGCACTTGGTTTGTGTTTTTTTAGGGTTTGTTTTTCAGATGCAGCAGTTGGCACAATAGTATCCTCTACAACAGATGCAGCAGCTGTCCTTTGGACATATGTATATTTTCTTTCATTTCTTTTTCTGTCTTTCTTTCTTGTTCCTTGTTATTTCTGTCTTTCTATTTAAAAAAAAAAGAAAGAAAAAACATAGCGCTAACGAATTTAAGAGTAAAATCCTGAAAGAATATTAATAAAATGAATAAATATAAATATAAATACAAAAAAAAGAATGCCCTGTAATGTCGCTTGGGCCCATGTCACGCCTCACCTGACAACTTCTTTTGGGCGGAGGACCAGGAGTAGTACAGGTTCTCGCCATAGTTGGTGTCACTGTGCTCAAGGTTCTTGGTGGTGAGCAGGTGGTCAGCCCACTTCTGGGCAGAGGAACACAACTTGGCACTCATCGTCAGGTCCGGGACACAGTGTTTCCTACGGTAAGCGTTGTGGGCATCCAAAAACTCCTGTTTGAAGTTGGCATCTGGGGTGGCACAGACAAGTGACTTTTTGGCAAAGTAGGCAGACAGAAAGTACCGAGAACAAGTGGTTCACGCTGTAGGTACACATTTGCCTACGGCCCCAAGGAACTTTCTGATAAAATATTTGGTGTGGTGACAAAGAGACATAACACTAAATATGATTTGTGAATTGTTCCTTATTTAGGCCATGTTCTGCTAACCGTCTAACTGGCAATGATCTTCTGACTCTGCTAACTTACTAGTGTTACTGGAGAGAGGAAGGACTGTCTGAGCGAGGCATCAGAAAGAACAAAGCGGCCCCTGATTGCAGTACTGTGAGAAATCAAAGGCTGAACGGGAAAGATGAACCAACCTGCCATGATCTTTGACGTTCTTCAACCTGCGAGAACACAAAGATGGTTTATCACCTTATCATCTCATATTATGTGTGGCATGGGGCACCAAGAACAAGATGGAACATGTTTTAGTTCAACCCCTCTGCTACTAAAGTTCCAACTGAGGGAGGCCAACCAGACAGAAAAAGCAACGATGGGTAAAATGGCTGTTAGTGAGAAGAGGGTGAGCTGCATCATGGGATAAGAGACACCAGGAGGAGAGGTCTACCTACAGGAAGGGACAAGGCAGCGACTCCCACCCAGTACTCAGATATCTCCCACCTGGGCTCTCAGAACTACCTCCACCCTCCTTGCCACACACACACACACACACACACACACCTGTTATTGCTTGACTTGTCTAACATGCTTGGATACTCTCTGTAACCCTCTGATGCTCACTGACAACCAAATGTAAAGTATCAAATCATAGCACCAGCAATTCCTTCTAAAAATATCTAACACTGTCCAACATCGTTCCTGTTTCCATGGTTACCACATTAAGCTTGTAGGATATTATTGTGTAACATTAAGACATTTCCACTCACTTAGAACCAAATTATTTAGCATAAATAAACGTTGATGCAAATGTGAACAGTACCTTGATACCTTTTAATGGCGGTCGGTAGAGGACCGAGCTCCCTGTCTCTCCCTCGCTCAGCTGAGTGTGCACACACGTCCTGCTGCTCTGGCTCCTGTTTGCTGCAATGCTGGCCTCTCTGCAGATGTGCCGTACATGTTGATGCCGGGAAACTTTTATACGAGGCCTTGCTCTGTCCCTCCCATGCACAGGAGGAGGCTAACATGCTAATTTGCAAGGAATGGGGATTAAAAAAGCCAGTACTGCCACTCATGATGCAGTGACTTCAAAAGCATGTATATGAAGTATAGCGTACATTAAATGCTATATGAATTTTTATACTTTTTCAGTTTGCTGTAAATTGCTTGGCAATAACTTGCCAAAATAAACATGACTGACTGATTTGTGGATGGCACATTTATTTATCTATGCATGCAAATGTACCTATTTCTGCATATATGCACATACTACAGATAGAGAAATCGTTGGGGAGGCGCAACTGGTTAGGCTGCACTGGGTCCCACCCTCTCGGGGGCCCCGCCCAAATGAGAAACATGCCTGGATAATAATAGGCTAAATAATAAGCAGTTATTATTATTTTTTTATCGATTGTATGTAGCCACATTTCATCTGAATGCGTCATTTTTGGCGAAATGTACGCTGGAAATAAACTTAATCTAAATCCTGTCTAAATCCTATTGTGGACATAATCAATTAGCCTAGGCTAACCTGACCTGTGTGGCCATGCTTCTGATTGGCGCTGGCTAACTAGCTAACTTGTTCACAACCTGAGAACATTCATGTCTCGGGAGAGATGATGTGGACCTGCAGTGCTGACTGTTGAGAAGGATGTTGCTTCAGCTTCAGTTACAAAACTTAATCGGAGTATTTGCACCAGGAAGTGCAGCATGGTTACACTGCAGACTGTCAGTCATCAGTGATGTATCATTCCTCATTAATGGTTACACTGCAGACTGTCAGTCAT
>JAABNX020000046.1:3371851-3381954 GCA_015163995.2 Mormyrus lacerda
TCCACCCTAGGCTTATACTCGAGTCAATCATTTTTTCCTGGTTTCTTAGGTAAAATTAGGTACCTCGGCTTATATTCGGGTCGGCTTATACTCGAGTATATACGGTAAGTTTTTTGCTTATTAATTCGTCCCAGTGCTTTGTTTACAGTAATTGATACACTTGCGGTGAGTATATTAGTTTGCATTTGTTAATCCCTCTTAAACATGGTGGTCCAGTGTTTCTTATGAACTGCTTCTTGAATTAAAATTTAATATGAAATAAGGCTGGCTGTAAGGTTTACTCTGGGTGGGATGGTGAATGGAGTCATGTGACTTGGAGGTGGGACATAGGAATAGGGACTTTAGGTTTTGCGAAGGGCTGCAGTAGGTTTAGGGTGCATTTCTGAGATGAAGGGTGGGGGGAGAGATTAAACTGAAAGCAGTTTTAGGTCGTCTGTAGCAAGGCACTGGTATAGGGTATGAGAGTCCATGTCACCTGATGTCACATGACCGCCCGATTGTTCACATAGGCATCACATGTTTACTTTGTTTTTGTTCCTGAAAGCCCATGTGCATCAAAGACAGTAAGTGTGCACCAATGACAAGGCAGCTTACTGAAGATCACTCACGCGGGTGGATTTTTATTGGCTTACGCCACTATCCGTCACTTTTAGGGGGGCACACAGTCACTATCTGGTCCCGGTTCTGTTTCCCCTGCAGTTCCCCCCACCTTGTGCACGTCCGGGAGCGAATCCGGATTGACGGACAACCAATTACCAAAGGTCTCTTCACTAAGTACTTCTGGGATGTGTACAGTCGGTTGGACTCCACTAAGGTAGGTCTGCTCATGGGGGGTGTGGCGCGTGTTAATTTAATGATAAAGCTGTTCATGCAATCACATGGATTTATATTTTACCCGGATCAAAAATATAGAACCATCTATATGTTTTTAATATGACCATTGAATGCTGTTCTCAGTGTTGGAAAATAGTTAAATGGTCTCAGGTCATTTTTCATAGCATTTTGTTTACATAGAATCTTGAGTGGTTGTAAGACACACTCTGCTGAATCTGAAATGCATTGTTAGTTACCCCTGGTCTCACACTGTGTCCTGTGTGTCAGCCATGCTGGCAGTTTTTATTGAGTTTGAGTAATTCAGTTAAAGCCTCTGAAAATGAGAACTGTATCATGGGATGTCATGTGACAGCAGACACAAGGGATTAGCCCCAGCACGTGGGGGCTGAGGCCTGAGCTGTGTGTGTGTGTGTGTGTGTGTGTGTGCGTGTGCGTGTGCGTGTGTGTGTGTGCGTGTGTGTGTGTGTGTGCATGCGTGTTGTCTCTCTGCACCCCAGGCCGCCTATGGGGGCAGCATGCCCGCCTACTTCCGCTTCCTCACCCTCTTGGCCTTCCACGTCTTCCTGCGGGAGAAGGTGAGTGCCCCCCCCCCCCGTCACTCCCCCCCGTAAATGCAATAACTCATGCAATAAAATTCTGATACTGTAATAAAAGTCCTTGTTTTTATAACATTTATTATATAATGTGTAGGTAGCAGCCGCTGTCAGCACAGCTCTGTCCCTCCCCCCTGCAGGGTCCTGGGCTGCCCCCATTTCCTGCCTCCCCCCTGCCTTTATTTTATCCCCCCTGGCTCTTGCGCAGTCCTGAATGAATTGTTATAAGATCACGGGTTGTGATCCTGCCGGAAAAAAATTGTGCTATGGTATTTTTGCTGCATGGCCCAGGCCTAAGCGTCACCCCAGATCGGTGTAGCTACACACTCGCTCCCTGCAGGCTACACGCTTCTTATGTTGGCATGTTATAGTTAGCAAATAGGGACGGTGTGTGTCTTAGTGGATTATGATGCTGTTCCTGTGTTCGGAAGGTCACCAGGTCAAATCCCAGAGTTGACAGAGTGATTTCACCATTGATGGATGTTGATTAACCTCCAATAGTTCTTTTTTATTTACTGTGTGCGTATGCTAAATAATTAAAATGTAGTAAATGTGTTTTGTCACAGGCATGTGTACGTGATGAGTGTGACGTCATGAGTGTGACGTCGTGACCCTTCTCCTCGGTCTCCTGCAGGTGGACGTGGCGGTGATCGAGGTGGGCATCGGGGGGGCCTATGACTGTACCAACATCCTCAGGTGAGGAGCGTCCGGCATGAGTGGCCGCGTCACCACGCCTGCCTGCTCTCTTCGGCTAGTTAGCTGGCAGAAGCTGGAGGAAAGTTCCCTGAGGTGGTGACGGGTTTGTCCCTCCCCTGTCTGTCACGTTACCCAGGGTGTCTCTTTAATGCCCCTGTGACAACAGCAGCCCTCGTCAGGGGCACATAAGGAGAGTTCAGGCTGCGTTCTTGCCCCTAATGAGGCAGAAAGAGGCTTTAGCTGCCTCTGGTCACTCAGCGATGGGAGTTTTTTGTTCCTGACAGAAAGCCGTGGGTCTGTGGAATCTCGTCTTTGGGGATCGATCACACCAGCATCCTGGGAGATAGCATTGAGAAGATTGCCTGGCAAAAAGGCGGCATCTTTAAGGTCAGTGCGTGTGTGTCTGTCTGTCTGTGTGTGTATGACAGTGTGTATGTGTGTGTGTGTGTGTGTGCGCACGCAAAGCTTAACAAAACAACCGGTAATTTATTAATCCTTCTCCTTTTAATTTTTCACATGTGATACTAGTGATGCTTTAATAGTACTTAGTCAGAAATGGTCATAAGTAAGAAATGGCAGGCAACTGGGAGCCTGGAGGTGGCGCAGAACATGGGGGAGGTTGTGACTCTGCCACTCAATATGTAAAGATGGGGGGCTTCTGTGACACTGGGCCCCTGTCGCTGTCCCCAGCCAGAGGTCCCTGCCTACACCGTCAGGCAGCCTGAGGGTCCCATGAAGGTGCTGCAGGAGCGAGCCAGAGAGATCGGGGTAAGGCTGACTCTCAGCTGACTCTCCTGTTCTTTGTCCTAAAGCCCCTCCCTGTGTTCCCTGCCCCACCCCCAAAGAGTAAAATCTTTCCTGACTCTTTGTGTAAGTAACTCATTAGATTGCTTGGCTGTGCTGGTTAGTTCGCCGGTAAACTCTTCTGCACTAGTAAAGCAGAAGTGAGCGTTTTGGTTGTGAGGGTGTGACCTAGATGGGCAATTTCTCCGAAATTTGATAAGTTTGCACATTGAACCTCATCCGTCTGCTTATCTCAGTCTGGGTGGCACTGGGTCCTGGAACCCATCCCAGGCAACATGGTGGCGGGGGGGTCGTCACCCTGCGCGGGAGGGGGGGTCGTCACCCTGCGCGGGAGGGGGTTATGGTGTCATTCAGAGGCACAGACAATGTGTCGATGCTGGAAAGTCAGATGGTACTAAGCAGTTTTGAGTCACAGGAAACTGCATGGGGGGAGGGGCATTTTTCTAGCGGTTTTTCATTGGGGGGTTTATTAATAAATGGAAGGTAGCACTGGAAAGACACACAGCGGGTATTGTGGAGATATTGAGTATTTTTGGGGGATTTTTACTATTTTTAAAAGAAACTGGAGCCAAAATGTCACTCTTCAGCATTACAGTGATTTACACACAAACCGACTGACCTGTGCGGGGACGTCCAGCATTGAGCTGCGGGTGCCGGTATTCTCCTGCCTCTGTGGTGCCGACCGCATCACTTCCTGGCAGGTTGCCCTTTGGGCTGCGGCTGTGCCGAAGCCGCCATGCTTTGTCGCTCGGGGCTCCCTCAGCTCTGCTCACATCGCGCTCTCCTCCTCCTAGTGTCCCCTCTGCGTGTGCCCTGACCTGGAGGAGTACGACGGCCCGGGTCGGCCGCTTCGTTTGGGTCTCGCCGGGCAGCACCAGCGCTCCAATGCTGCTCTTGCCCTCCAGCTGTCTTGGAGCTGGCTGCAGCGCCACCAGGTGGCAGGTACAGTATTATTACAGGTGGCTGTTTTGGTAGGAGATGCTGCCTTAGTGATGCCACATGTGACCTTTACTGGCCCCTTATCTTCTCTGATATCCTAGGTAACTGGTGGCCAGTGCTCTCCAGGGAAGCTGCCTCTGTTTCCATGGCAATGCCATTCCCGCCCAGTTTCGCCATGATAAAAGGTCAGTTAAAATCTATTATAATGAATGAATGTGTATGTTTTGATGCTATGTGTGTAGCTAGTGCTGCTACTGAATCTGTCAGTAATCCAGGTAATTTTAGCTGTTTTCCCTGCTTTGTACACTGGTGTAAATGTTCATTTTTTCCCTAAATTATTCTCAAGGAAAATGGTTTCAGCCAGTATAACTCCAGCCGGGGTGAGGTAGTATATTTTATGGAGCAGAAATCTTGTCATTTTCGTTCTTGTGTATTTAAACCGAAAATGGTTTTAATCTCTGCTTTCTATGTAGTACAATATACATGGCAGTATATTTTCTGTTTAGCAGATACTTTGTCCAAAGTGACGTGCAAGTGAGGTAAATCAACTAGACATAAGTGCAGCTAGGTTGAGCTTCCAGTGAGTGAAAAGGTCCAGGTGTAAGCAGCACTGGAGCAGGAGCTACACAACATCTACCAAACAAAGCAAGAACCAAATAAGACAGTTTTTCAGATCAGCAGGTAATGCAGCACTGAGAGCATCCTGGGAACACGGTGGTGTCGGGCTAGTGGAGTAATTCCTGAGAGTCTTGAGGCATTTAATGAAGATGCTGAGGGAACCTGCTGGTAGTACTTGGCTTCTTTCTCTCTCTGACCTCGTCCAGGGCTGGAGGACACCGAGTGGCCGGGGAGGGGCCAGATCTTACGACATGGTTTCCTGACCTACTATCTGGACGGGGCCCACACCATGCGCAGCATGCAGGCCTGTGTGCGCTGGTTCAGCCAGGAGACCTCCAGCCAAGAGAGGGCGCTCAGGTGAGTGCCGCCACCTCCGCACTTAATCGGGAACAGGCCTCCCAGGAGCCTCCTCATTCAGGCGGTGCTCTCCGTCTCCTTCCCAGGGGCCCGGTGGTGCGCGTGCTGCTCTTCAACACCACGGGGGAGCGGGACTCAGCCCCTCTCCTGAAGCTGCTGGCGGTGAGTCCCAGAGCTGCGTGGCCCCGGGGGGGGGAGGTTTGCATGCGATCCTGTGTTTGGGGGCAGTATGTAGCTCAGCAGTTTAAGATTCGGATGTGTGTGTGTGTGTGTGTGTGTGTGTGTGTGTGTGTGTGTGTATTTGTGTATTTTCAAGACGGGCATGATGGGATATGAGACATGAAGTATTCCGATGTACCTCATATAACTCCTACTCATGGCCTCCTGCATGTTTGCTTGATCTCCCACAGCCCTGCCAGTTTGACTTTGCCGTTTTCAGCCCCAACATCATAGAGACCGTTGGCTCAAATGAAGGTTAGTGTTGTGTGATTTGGGTATTCTGTGTGCATTTTAAATGTTACCTTATGTGTGAGAGCTTGTGTTCTCAAATCCGTGGTGACTGCGCTTTGCGCCTGGGACAGATCCCCCGAATCCCAGCATGGAGAACATGCTTGCTCGTTGCCTGGACAACCAAAGCAGCTGGCGAAGCATGAGTGGCCAGAGGGAGCGACTGGAGGCCGAACGAGTCATCCCATGCGGCATCCCCCTTGTGGCCGGGCTGAGGAACGACGCCCTTGTGTTCCCCTGCATCCTCAGCGCCCTCCAGTGGATCAGCCAGGGAAGGGACCCTGTCCTGCTGCTACCAAAGGAGCATGTGATGCAGACTCATCCTGGCGTCGTGTCCAGGGCCCTGCCACTGCGGGAAGCTGCAGGGGTCCAGGTTCTCATTACTGGAAGCCTACATTTAGTTGGGGGGGCCCTAAGGCATTTGGATCCTGCCATGCTGAACAGCTAGCTGGAGTGTTCTGATTGGCTGATTTTCAGATACCCAAAGTTCTGGAAAGTTTCTACACTGAAGAGAGAACCTTTTTGGGTTAAATGTCATGTGATTAAGCTACTGCCTGCCTTCTTGTGTTTTTTTTTTTCCTAGGAGTCCCCCCCCATGAGAAACTCCCTGTTGTTTTCCTCTGGATATCTGTTGTTTCCCAGTTGCTGGTGTGCAGTGATTTTTTTTTTATGCATGGCCCACATTTAACAGGCAAATATATTTCTTTGTTAATTATAAAGACATTTTTAACTTAGTCTGAATTATATATTTATATACAGAAATTGGATATTCTCCAAAGCTGACTGTCAAGTCATTTAATATTGAGTACCTGCCAGTACCGAGTCCTGATCCGATACTTTTCCAGGATAATACAGTTACGCAGTGGACACTTCAGGTATGTGTGACAGTTGAATAGCTTCACGCTGCACAAGGAAACAACTGCCTGCATCCAAGCGGTTCCTTAAGATTTTACTTTACGCAAAATGAACAAGCTAATGTATCTTTATAAATAAATGAGTAATATAATCTAAATTCCGCTTTGTACTCGTTTGTACTCAGTAAGGCCGATACCGATCAATTGAGAAATGACAAAACAAAAAAGGTGCAGCATTAATGTGTCTGAATATTTAGTGCTGTTTTAATGTAGCATCAGGATGATCTCAGGTGAGGAGCGTCCACCCTCATGAAGCAGCGGTTTAACACCTGAACGCCATCTAATCCACTTCCTCAGAATATTTTGGGATTTTGGTGCAAACCAAAGCAGATCCTTTACCACTATAACAAAGCAGCAAATGGGCTGTTTAAGTAGAGATACACAATATATCGCTTGACATATCAGCGTCGGTCCAAATCTGTATTGATCCAGAGATTTTTGTCAATTTTCAAAGTTAGCAACACCTGAGCTAAACTGCTCTCAAAAAAATTACCAATCTGTACCTTTGAGGGTACAAAACTTGTCACTGAGACTGTACCCTCAAGGGTCTGCCATTTGTACCCTATAGCTGTAGGTAAATGTACCTTTTAAGGTACAGAAATGGACTCAGGAACATTTTTGTACCATTGGGTACATTAATGTTGTTTGTACCTTTAGGTATAAGGGCTGTTCCCCTTTTTCTGAGCTTATAGGTGACATCAGCAGCTGCCCGGGCTGCCAGCTGCGGAGGGTACCAGCAGTTGTATTGCCACAGCGTGCACCGCATGAGACAAAGTGCAACTGGCTCATTCGCACCCTTAGAAGTCCTCGCACCATCTGCGGTATCGACACAAAACAGCTGTGTGATGCAGAGCACCGACTTAGCCAGCAAATTTCACCTTGTGTCTTACACCTGCATTATCCTTTCATCAGAGAAATACAATCTGGACATAATAGACATCCTTCCCTAACTGGCCCTACTACCTACGCCTCAGTGGCCATATTGACATGCAGGGAAAACGTCCCAGGGTTTGACTGTGTTAATATCCTTCATCATTTTAATGAGTGTAATGGCTGCTGTGCAGTGAAACATGACATTTTTTGTCATACAAATCCATCTTCGTCATCATGAGTAAAGATTATTAATAGGATGAGAAAACATTTTTTTAAAATCACAATTGCAAACAGAATCATATTACAATACTAAAAAAGTGTGCACATTCCAAGTCTATATTCAGTTTAGCAGTTGGATTTTATGAAAAATCTAATTTCTACAATAATCCCATTGGAGTATCAGAATTAACACAATTAAAATTAACGCTATCAAAGAAATAATGCTTTATGCCTAAACACCAGTTAAGATATGATTTGTGATTAGTTTATAATTTAATGTGTTTGTTATATAAGAATGTTGATTTTTGCCTTTATTATATAAGATTAAACAATGAATGATCTCTCCCATCATTCACGCGTAAGCGGAGTTTGCGGTTTTCACCAAAAAAAAAAATTCTGTGCATTTGGTCAATAGAGGGCGCTACGGTGCCGCCCTCTCTATTTTAAAAGGGATTTTTCTTTCTAAAATATTTTTAAATAAGCAGGAATTGCTTATTTTTAAATGTCTATGTGTTGATTATGCATAATTATTTGTAATATATATTGAAAAAATTAAAATCAGCTTCATATTTGTCCCCCAGTCACTCAATCTCATTCAAGTACCCAGACCAACTTGTGTGTATGAGGCCATTGTGGGCTTTATGAACGCCGACACCTCACAGTTTGTACGTTAAACACTGTGAGAAGGTGCCAACAGCTCATGCAAAGGTGCAAAATGCCAGTATAGAACAATGCAATACTAGTCTTACCCAATAATTCGGTTACTACAGGGGTGGGAATCCTTTATCCGCAATGGGCCAGTTTATATGCAGGTATTTGGTATTAATTTTAAGTCAGATGTGTGAGGACTCTTCAGCCAATCAGTTCTCTAATTAGTAATTAGGGAGTTGCAGCGAAAACCTGCAAAAACAGCAACCCTTCGTGGGTAAGACTGTATCCCTCTGGGTTATTCTGTAACAATCATTATTGCATAAAGAGCTAAAAGACTGTTTCAGTAGGTAGGTGAGAAGGAGCACAGGTAAATTCTGTGTCGTGTTTGGATGGACGTAAAGTAATCCACCGTTCTAAAATGTGGCCCTTACTTAGACGAAGAGAATTCTGAAACAACAGTGCTTTTTTAACAGTAGTGGCAGTTCCACTGAATTAGATGTTGCACATTTTGAATATGAGAATTGAAAAGCTGAATGGACTTAATTTCAGGGAAAAAATGCTATAATGCAAACAGGTTTTCACAGTCACTTGCAGTTGTTTTTTGGGGAGTCAAATGAAGTAATTACAAAAACTGCAACGGAAACCACATTCTCACATTAGCTGCGCAAGACATGACTAGTACTGCATGCTAACCCACGGACAAGCTGACTCCGAAAGTGAGGATGACAATAATGATGATGATAAATGGCAACTATTATACACATGGCATGATTAATGGAAATTAACCCTATTCACATTGTCACTTATTAACTTATTATTCACTTGTATTTTGCGGTAATGACAGATTCAGTGGGAATGTCAAGAAGATGGAGCAAGATTTAGTACAACTGACCATCTCAGAAATACATGAGAGATTACATCACACTAATGAGGGCAGACTGTGATTGGTGGAATAACTTCTAAGGCACAGAAACTATAAAGTCTCAGCTTCATGTATCGCACTCATCTGCATTTTCCTCTGGGGGGCGCTATTCACCCTGTGCTTTGCATGCCTGATGACCGAGTGTGTGGCTGCGCCGGTTGGTGACTGGCAGTTGTAGCCCCAGCAGCAGTACCTGGGCTGGGTTGCTGCAGTACTCAGTTGTCACAACTGTGACTGCGAGGTGATGCAGCATGTCTGTTGCATTGTGTCATAGTGGTGACTGCGCTGTGATGCAGCCTGCCTGTCCCAGTGTGTCACAACTGTGACCGTGCAGTGATGTAGCATCCCAGTCAAAATGCATCACAGCAGTGACTGTGTAGCTATGCACATGCTTATTGCAGTGTGTCATAACTGTGCCCATGTAGCCATGCAGCATGCCTATTGCAGTGTGTCATAACCGTTCCTGTACAGCTATGCAGCATGCCTATTGCAGTGTATCATATCTGTGGCCGTATAGCTATGCAGCATGCCTATTACAGTGTATCATAACTGTGGCCGTATAGCTATGCAGCATGCCTATTGCAGTGTGTTATAACCGTTCCTGTATAGCTATGCAGCATGCCTATTGCAGTGTATCATATCTGTGGCCGTATAGCTATGCAGCATGCCTATTGCAGTGTGCCTTAACTGTGGCCGTATAGCTATGCAGCATGCCTATTGCAGTGTGTCATAACCGTTCCTGTACAGCTATGCAGCATGCCTATTGCAGTGTATCATATCTGTGGCCGTATAGCTATGCAGCATGCCTATTGCAGTGTGCCTTAACTGTGGCCGTATAGCTATGCAGCATGCCTATTGCAGTGTATCATAACTGTGGCCATGCAGCATGCCTATTGCAGTGTGTCATAACTGTGGCCGTATAGCTATGCAGCATGCCTATTGCAGTGTGTCATAACTGGTTGTATAGCTATGCAGCATGCCTATTTTCGTGTCTCATAACTGTGCTCGTGCAGCTATACAGCATGCCTATTGCAGTGTGCCTTAACTGTGGCCGTATAGCTATGCAGCATGCCTATTTCAGTGTGTCATAACTGTGGTCGTATAGCTATGCAGCATGCCTATTGCAGTGTGCCTTAACTGTGGCCGTATAGCTATGCAGCATGCCTATTGCAGTGT
>JAABNX020000046.1:3391792-3405580 GCA_015163995.2 Mormyrus lacerda
AACGGGAGGGTGATGGGTGCCAAAGAAAAACAAACGCTCTTTACATGAACCGTGTGCAATAACTGAGGTGGGTGTGCTGAAGATCCGTGGAGGCGTGATGCTTTTTCCAGAGGGGAGGGCATTTTTAGCAAAATAAACATGCCTTCCTGGCCCAAGGAAGCCGATAGGCCACTAGACCACCGGGGATATGCCGCCTGTCCGGGCACCAGCTTTGGATATTTGGGGGCGAGATCTAAAGCTGGGGCCTGCCATTCCTCCACCCCCCCCCCCCCCCCCCCAGCTGGGGGTGAAGGGTGTTCAGAGGCCTCACCGAACAGATAATAGCTTATCAGAGCCATTTTGGCTGCAGTGCTAATGCCCCCAGAGAACATGGTGTGCTGCTGGGGGTCTCTGTCCTCTGGGGGTCTCTGTCTGCTAGGGGTCTCTGTCTGCTGAGTTACCTGCTGCCTTTTTTTGAGAAGCACACCCTGCCACCCCCCAGATAAGGCCTATCTGCTGATGGGGAATCAATGACATCAGCATTGGGGAATGCCCCAGCAGTGCCCCACTGTCCCACTACCGCAGGTTATATGGGGGGTGGGGTCACATTGGCCAGATAAGGCAGGTGTGGGAGGAAACCAGTGCTAAGCTGTGCATGGGATCACACTGCAGGGTGTGTGGGTGTCTGTGTTTGTGTGTGTGTGTTCATGTGCTCCTGCCCGTCCATGTGATCACATGTGCATGGGTGTGTCCATGTGCACTAGCATGATGTACGTGATGTGCGCTAACCTGGCTCTGACTATGTGGCAGGTACTGAGAGCTCAGCATTGTGCTGGGGGGGGGGGGGTGCAGGAGCCCACACATATAATGACTGGGAACGGCCATGGGGTCAAAGGGTAGAGGCCCAATACAAGGGGCATGCGGGGGAGTGTAGAGGGGCACAGTGTGACTAGATAGACTCTCACACTCATGCATGTGCCACTAGAGCGATGGATGGAGTCGGTGGGCAGGGGAAGAATGTGTAACCCCCCCCAATACCATGGAGCCCCCCCTGGCCCCCACCCTGTGCCATTTCTCGAGCAGTAAGCACGTGTGTTTGACGCTCAATTCAAAGTCTGCAGTGTGAATAATTCCAGCACATTTTCCAGGAGTTTCTGAGACAATCAGCTGTCCTGTGACCTCCACTTCGCCACTGACAGAGAGAGGAGTCACAGGTCAGAGGTCGCGAGGTCGTCAGAGGGTGCAGCCTTTTCACTAATCCTGCCGCATACTTCACCACGGCTACCATGGAGACCGTGGGCCGCCTGGCACCATATAGCAACCGTTGCCGGGATCCTCCGAAAAGCGTTTTCGGGAAATGAACCACAACTCAGGGTGGGGGGGGGGAATGGGAGACCAGGTGTGGGTTGGGGAGGGGGTGGAATTTGCCACAGTTGCCTGGCAGGCAAGAGGGCATCGGGGCAGGAGCCAATGAGGAAGGGTGGAAGGGGCCAGTAAACCGAGCCACTCATGTGGGCCGGTCCTGGGACCGACTGCCCCGAAAGCTGATTGGATTTCCCCCCTGACACTTACTGTGTCTGCAAGGGCTTCAGCAGTTTGGCGTTTCACGGGGAATCCGTCTAGCGCGCTCACACCCGCCATGGGAGTTCACAGTGTGCCAGGCTGACACGTGCAGCGCCTGCAGCAGGGGTCGGGGGTGTCCACCAGCAGGGGCCCAGAAGGCTACGGCTAAGCTGCTCCTCACCTCCCATGCCATGTGGGTCCTCTGGGATGCTGCGACTCTGTCCCTTAGATTTTCCAGGGCTCCCCCTGTCCCTCCACAGCACCCACCCCCCCTCCCCACTTCACTCTCATTAATATCTTCTGCCCGAGCGGAAGAATCTGGAACAAAGCGGCAATCAGAAAAGCAGACCGTGGAATGCGGTAACTCTGCACGGGGGCACGCGATTGGCTGGTTCTGCGTGACACAATAGAAGGCAAAGTCCACCCCCCCAAAACGCTTGGCCCCCTTACTGACAAAGATGCACCCTACCATGGACGATCCTGGTAGAGGAGAGGGACCACTGCAGAGCCGAAATGCTGACAGCTGCTCCACACAAAAGTTTTTAAATGTCATATATAAATTACAGAGACTTACTTTTTGAATGTAACTTTCTTTATGTTTTTAGTGAAACTCCAGACTCGTTTGTTTGTATTGGGGCACGATGCAGTTCCAGAAATCGCACACTGAGGAATTTCGAATCCTCTCTTGTTTTATTTTTTCAGGTAAACGTGGATGAAACGCCGTGCTAAGCTAAGATATTGGGTGTCACTGCAGAATGGATGTTTAAAACGAGGGGCAGGTGGTGAGCGAGACATTGAAAGACGATGCATTTTGCTTAACTGAGTGGCAAACATCCATCCAGGCCTTAGTCAAGGTCACCGTCCTGTTTCCATAAACTTTGACTGACTAACGTCTTTGGCGACTTTGAGAAAGTTCTGGAGATGAGGTGAGGTGCCGTCGAAACAGCGACACTAATTAAACCACTGAGACGCAACGTAAGGGAAGCGCAGCTGTGACGGCAGGATCAGCCCACACACTCCGAGTAATAAAAATAATCCTTTACGATAATCAGTGACCTTTGTTGTGAGGCTTGCAGATTGGCACCTCACCCCGTCTGCGGGGGAGGTTGGTAATGGCACTGGGACAGGATGGATGCATAAGTGAGCTAAACTGCAGCTTAAAATGTAAGAATATGACGTGTTCCCCGCACCCCCAACCTTAGGCTCACTCACATCTTTCAATTGGCCTGACATCTGAATTCTAGAATCTTCCAGCACCCGTTTGACTCGTTGACAGATGAGACGTGGTCCCGGTCCCTCAGTTGGCCCTGGTGTCGCCTCCCTGAGGGTCACCCCCAAAACCCCCCCGGCGGTGGCCTTGAGTGATTGCCCCATGGCACACCCAGCAGGGCGGCTCGGTCAGCATTACCCGGTTAAGTCCTCTGTGGCCGATTTGCTCCGGTCACCTCTTTGCTGGTACAGCTGCTCCGATGGTGCTGGGTTTCTTTTTGGGGGGTGGGGGTGCTGCTAGACACCTGTTCAGCTTTTACCACATGGGAATGCAAAAGCACCTGGCTCATGGTTTCGAAAACAGGAGTTTGGAGATTCCGTACGATGGACTTGGATTAAAGGATAATAAACCCTATCAGTCCATGTTTATCCACGCCGGAAAAGATTCATCTACTCGTGACATTTCTTGGGGGAGAGGACTGTCTGGGCCTCACTTGACCACACCATATGGAGTGTGATTTGTGTACTTTGCCCCCCGCCCCGTGTGCTTTTTACATTTAAACGGGAGGTCTTAATAGTCTGATTGAGATCATTCCCCCCATTGTCTGGAAGATAAGCACCGAGGCCCCCGCTGCCCTCGTTAACGTGGACAATTAGGGTGGGTCCCTGTGGTGCGTGTGCTTGGAAGGACGCGAGCGAAGGAGCTAATAACTCTGGGAAAACAAAGGAGTCCCACGAACTCCTTTGTGGGTATTGTGGCCTGTTTCTGACTGATTTGCTCCTGGGCTTTGAGTACAGCAGGTTTTCACTTTTTCTCTACTTGGTGAGATGTTTATTTATTCGTTTAAAGTGCTTTATTGCCTTTACAGGTGACGCAGTATGAAGTGCGCCCCCTGTCGTTTCCAGCTTAAGTCTTTAATGAAGTCTCGCCCTCCTTTCGTGTGCAGTGCTGCATTTATGGCGCCGCCCTGTGGATTGAGTCTCCAACCTCTGAAAACTGGCCTGTTCTTTCGTACAGGGATCGCCTCCATGGCCCTGACAGAGAGCTGCATGTCCTCCCCTTGCCGAAACGGCGGCACCTGCGAGAGCGTGGGGGGGGATTACGTATGCCGCTGCCCGCAGGAGGGGTTGCGCTACATGGGCCGGGACTGCGGGGAGCTGTATGACGCCTGCGTCTTCGTCGCCTGTCCCAACTGCATCAGCATTCCCGGCACGGACCACTACTCTTGCCCGTGTCCGGTTGGTTCCCACGGTGACGACTGCCAGACCCCCATCAACAGCTGCTCTGACGACCCCTGCGGCAACAATGGCAGCTGCTGGGAGGACGACCACGGGTTCAAGTGTGTGTGCCCCCCTGGCTTCTCGGGGATCTTCTGTGAAGAGGAAGAGAACAAGTGCCTGTCGGAGCCGTGCAGGAATGGCGCCATCTGCATGGACGCCCCTGGCACCTACCAGTGCTTCTGCGTGCCCGGTTTCCAGGGCAACAACTGCGAGATCGACATCAACGAGTGCGCCTCACGCCCCTGCGAGAACAACGGTACCTGCGTGAACGGGAAGGACCGCTACGAGTGCCTGTGTCCACCAGGGTTCACAGGTAAGCCACCGCCCCCCCACCCCCATTCTCCAATTTCTCATGTGCTACCAGACGTGGAAAGTTTAGGTCCAGACAGTAAAAATCCAGATCAAGATTTTGCTTCAACCACCCAGTTGAGTACCTACTCTATGACTGTGGGTCTTAATGCTCAACTGGTTGGTTGAAGCAAAATCTTGGTCTGGACTTTTACTCTCCAGACCTGAACTACCCACCCCTGTGTGTTATAACCAATTCTTTTGTGGGCAGGTTTTGGTCCAGAATTAAACCCCCCACCAAAAAACAGAATCATTTTATTCGCCAAGAACAAATAGGAATTTCTTTGGATGCAGGTGGTGGCAGAACACAAACAAGTAAACATACAATTAATAATATAATTAACACAAAAGTACAAAAACAATAAATTGAATAAAAGTTAAACAGAGGTAGAAATAAAATAAAAAAACAAAATAAAACAGAAAAAAAGATGGCAATTAATGAATAAACCTGTAGACAAATAAACAAAGTGACACAACCAAACGTGGGGTAATATGCAGTTTATGTACAGATGAGCGGTTTTGTTAATTTGCTAAACGACCCGTAAACTTTGCCTGGTGCTCTGAGGAGCTGGCTAACGGACGGCCAGCTTCTCCGTCCTCCCTCAGTCTTTCTCGCTCCCGACTGGGCTCGCGGTATGTTAAGTGCCTCACTTGTTATCTGTAGAGATTTTGTCCTGGTGGCTGAGGCGTATCTCAAGTTCCTGGGGAGCTCGCCAATGCACGAGAGGCACCGTTCAAAATGGAGCAGCGGCGAGCGGACGCGATCCGATCATGGGGCACAAAAACGGTCACACAGCCCCCTAGGGACAAAGGCACAGCATATATGAGATACATGTATAGTGGTCATCCCAGCTGGATTGATCAGATATCTGTTGTTTAGTAACCAGCGACAGCAGCTACGCCAGTCCCTCCCAAAATCTGTTAGGATACTAGACCACACACCTTGGAGCCGTTACTGAACACAAACCAGTATTGAACAAGCAAACAATGACTGCAGCCAACCATCACGAAGAGCTCTGGAAACCTTTTAAAATTTCTTTCTTGCACAAATCTAAGAATATCTTTTTCTTTCTTTCCATCCATATGTTCATCTACCCACATGTTTTAACGGGATGAATTTGTAGTTTTTGTTTCTTTTTGGGTTTCGAGGTTTCGACTGTCATGGCTGACAGAGTAACATGCGCATAACTAGCCACACTCCTG
This sequence comes from Mormyrus lacerda, assembly GCA_015163995.2. Lineage (NCBI taxonomy): Eukaryota > Metazoa > Chordata > Actinopteri > Osteoglossiformes > Mormyridae > Mormyrus > Mormyrus lacerda. Next base: position 3,397,376 of record JAABNX020000046.1, read on the forward strand.
CTAACCAGCGCCCCTTCTAACCAGGTCTTCCCAGCATCTAACCTGTCTGCGGTATGACCTGAAGTACAGAGTAATGTGCTCTCAGGGTGTCAGGATGCATGTTCACTGCTTTCAGGGGAAGAGCAGCTGTTTAAATGAAAGTGAAATCTGCATGAAATCTGAAATGGGCCCAGACTCACAAGTCAGCCACGTAACAAAAGAGCCCGTGGTGGCTAATATGAGGTCAGTTACTCAGCTGTAAAAGACACCTGGCAGAGACAGTTATTTAGCTGGAGAGTCAGGGAGACATAAAGGATGAGAGATAAAGAGGAAAGGACAGAGAGTGGAGCTGCTGCAGGCCCCCCCCAAACACACACGGGCCCCCCCCCCCAAACACACACGGTACTCCCACTAGGGATACGTAGGGATGCGTTCCTACCATCCATGCTAAATTTATGTCCTTGACAGTTACTGTGTTTACTCAGTGGTACCAGGGTATGCTGAGTATGCTGCTAGTCAGTAATGGGCCTATATTTTGTATAGAATTTGGCCAAACGTGTGTGTGTGTTTGTGTGTGTGTTTGCGTGTGCATGCAGGAGTGAACTGTGAGGTGGACATAGACGAGTGTGAGTCCAGCCCCTGCCGGAATGGTGCCGCATGCTCCGACTACGTGGACCTGTACACCTGCGACTGCCTGCCGGGCTTCGCTGGCTGGAACTGCGAGATCGACATTGACGAGTGTGCCAGTCTGCCCTGCCACAACCAGGGCCACTGCCTCGATTTGGTGGACAGGTATGACAGCTGATCTCCCAGGGTGCCCAGGAGACCAACCATGACATCAGGTGACCATGCCACCTTAAAGGTCAAAGGTCAAGTGCCATTATTTGACTGAGCAGTAGCCTTTTAATTTGACAATGACCTTTATTTGATTTGACCTGGCCTTTAATTAGGTTTTTAAATAGACTAATATATTTACTTCTGATTAAAAACAGTTTGAGATTTCTGGCTTAGCAATCAACAACTACATATATTTGTATCGTATAGATTGATAGATAGATGCATGATGGATGGATGGATGGATGGATAATAGAGATAGATAGATGTATGATGAATGGATGATTAGATAGATAGACAAATACTTAACACAACAAACGTTTAAGGCCTGCTTTACAGCTGTGTACCATATGCTGTAACCTGACATTCATCTGATTTGTATAATGTATCATTTTGAATAATGGCGTACATGGTACTGAAATTTAAGACTGTTCTGGGGGTCTGTGGGGAGGAGTTTGATGATGTTTGCCATGTCTCGCAGTTATAAGTGTGACTGCAGTAACACCGGATACACCGGCTTCTTCTGCGAGGAGGAAATCCTGGAATGCTTATCGAACCCGTGTCAGAACAGCGCCACCTGTCAGGAGGAGGTCAATGGCTACAAGTGTCTTTGCTGGCCAGGTGGGTCAAGCCACTTCACACACTTGCATCGATCGTCTGACATTTTTTCATTCGGGAAGATTTGCGTACTTCTCCACGGAACCAATTCTGCTCCTATAGACTTCATGGGAGATTTATGTTAAATGTACATATTCATTACATATTTGGGTTGCAGGAGGAGACAGGAACCACTTCTAAAAGACAGTGATGCAAAAAGTTGTGAGATATCAAAGTCTGTACACGCCATCAGCTGCTGTTTTAGAAGTGGGACATTAGTGTTAGTACTGCCCTCCAGTGGCCGATAGAAGGACTGGCAGAAATCAGTCCGAGAAGGCTGTTACGGTGCCTCTCGGCATTTGTCTTTATATTCTCTTTCTCCCATACCATCATTAACAGTGTTGCTAGGGGGAGAGGAGACTAAACCGGTTTAACACCCGTTTTTGGAACTTGACATTTTGACCTAAGTAAATGCGGTTCCCTCGGACATGAACGCTGCCCCCTTTCATTAAATGTAGCGGCTCCTAACCGCGACGCTACCTGCTAGTCCAGCCAGTTGGCTCAAAACGAGTTAATCTTGTTCTGTGTGACAGCAGATGGTCTCCCAATTAATCGAATAACACCAAAACCATCTGCTAACAAATCGTCGTGCTGTTAGTCTGTGAGTGCGGCATTACTCTCTCTCTAGCAGCTTTTAATCAGCACGGCGTGCCGACTGCGCCTGCGTGAGATATAGCTAAATGGTTATAAGCGCGTTGTCGTCACTCAGGTTTCGAGGGCGCGCACTGCGAGATAGACATCGACGAGTGCGCGGACGAGCCGTGCGTGAACGGCGGCACCTGCCTGGAGCGATCGAAAGCCTCCAGCTATACTGACGGCGCTGGCTTCAGCTATGCCGTGGCGGAGGGCTACGACTGCGTCTGTCTGCCCGGATTCACAGGTAATTCCAGCCTGTCTGACCGCGCACTTCGCTCCGGAGATTCGCTTGTTAACTCCCCTCCGATGCTGAACCGGATGCCTGTGCTTTAAGGGGAAACCTGCTCGGTGGACGTGGACGAATGCCAGTCCCTGCCCTGTCTAAACGGAGGGACGTGCATGGATCTGACCGACGCTTATCAGTGCTTATGTCCACCTGGGTTCACAGGTGAGGAACCCCGTCCCCCACCTTCCCACCCCCCCAAAGTCCACGCAGTCGCTCCCTTCTCCCAGCTCCGACACACACCCAGCATGGCAAGATGGTGGAAAACCTACCTGCCTACTGCCTAGGGGAATATTAATAATCAGCACCCAAATCAGAATCCTACTGTGTAGTGACCCCTTATGGCTTCTGCTTGTCTATGCAGACATGAGTATTTTTAATAAAAAATATAATAATACGTCCATCTCCTGCCTATCAGGGTATAAGGATGTGATTCCAGTAACAATACTCGTAATTGTGCCCTATTAAATACCAGGGCATTTTTGACTTTTGGGGGGGCTCGTGAGGGCTTGAGTGGGAGCTTATTGTACAGCCCTTTTAGTACAGCTGCATTAACACATAGAGTTAAGTATTACCACCCGTCCGGCTATCCTGAACACCACGGGCAACTTACACCTGCTAGTTATTCATTCCTTTGGGTTGTCGGACGAGCCTGGAGAGTCCTGAGGACAAACTACTAACTACACACACACAGAGAAGGCTGAATTTGAACCCCCAACCTTGGAGATGTGAGGCTATGGCACCACTGTGTGGCTAAGTAGATTAAGACACTTGGCCTTTGGTTGGAAGGTTGTTGGTTCAAATCCCAGACTTGACTGAGTGATGTCACTGTTGGCCCTCTGTTCGAGGTGCTTAAGCTCAATTGCTCTAGCGACTGGCTGAACCTGAAAATGTGCCATTTTGGATAAAAGCACCTGCTAAATAGTAATAATTCTTATCGTTATTATGAACAACACAAAGGCAGTCGCTAGTAGTTTAAAGTAAAGTGTTTTCTACAGGCAAACAGCGGCATGTGCTCATTAACCCATGTGAAGTAATTAGAAACGCTGGACAATCCCCCCCCACCCCTGGCCATCCATCGCGTGGGGCTGCGGACTAACATTCCTGCTGTCAGCGCAGACGGGGGCCGGCTGGGAGGGCGGTGGGCGGGCGGATGGGGGAGGTGAGGATTAGAGCAGAGCCGGGACAGGGCTTGGAGTGGGGAGGGTAGGAGGCCAGAGCAGGGTGGGTTGTTCCTTAATCGCTCCTGCCTGCCTGGCACTGAGGAGAAGGAGGAGGAGGAGGAGGAGGAGGAACCGAGAGAGAAGGAGAAGGAACAAGTACAGTGTCAGACACGGACTGAGGTAAAGATGGGAAAGGGGGCCGTGCGAGCGCTCCTGCTGGGACTGCTGGTGCAGACAGTTAAACCCCCCCCCCCCCCCGCTGGTGCCCGGCTGCTCTCGGTTAGTCCGGGGGGGAAGAAGGGGCTGCCGCTAGTGCTGTTTTGACTGCGTACAGATGGAGGTGATTCTTTCTGAAAGTAAGGATTATGGGGTCGTTTCAAATACCCGGCTCGTCAGACGGATTAGCATAGCCGCGCGGGCGTCCCGGTGCTGGGCAGGTTCTCGTGCCGACTGGGCTCGCTGGTTTCTTAGGGCGCCGCTCTGCTGCGGTCAGTCAGGAGCTGGATATAGAACGATCACGATATCTTTCTAGTCATGCCGCTTCCCACAGGCATCAGCCTCATGGCCGAACATGGACCCCAGGGGTCCTGTGGGGGGTTTGAGACCAGCTGCCTGGTTTAGGGTTAAGGTTAGGGTTGGGGTTAGGATTGGTTAATGTTTGATATGCTTTCTAAGTGTTTAGCTTTGAGCAGTTTACTGGAATCATCATTTCAGCTTTTTGGTTGCTGGGGAGACCTGTGATTTTTTTTTTGGTCCTGGTTGGAAGTGTGTGGATGTGGGGGCTTCCTGCTGACTGTGATCTCCGGGATGTGAGAGACCGGGTCGAGGCTAAGGATTTGCCTCTGGGTCGTCGTTCACAGGTGCGTACTGTCAGCTGGACATCAACGAGTGCCTGAGCGCACCATGCCAGAACGGGGCATCCTGTCTGGACCTGCATGCTGGCTACACCTGCCGGTGCCCCCAGCCCAAGCCCGGCCAGGCTCCCTGGGGTGGCACCCACTGCGAGGTGCTCTTAACCGGCTGCGAAAACCACCGATGTCAGAACGGCGCCACCTGCTGGCCGCTCTTAGAAGGCGGGAGACACGGCTATGAGTGCAAGTGCCCACGGGGCCTCCTGGGCCAACACTGTGATGAGGTCACCACCTTCTCCTTGACCTCTGACCCAGTGTTTGTCTCGGCGGTCAGTCTGACAGCAGGCCCGGCTGAGGATGCTCTGCTTTTCCGCACCACCCTCCCAGATGGCATCCTGTTCTACAGGGGCCACGAGGACGGCCACGTTACCCTGGAGATCGTGGGCGGCCAACTCATCGCTCAGGCCCATCACAGAGGCACGGTGCTGGCACATGTCAGCCTGCCGGGCCGGGTCAACGACGGAGAGTGGCATGGCGTCCGCATGAGTGCCCATGGGAACCTCACACTGTTTCTGACCAGTCCGGCATGTAGTGGCCGGCCCTGCCAAGCGGAGAGTGCTGACGTCGGGGCCCTGGGGGTGGTGGCGTGGATGGCCGTGGGTGGCACCCACCAGCACCTCCTGAACGGCACGCAGAGCAGGGCGGGCTTCGTCGGCTGTATGGAGGACCTGTGGGTCGCCTCGGGGCCCATCCTTCCGCGGCAGCTGCTGGGGAATGTGACTCTGGGCTGCCGCCGCACAGAATGGTGCCACCCGGACCCGTGCTCTGGGCGTGGGCACTGCCACGACCTGTGGACCAGCTTCCGCTGCGCCTGTGACCGGCCCTTCCTCGGGGCACGCTGCTTGGAGGGTGAGCCCTGCAATCCACTGTTCATCTTCGCCCTCATTGTGGGGGTGGGAGGGGGGAAATACCAGGCTCATGTTCCTCTTCCTTCTCCTAGAGCACCCCTCGTGGACGTACGGCCTTGAAAATGAACTGAGCCACGCCATATTCCTCATTCCCACCGACCACGGAGCCAACTTCACCATCTCGTTCCTTCTACGTTCACTCAAGCCGGACGGTTTGGTGTTCCAGCTGCGGCGGAGGGACCTCGAGTACTTCACCGTGTTTCTGCGTGATGGCGCAGTGCAGGTGGCCCCCTGGTGGCCGGCTTCCACCTCCCGCATTATGGTCGCCACCGGGAAGTGGTGGCTGCTGACCCTTGAGGTGCGGCAGGGCACCGTGTTCCTGCAGGTGTCAGGCGACCACGCCTGGGCCGAGACCCTCCCTAGGGGCACGGGTGTGTCACTGGAGGCGGGGGACATGGCATTCGTTGGGGGCCTTCCTGCAGGGGGTGCCACGTCCTGGGGGGGGCACTTCAAGGGTTGCCTGCAGGACCTACGTCTGGGCGACATGCATCTGGACCCGCTAGACACCATGCTTGAGGAAGCCGGCCTCACCCGCTATCCACCAAATGGGGCAAACGCCGTCCAGCTGGGCTGCAGGAGTGACGACACCTGCCGGTTACATGCCAAAGGGGTACGACCCCCCACAAGCCAGGCCTCTTCAGTGACCCTTGTTTTTCTAAATATGGATTGGTCTGTCCTATCTAGATTCTCAGCCATGTCTGCAACACTGTAGTCCCTTTCCATTGTGCTGTAGGGTTTTCTGATGCTATCTTGTCCCCTCCCATCCACCAGGTGGCGCTGTGCCAGAATGGAGGGGTGTGTATGGTCACCTGGAATGACTTCATCTGTGTCTGTCCCTCCAATTACACGGGGAAAAGGTGCGAGAGGCTGGTTTGGTGCAGCACTGACCCTTGCCCTCTAGGAAGCAGCTGTGTCGACCTTGACGATGGATATGAATGTGAGTTTTAAACGCTGCGTGTTCTCTGTCCTAACTGACTCAGTCTGAAACAGCCTGAACCAGTAACCATTTGGTAGTCACTCTAACCACTACACTACCAGCTATGTATTGGCGGTTGTATTTCATCTGTCAGCCTGGGCCATAGTCCCAACCCCATCAAATGGTCCATTTTGTCAGTTGTATAAATTGCTTGGTGCAGGTCTTGCCAACGCCACGTTCGACAGCGACTCCCTGGAGTACGAGGCTCACGGCTCCTCAGCCCTCTCTGTGACTGGTGTGTCCCTGTATCTGCGGACACGCGAGGAAATCGGCGTACTCCTGCGTGCCTCCACCAGGGGGGGCTTCTTCAGCATGGCCCTGCTGAACTCGTCCCTGCTGGTGACAATTCGTGCAGGGAACAGCCTGGAGACGCTGTCATTGACCAGCAAGCAGCGAGTCTCGGACGGCACCTGGCACCATGTGCTGGTCTCCATGACTGACCAGGGGGGGGCGCTGTCTTCATGGCGCATCGTCGTGGATGGCCAGCTCAGCGGCACCAGCCCCCACGCCTCTGGTTGCCTGGGTTTGGTCAATGAGACGTCCGTCTTCCTGGCTGAGAACTTCACTGGCTGTCTGCGGGAGGTGAGGGTGGGAGGGGTGTACCTGCCTTTCACAGATGGTCTGGAGCCCCCTCAGCAAATGAGGTTCCTCAGGAAGGTGGGGGGGCGTGTCCGTCTGGGCTGCTCTGGCGCTCCCGTGTGCCTCTCCCAGCCGTGTTTGAACAACGGCACATGTGAGGACCTCTTCAACCTGTTCAAGTGCACCTGCGCCGCGGGCTGGCGGGGTCGGCATTGCCAGGAGGACGTGGACGAGTGCGCCTCCTTCCCCTGCCTGCGGGGGGCGTGCCGTGACCTACCAGCCGCCTACCGCTGTGAGTGCCCCCCTGGCTATGGGGGCGACGACTGCGAGGAGGACCTGGACGACTGCCAGGGGCATCGCTGCCAGAACGGGGCGACCTGCCAGGATGGCGTGAACCAGTACAGCTGCGTCTGCCCACTCAACTTCACCGGAACATTCTGCCAGTAAGCACACACACCCCCCCACCACCACCACCTTCTGACAGGGCTGTGGGGGAGGGGCTGTCATACCGTCAGTCATGATCGAGACTCTATGACCTTTCCATCCTCAGGGCACAGGAAGCAGCCATGTTAAATTCATGCGCAGCTCCTTCCGAAATGTTGCCTTCAGATAAACAGGAGAGTAGCTGTCACTCCTGGTGTGTTTAATCTCACTGGAAGTCGCCCTCCTCAGCTGGCTAACTGCTAACTGGGGGGGTAGGATAGCTTTTTAGCGTAATTATCACTATAGATGAGACAGGTGTGTCTATGCTACTGAGTAACACTTACATAATGTGTGGCATGAACATTTATTACCATTTATTGATGTAGCACCTTAAGTAAACTACCTGTCTGGTGCCTAATGATTTATAGCGAATGGCACCGCTGTGTCCCGTTTGGTGACAAAGTGACAGTGATGACAGCTGACATACTACTACTGTTCAAAATGATATTTTTCAAAATCAGTTTATTATAAGGTAGTGCTGGTTCTCATAGGGTGTGTACCAGCAGGGGCTGAGTGAGGCTGACGTTATTTAACTGTAAATGTAATGGAATCACATAATTAATTCAGACATGGTTTCCTGAATAGACACTTTATTACAGGTATCAATTATGCATGCGCCCGTTAAATGTGTCCCCACCGTCATGCCATAAGCTGTAAAAGCCGCCAAGGTGGTCCAATCGCAGTGAACGATGGAGTACCGCTCATGTGTGTGCGTCCCTCTCTGCCTCCTTTCAGGTGGATGCACCCGCCCCCACAGTGTGACGGCGACGTGCAGTGTGCAAACGGGGGTCTCTGT
>JAABNX020000046.1:3405680-3423342 GCA_015163995.2 Mormyrus lacerda
GTGTCCCCACCGTCATGCCATAAGCTGTAAAAGCCGCCAAGGTGGTCCAATCGCAGTGAACGATGGAGTACCGCTCACGTGTGTGCGTGCACCTGTGTGCGTCCCTCTGCCTCCTTTCAGGTGGATGCACCCGCCCCCACAGTGTGACGGCGACGTGCAGTGTGCAAACGGGGGTCTCTGTACCGATGGAGACTGGGGAGCCAACTGTACCTGCAGGCCGGGCTTCACGGGCGACAGGTATGCCGCCAGCAGCGGCCGGGCATACGATCCTTATTAGCCACGGATAGGGCAGACCTGTTACGAACACTTTGAGTAAGCAATGAGAGCATCAGTTCAGTCAGAGGTCATGCACTAATACTTCTACAAGTCATGTGACCCGGTCACCATGTGACCCCTCAGGTGCGAGGAGGAGGTGGACGGCTGCCAGTCTGACCCTTGCCTGCACGGCGGTACCTGCCTCAGCCAGACCGGCGGGTTCCAGTGCAGCTGTGTGCCCGGCTTCGTCGGACTGCGCTGCGAGACCAGTGTAGGTGCCCCAATAATATACCATAGCGCAATACCATAATAATCAAAGGCGGTGATTAACGCCGTGGAAACAGGCCTACTCCTGTACTAAAGTGAGTGTTTGTTCAGATCCCTTTAGATAGAACACCGGCTAGGGCGACAGGCTATATAAGCTACTTTAGGTCAAATCTGCAGCTCTGTGGAGTAATGTGTGTCCCCCTGGCGCCCCCACCTGTACAGAAACAGGAGCACAGGGAGGGCATCCCCCTGCTGGTGGTGGCCATCCCCCTGGCCTGCTGCTGCCTCCTGTTGGCCGCCATCGGCCTGGCCTTCGCCGTGCTCACAGCCCGTAAGAAGCGCCAGTCGGAAGGCACGTACAGTCCCAGCCAGCAGGAGGTGGCGGGGGCACGCCTGGAGATGGACAGCGTGCTGAAGGTGCCCCCAGAGGAGCGCCTCATCTGAGCCCTCCGGGGGGGGTGTGACGCGGGCACTGCCTGCAGTATGGACCTATCGGTGCAGTGCAGCTGACGGCTGCGGCTTCAGGGGGACATGCATGTAATGGGGCATCTGAAGAAGTGATGTGATCCCCCCCTCAGCTCCAGAAAAGGAAGTGTATAGGAAAATGGAGCTGCTATCATGCTAATCGTAACCCCCCGCCCCCTTTTTGGGTGGGTGTAGGACAGGGCTGTCTGCGTGCTTTCTGCTCAGTTTTAATGTCGTCCCACCCCCCCAATCTGGTCCAGAACCAATACGACAGCGGCCCAGCTAGTGAATTCCCACAAAGCACGTCTGCCTGTGCTGGTGCGCGGATTCACCCCCCCCTGCTGCCTGTTGATCATCTTCAGCTGTTACGTCCCTTAACTTACGGCTCGTCTTACCCCCTGTGCTGTTTGCGGACAGCTGTAAACGTTAAACACACTGGACTTTTTTTTATTAATTCCTTTCGACTGTGACACTGTTACACATTTTCATAGACATTTAAAATTTCGCTTACACTGTACAGATGATGTAAATTAAGGTGACACTCAAAGACAAAGCAAAGCGATGTAATTTACCGAAGAGCCAAATGGCGGTCAGGCCCGTCTGCTCTGCGGTGATATATGGTAAATCTATGCAAGTCAGGGGTAAAAATAGATGCACCTATTTCGTTATTTTAAATTAATTTCGATTTGTAATTGTGTATATATGTGCCTTGAAAACAATTTTCTGTATAAATGCAAAGCCATTTTAAGCACGGATATTTCTATTTTGAATCAGGAATTCGCCCTGGCATTGTTGTAGAATATAAAAATACAGGCAAAATGAAACGAGTGAACGTTCGTAGGCAGATAGGCCTAGATAAACTCTCATAAACGCAACACTTTTGTTTTAGTTTTGTCTGAACTCCTCTGGACATATTGAATTGTCTCTTTTAAATTTTATTGAACTTGATTTTCACCACGGAGTAAGATGCTAACTGGGAACGCTGAGAAAGCGCACATCACTCTATGAATTAATACTGCATACCGCTCGTACGATCAAGCACGACGTGGCGGCATAAATCATTCACGTGTTTCATAAAGCAAATATTAACGCAGCCAGACTGTGTGGATGTTGATACTGGAGCTGTTTAAAGAGAGATTTATGTGTTCGTGTGGGTGGTGAGCAGGGACACTCATCGTGGAGGTATTTGAAGACCTCAGTGCTCTTTCATATCAGCGGTTTTCACTCGTACGTAGATGTGGATCAAATGGAATTGAATTGAATGACTTGTGAAGAGCGAAGGGTATCACTCAAGGAGGTCTAAAAAGATGTCTTTGTCTGTTTTAGTTTATACTGATGTTATTGTGTATATAATATAAAGCAGACATTTAAAAACCTTTTATATATATGTGTGTGTGTGTTGTTTTATGAGTTGTTCATGTCAAAGCGGTAGGCAGTTCACACATAAGTGTCAGTGGCTTAGACTGATATGCTTCAGTTTTTACAATAAATACAAAAAAGATGGATTCCGTCTCTGGGTGTCTTAGGTAGGTGTAAAAGGGCTCTTTCCATCCATTACTAACATCTCTATTGTGCTTCTGCCAGCACCTCATGGTCTTTCCCTGCTGGCAGCGCCCCCTGCTGGCAGCCTCAGGCCAGCTAACCGCGTCTCCTCTGACAAGAGCATCAAGCAGCTAGTTGGATACACTGAGCAGCCGTGGCGGCTTCCGATGTCATGGTGGCGGTATCTAAGCAACAAAACCCAGAAGTGGCCAATGTTGACTCCCACTCCTTCGTGACCCTTGACCTTCACTGCAGCCCCACAGTCTTTTAGGCATCTTTAAATGTACCCTCAGCGGTGAATTAATTGCCCTGAAATAACTGTGCTGCTCTGTCACTGCTGACTGAGAGAAAATCGGCTCCCCCTGACCCAGTCATGGCTGGCAGGAAAGCCCCAGTACCAGCAGGGAAGAAGCCACTGGCACTTGTCATGGCCATTCTGTCCTGAATTCCGCTCTGCCTCCATCTTCTTTCCCCGCTCTGTAATGAATGTAGGCTTGCAGTCTGCAGCATTCTCTCCCCACCACCAGTGCCAGCCCCCTTCATCTCACAGGCCAGGGGCAGGAACGACAGGAATGCGAGGGTGCGTGGGTGCGTGGGGGGTGGGGCAGGGGGTGCCTGGTGTACCCTGCCACAGCATCCTGTCCTGGTGCGTAGAGGTCAGCCACGTTTCACTTCACAGTGATTGTGCTGGAGGAAAAGCTTTCGGGAAGATGGGAGTTTCACAACCAAACAGGCTAAGAAGCCCAGGATCCAGCTGTGAGTCCAGATCCATTAACACTCAGCTTAAATCAAGGGTCTCAAGCTTCAAACAGCTGGGGGCCACTGGCTGGTAGCTCTTTCCAGGGGGGCGGTCATTGGAGCTATTTCTTATGATCTGACAGGGAGAGAGAATATAAAACGATTTAATGATTGTATTCTGATAATCATTGTTGGGGGGTTAACACTTGTTTTTTTTATTTTCTGTGGAAAACAGAAGATCGATCTGTGGACAAAATTTCATAATGGGTTAAATAAATGCCGCTGGCTGTATGAAGCCGTATGGCAGCCGGTATTTTTTATATATAACTTCAGGCTTAAACAATGTGATTCCAGTCTGTTTTAAGGCAAAAGCAGCTAATCTGCAGAGCTTTTTAAATTACCCAGAAGCACCTCAGCGAGTGACCGCCACCCAGGTGAGGGGACAGTGAGGGGAGACTGGGCAGGCAGACAAAGCGAGTCGGGCGCCTCCGTCACCTTCTCCGCCGCACACCAATGCACCCCGGCCGGGTCCCGCTGTCCGTGACAGGGGTTGACAGGCATTGGCGTCCCCCCTCCCTTGGGTAAGCATTACGCTGGGAGACGGCGCAGCGAGACGGTAACGTGCACTTTAATGAGCGAAACCGACGCCTCCCCCCCACCCCACACATCCACGGCCTCTTAAGTGTCAGAAATGGCAGACAAACCAGATAAACGTCACGGAAGCCCGGCGAGCCGCACTGTTGACAAATGCAGATATTTCACTTTTAATTGACACTAAGGGCTGCGGATGATTCCTCCGCCAGGGCTTCTGAGAAGACGCCGAGGGAGGCAGAGGGGCGTTCCGCACGCCCCCGAAAATAAGATGTAGGAAAAGGCTCGGCGGATAGCGCCTATTTGCGGCGAGTTGTCAGTTTCGGGGTGTTATCGACGCGCCTTGTTGGAGGGAAAATAAGAGCACATAATGATTAAAGGCTGTTTTCTAAGCTGCTGTCAGGCCGCCTGAGCGTGGGCCGTTGCGGATGTCAGGCGGGAAAATTTTGATTGACCGGTTTAGTAATTTGGGGAGTGTCGCCGGGGTAAGAAAATAATAATAATAATATAGCGTCGTGCAATAACAGCTACAAATAAACACAATTCGGTTAGAATAACTTGAAATCACTAAGAAGCCTAAGGGTTTCCTTACAATGCAATACAATAAAGCTAAAGATTTTAATGTTAAACGATCAATTCAATCATCATGACATGTCGTTTGTCACCTTTTTTTATCTGCAGTATTGTTATTATAACATTAGAATTAACGCAATTGCAATTAATATATTCTTGCTAATAATAAAAGTTTGTACTCCGGTGCGAGCCTGCACTCGACACCGAAAGGCGGTGTTCTGTACATGTTCCACTAGAGGGCAGTATAGATCCTCCGTATTTACCCCCCTGCTTACCGAACAGATCGCAGACTTCGGCAGCTTGACTCCAATTTAAAGCAAACCAACCCGCTTCCTCGTCGTTTCACCAATCTGATTACACCAGGCGTAGGTAAAGAAAGAATAAACGCAAACCTCATCTGCGCCCCGGTCCTGCACATCGCAAAGCCCCGCCGCTTCCCCGGCCTCCCGAAGGCTCAGGCTCAGTTTCACTGCACACATAGCACACAACTTGCCCCTTGGAGTCTAATAGTTTGAGGTCAGTCCCGCCATAATAATACCTTTAGCTGGTATAATACCGGACGCCGGCGCAGCAGGTACGAAGGGCTGAATTCCACCCCCTTTAACTTCTCAGTAGACGGAAGAAAAGCAAAATGACACTTTAAATCCAGCTTCAATCCTTTAATCCGAAAACGAAAGTTTGGGGCGAGAGAAACTTCTCTTAGCTACGAACGCGCACTTGTCTCTTTTTTTTTTAATTACTGTCTCTTTTTCAATTATCAGTGCAAGTCTGAGAGGGTTTTAATAAAGCGAGGCTGGAATCCCTAAGACGCAGCTTGTAATTAGGAAGGGAACTGATTTCTGCTCGGGGGGAGAGCTTGCCCCACCTCCAGGCACGTCGGCACCCCCATCCTTACACCTCTAGGGTGTGGCTGGTTAAGGGGTGTCCACTCCTATACTGACTCGTGCGTGGGGGGCATGCTGGCTTAAAACTCACTTGTTATTCTACATATCGATCGCAGTTTACGGGGCACAGGGGTTTGGAGTTCAGAATTATCACCGGTGGGTGACCACCGTGGGGATTTCAGTATAATAACTACCACCTACCGGCCCTGGTTTGCGTAGGAAACCCCGCATCAATATTCACCGCACATGTGGCATCTTTACTAACGACGGGGAGCCTTTGATGTGGAAGATCAATGGCAACGATGGTATCGGGGTTCGCGCTGCAAACTAGCGTATATCTGCTGATTCGAATAGGAATAGGATACGTTTCCAGTGGATATGAGAATGAGATTGTATAGGATGGGTTGATAAAATAAAGACACGACAAACAGAAGGAGGAAGGGGTGTAGGACCTGTAGGTGTAGACAGAGCAGGAGGGTATGGGTGGAGAAATTCAAAAGGGCATGAGAAAGAAAACTGTCGGTTAAATCCAGCAGACGAGAGAGATAAAGGAAAAAATGAGAGTGTGAGGAATGGCGGGGGGGGAATAAGCGAAGCAGGAATGCGTGGATGGAGACGGGTGGTGTTTCCTAAAAGGATCCGGAGAACGAAACCTTACACAAAGCGAGCGTTAACCCCCTCCACGAATCGTGCGGACACGATGAAGCAGAGCACACATTGAAAATATCAATTTCATTGGAGCCTCGTGTAAAAAAACAAAAAAAAAGATTCGGTACAGGACTTAAACCAACCTATTTCATACCACGTAAAGACATATATACTACTGAATTGCTCAATCCAAAATTCAGTGTGTTTCATATTTCGCTCATAATGCATTTCGGACGAGACGTATGTTATGCTCCTTAACCGTTAATTAATTAATTAATTAAGAGATTAACATCAATCGTCAAAAACCGTTTTAACGTAGCCTTCAGGGCAGCTATTATAAAATACAAGCAATTTAGGCGCAGCTCACCTGAGTAACGTGATATGTATATTTATCTGAATTATTCATTAGCTATGGTCATGGGGGAGTGATATTATTAAATATATATATATATATATTCTAGTACTGCTTACTATAACAGGTTATATTGCATGGAATATATTACATATTATTTATGTGCATTTTTGCACAGTCGTGCGCTGTAAATGGTTCGCATATCGGTGTTCGCTCGCTTGTCGCTGAATACGAAAAGCGCAGTATGAAGTGCCTTTGAACTATGTACATTAATTTTTACTTTTCTGTTTTTTTGTGTCATAGGTGTTTCGTTTTGTGTTGATGTGAAAGCAAACTATGTATAATTTTTTTTCTTGCATTCTGCACAATTTAATTTCCTTTAATTTTTCCCAGTAGTAACTTCTCTCTTGCCACGTTGGATCCAGAAGGTGGCGAATGAAAGTGGATCTTTTCCAACATAATGCAGCGTTGAATTTACCTCAGAGGCCGGAGCTGGGGATGACGTCACAACGGAGTTTACGGCAAGTACAGCAAGTCGGAGAGCCATTTAGCCATACCAGGGACATGTCTCAAAAAACGGGAATTCTGACTTAGCTGTGTAACTTGTTGGATTTAAGGTTCCCCAGTTTAAATGGCATCTATCAATGTTCACCTACAATTAGGCCAAACTACCTAGAATCCTACAAGTTAGGATATCTAACTTAGCAAGAAATCCTGCCTTCTGAAAGAGGCCGTAGTTCTAGCGAGGCTCATAGCAATACCAGTTGATAACACGTTAAGCGGCATTCTGAGTATAGAAACTGTAGCAACACGACCACAGGTTAAGCAGTGCTGTGTGTACGACCCATTTAATGAGACACAAATAAGACATAAGTGCTAATAAACAGTGAATAACTACAGTTTTCACTTCTGTTGATAAAGGCTGCAGCCATCTTGAAATCTGAGGTCGGAGTTGTGTAAATCCTCCGACTTTCCAAGTAGGAATTCCGACTTGAGGGGGCATTTCAGTTGAAATTTTCCACTAGGAACTCAGAATTTCCGAGTTACGAGTTGAAATGGAACGCAACATAACTTAAATGCAGAGGGAGTGATGGGGAATTCAGCTGGTTCCACATGGAGTCTTGGTCTGCTGTAATCTGGAAATACACCAGTAGGCCCTAAATACAGCTACATGAGGTTCACACATGACCTGTTCGGGAGTTTCTCTCCAGCACGGTCAGGTCTGCGGGTCAGTGACACACTGCCATACCCTTCCTCAAGGGGACACATTGTACCTTCCCCTCAGTAACCGCAGCGATCTGTCAGAAGAGACCGTAGGCTGTCAGACTAGCAAACACATAAATAATTAAGTAAATAATAAAGTGAATAATGAAATCCTGGCATAATAAGAATTCAGTTTTAAGAATATAAC
Source organism: Mormyrus lacerda (assembly GCA_015163995.2). NCBI lineage: Eukaryota > Metazoa > Chordata > Actinopteri > Osteoglossiformes > Mormyridae > Mormyrus > Mormyrus lacerda. Next base: position 3,413,407 of record JAABNX020000046.1, read on the forward strand.
TTCACTTTAAGTGGAATCGCACGATTTAGGCACAGGCTAATTTGAAAGAACCCCAAAGAAATAAAAAGCTCAGGCTAATTGGCAATTAATCGCTGGAGACTGAAAACACCATCCTTCTGATTCTCACAGCTGTCTGGACATCAGGCATCAGGACTTAAACCGGGGCTGCGTGTTTTCACCAGCAAAGAGGACACAGGCGGTTTTTAACGCCCCCTTAAAAAAAAGACAACTGATATCAGAGTAACGAGTCTGAAAATGTCTTTTGAAAAAATCTCGGAGACGCGTCCAAGGCCATGTCACTGCTAAGACAGCCTGAGTGAAAACTAACCACATCATCTGTGGCAAGCCTGCTTCAGGGTGAAAGGTCCTGGAACCTGTGATGATATTTACTGTTAATCCATCTGTGACAGAGATCAGCCTTGTCCCCCCCGGCCCACCCTGGGTCGCTCACACCACATAACGGCCTCCCGTTACTGTCGGGGATCACATGTTTCCCTGAGAATCGCCCATGGGGAACGGAGGAGACATGACCACTTGCTGCCACGCTCCGATGCATTTCCAAGGCTTTCGGCTGCCTTGAGCAAAAGGGGAGTGGTCCTCACGTTGATGTGATGACACAAAAAGCTCCACCCAAACATCTGATGGAGGCACCGTGATGTTTTCCACATGCCCTACTGCTGCCCAAATAGAGCTGTCTCCTTTCCTGGAGACATTGGGGGTCTGTCCAGGAGTGACTTTGTTGTTTCTAGGTCTCCACGCAAAAAGTCACCCCTAGTGTAGTGACTGTGTGTGGCCAACAGGGAAATGTCCTAGTGGTAAACACCACTGCTGGGTCTATGAACAAATAAATACTATCATGGATCCTTTTGACAGTGCAGAGGGTTAAGGGAGTGTGTGTCCAGTGTACGATGGGTGGTCTGCACAGTCACGCATACAAGAACCACCCCTGCTGTGTCAGAGTCTCGGCGACCATATTGACTGGCTTCCACCACAAATCTCCCCCAGAGGGTCAAAGTTTCTCACGTACAGGTGTTCAACCCACCTACCCAAGAGCCAGACCTGCGTGGCTGGTGAGTCAGCGCATGTGAATCATCTGTCCCCCGCCATGTCCGAAGGCTGGTGGGCAGTGTGCTGAGGTCCCCTGGAGGAGCACCTCTAGCCTGCCTCTACAGTCAGGAATGTATCATTTGCCTGGGGGGGGGGGAGTGTTGAGACACTCAGATAAAAGACATCAGTGCATGAATTGTGCATTTCCCTCGGTGCAGTGCAGGGGGCGGTGCATCAGAATTCTGTTGTATAACATTGGTGACCAGACACTCCCCAGGTGGGGTGGTTACTCTAATTATCATTCAAAGTATTCTGATAAATTCACTGGGTGGGGAGGGCTGGAGCAAGCAGGCACCGGGAGGTATTGGCATGATGAGTGAAGGAGAAGGTGGGGGCTTCTTCAGTCACTGCAGAATGTTCTGGAATGCAGCAGCCATCTCATAATTAGAGCCTCCTTCACACTTCTCAGTACTCAGTGCATCAGCTAGACTCACTCAGAACGCCACTGGCTTTTTCTGTGTGTGTTTGCATGTGTGTCATTGCCGTGTGACAGGAGGCATGCACGGACACACGTACAAACAGACATGTAAAGATACAGGCATGCAATGCGCGCATCCACGGTGCATGGCTGGGCAGGCCGAAAGACCAAGTTGTTGAATGTGAAAGTGTGTCGAGCACAAACACGGTTTCAGGATGTAATGAGTCGGGGCTGCAGGGATCCGGTTCCAACTTGGCGCGCCAGGCCGAGCCCAGGGTTAGCACTGACAAGAGAGGTCACTCGTGGGGTCACGGCTCGGAGCGGCGCCGGGGTTGCCCTTGGAGACCCCGGCAGGGAGGCAGGGTGGCCAGGCCGGGTTTGGCGCTGTTTGCCTGAACTTGAAGCTGGCGAAACCTGGGAGGAAGAGAACAACAGAGTTAATTAGGCGTATGGAGCTGACAGAGCGAAGTCGGCTGGCGCGGTGCCCGCAAAGGCAGGGGCCTGGCAATCAGCGGGATCGATGGAGGAGACTGCTTCATTAAGGGCCTTGGAACAAAGCGGGGAGGCGGGGGTTGGCATCGGGGGGGCACTGCTGCTGCTGGTTGGGGGAATGAAAGGCTGTTTAATTAAGGCCACGCTGAAGGCTCAGGCGTGAAGCTGGCTTGTCACCATTGCCGTGAATCCGTCTCCTGTGCCACTTCAGAGGAGCCCCTGGCTTTCCACTCCAGGCCCCTTTCTCCAGTCGAGCCCCGCCCCAAAGCCCCCCCCATCCCGGTGTGCTTTCAGGAGTAAACACACATGTACCAGGCTTTGGGAAACATGGAAACCCCCTTTCTCCACCAAAACACTTTCCCTGATGACGGGAGTGCCTTTGTGAGGGGGCGGGCCTCAGAGGGAAAGCGGGGGCACAGTCCAGGAAAGCGAGTGACGCAGCACCGCATCACTGTCAAGGGAGCTTCTTGGAAAAAGGACCCAGTTGGCTGACTGACTGGAAAATTATCGCCGCTCTTCTTTACTGCAACGGGAGATATAGAGCTGCGTTAAGACACAATTCTGCCATTTTATTTAAGTTAGACCGAGACAGATTGTCGCTTTCCTCCTTCTTAACGAACTATGCAGCCCCTCGCAGACAGAAGTGGAAAGGCCCAGCGAGAGAGCAGGGATCCCCAACCGGCCTTAGAGAAAATACAGAGAGAATTGGGGGGTGGGGGGGGGGTCAAAGATCTTAGGCAAGTGCAAAGAAAAAAAAAAAGGAAATAGAAATAATTAGACATTCATTCTCCCAGTGTCATACACCCCCCACCCCCCACACCTTCAGACAATTAGTGGCAGGGAGGGTGATGGCGGCCACCTGAGCGCTGAGGAAGACAGACTGCCGCCTTCACTGCGCTTCCTCTACGCTTTGCTGTTTTTCAGCACAAGAGGCACCGACAAGCCCTGTGAAGCGGGCTGCCGTCTGCCCTGGTGACTTGTTCCACTCTGAAGTGTTTTTCTATATCGCACCTACACCTCTCACTCCTTTCCCTCCAGGCTGATATTTGTGTTTATTTATCATTTCTGATGCCAGGTTGTAAGGCTGACCTTCGTGGAGCTAATGTCCCCACAAGCTGCCCGATTTCTGGTTACTGGAAGATCGCCGAGCGGCTCCGCTTCGTCAAAAGGCACTTTGACAGCTGTACGCCTCTGATGTCCTATGTATTGTCAGCCTTCATTCTATCTCACTTTGGACAAAAACATCTGCCAAGTTATGCAAATGTAAAATGGACGGACGGCTCACCAGTTGCCGCATTGATGTGCCTGGAAACCATAGCTACCCCCCACGGTCGAACGATGAAAATCCCTCCCTCTGTACGGACCAGGGATGTTTGGGTGCAGGCAGCTATACGTTTCTGAATTGGCCACTGCGTCCTCTGTGAGTGCAACCAGGTAACACATCAAAAGCACCGTGATCAGCCACTTTCGCGTTGGGTGAAGATTGTGCTCATCTGGGGCAGCGGTAAGCTCGTTTGAGGCCTCAGCTGGACTGGGTGCTGACAGATCCGGTGGTGTCCCCGGGGACTGAACGACTAGAGTCACAGCGAGCGGCTATTCTGTGGGGAGGGGGAGGCATCTCAAATGTGGGAACGACATGCAAAGGTGCACAGCAAGCATGACTCGAAACCGAGCGTTACAAACGCCCCTAGTGGGACGCACAGCGCGCACATGGGCTGACTCGACAAAAGGCGTTACGGTCCGTTAGCGATGCTAAGTGCCTGACGTGCGCGTGCACGCACACACGTGTTCACACGCGATGCAACGAGACAAAATCAGCAGTTCCTGGTGTCCTTCCACCCAGACGCTTAATCTCAATAATGATGATACAAATACACCACCATTAGTCATTAAGATAGCAAAATTATGTTTTTTATTCTTAATATGCCCAGCTGTGTATTATGCTGAATAAAAATGTAGTTCACAAATATCAAAACCATTTTACAATATTTTATTACCATATTATTTTTGTTCATATAAACCTATCTCATACTCGACTAATAAAATACAGAATGACGAATTAGACCGTCCTTAAGTAATCATCATCTCATCACGTTATCAGTGGGTCACATGTCATCTCTTCTCACATGTCTAGTCGCTAGGCGGCGCTGCAGATTAGATGGTAGCGCTATGGTTTTTGGGGAGGGATGATTCCATCCGCCACTCCATCTTTCTCGTTTGAACCTCAAAATTCTGAATTTATAAAAAAAATAACTGAAACAATGACGTAAGGGAACGCATTTCATAAGATTTCGTGCCCTCGGTTTATCTTAGCATTATTTATAACTAATTCCACATACAAAGGGCAAAAGTACATTTCACTTTGCGTGGAAAGCAGACTCCAATCAGCGGCTTAACTAGTAGTATGACCGAAGCAACCATTAAACCATCCCGACTGTCGGTCACCTGTCTCGGATGGCGACCAAGGACGCGGTTTGCGGGCTTTTATCCAGCGTCCTTCATCGGCCACCAATCCCGTGCTAAGTAAATGGGGAGAAGAGATGCTCGGTAATTATACGCTTCACGGAGAATTTTTGATCAATTTCGCTAAAATTGGGTAGCTCTCAAAATAACAACCTGTAACTAAAGATATTATATCTGTTGTGAATTTAAAGCTTAAAAGATGTTTTACTGCTAGTGAAGGAAATGGTGTTTGAACCTTCTAATTCTGTAATCGACGCCCTTATGTGACGTATTGAAGCGATGTTTGTCAGACATTTGTCAGAAAGATAAACAAGTAAAACATGCCACTTGGGTGTTACTTTGCTTCACGAAGTTAACGGTGTTTTATTAACGGGGATCTTCCTCATAGAATTAGTGGGGAAGCGCACAGTCAATTACGGCTTGTCCGCGTTTTTTGAATTGAATTGAATTTGGTGATCAGTGGTCATTGTTAACACAACACAGCACACAACAACAAAATGTGTCCTCTGCATTTAACCCATATGTGACTTTTTGTGACATAGCAGGGGGCAGCTAATTCAGCTGCCCGGGGATGGTACCTTGCTCAGAGTACCTCAGTAGTGACTTGCTGGTGGGGGATTCGAACCTGAAATCTTTCGATTACAAGTGCGCTTCCTTAACCATCAAGCAACAGCTGTCTTTGGTAGAACTTTTTTATTCATTATATCATTGAATACTAGGATATGAAACAGTGGTACAAGAACGATCGTTACTTCTTAATCCGTCTTTCAAAAACCGATGGGTTTGAATCCGCAGCCTTTATTTCAGTTCCAGCTGGGTTAAAGTCCTGTGATTAATAGTAGACTACATGCAGCCAGCCACCTTCGGTCATACTACTAGTTAAGCCGCTGATTGGAGTCTGCTTTCCACACAAAGTGAAATGTACTTTTGCCCTTTGTATGTGGAATTAGTTATAAATAATGCTAAGATAATGATTTTCTAATTTCTGTTTTTTTCCATTGTTTTTCTACATATGAATATTAAAACTCAGTGAACAATTAAAAGTGTTAGCCTTGCGCATGCGTTCCGGTATATTACGTTAAGGGACTTTTATTTTGAAGCTCCCGTGTGCGCTGTACTCGACAGGGTGAAATGCAATCTGCGAAACAACAGCCTTATAACCTAGTAACTCAGCATCTTGTAGCCTTGTTGACTAATTATTACCTCAGGTTAAAATGCATGTATCAATTCAACGTGTAATTGTTTGGCAAAGTCTTTTATTTATTATTAACTCTAAAGCCTCAAGTTAAATTTGCATAAACCACCAGTCATGCATTAGCCGATTTTTTGTGGAAATTTAGCAACATAAACATTGAAGTAACAATACAAAAAAAGAATATTAGATACATAGATATAATTTGCACCATATAGCTTAGCTATTGAATATAAATATATTATCTTAGCGTTCACCCCCCCCCCCAACGGGAAATATAGTGTACTGCACCTGGTAGCCCTCTGGTTCCTCTTCAAATCGCATGAGTCTTTCGCTTTTTACTAAAGGTTTCCGAGCAGAGAAACGCGCATGAGTATCAGGAAACTTTTCTCCGCCCTGATTACGGCGGGGCTGCGGTTGGTGAAATATGCAGACAGCGGTCCGTTTGGAGACGCTATGGAGATGGTCGCTGTTTGTTTCCCATTAGGTTAAACCACTTTTGTGGGTGCTTGTCTTGTATTGTTCTGTCTAAACTGTGGTCCGTTGGAATACACGGTATAAGTTAAGTGTTAAGTTATTGTAATACATCCCGAAACAGAGCGAAAGCACGTATTAAAATGATTATTGCATATGTGCATGTAAGAAAAATACATATAAGGTTTATAAACGGTTAAAACGAGTACTTGGCTTAGGTGTATTTTATTCGTTCAATATGCAGTAGACTTGATAATTATAAACTATTTAAAATTACCTGCTTTTAATTTTTTTGCTCTAGTTATATTACTTAAATAGACATTTTAACAGCTTGATTGCTTAAATTGAGCCAGTTTCGTCGAAGGGATGGAGCATTATATTTTTATACAGTATGGGATTAAAACAGCACAGCAGCGGTATTTTTCCCTCCGGAAGTGGAGCATGTTTTGTAGTTTCTAATTTAGTGGGCTGTTAGTGTGAAGTACTTAGGAGTAAAGCTGCAAAACAGCCCTACAGTCATACACTCACATTCAGTATGCGGAGTTTCCTGGCGAAAGAAGACTTAACATGGAAATGATGCTGCGCAGCATTTGGAGCAGCGAGAATTTGTTGCGCTTCAGCGCTAATGATAACAGAGAAGTAAAAGATTAGGCTAATTATGTCAACAGTCCTTATTTCCTCACAGGCCTTAGTCGTAATCTGTGTGTTTGAAAGTTGGGTTTTGTTTCCCTAAGTGTGTACCTTTTGTACTCCAATGTTTTAAAATAAATGATTTTAATTAAAACATTTAAATGTGAACTACTGTGTGTTTCTTTGTACACTAATTTTGAAGGAGCTTCACTGTTCAGTTTGTCGATTTTTTTTTTTAAACCAGCAATAATGCTTTGACTCTGCATTCCTGCAATTTACACTGCTCAACACAAAACGCATAGAATTTAAAAATTTCTTTCCTCATTTATTTGCTTCAGTGACAATTTATTGCCTTAGGCAGCCACTCTGCAAGCTTATTTTTATTTTGGAAATGTCAAAAAAATGTAAACCACGCAATATCTTTACCGCCTTAAAAATGAATTTTAAGTAAGCGTAGCTGGCGAGCTTAACTGCTCAGCATTTCGGTAGCTTTCCACGGTATAATTAGGTATAATTCTTTGTCTCCAAAAAGTGTGGATCGTTTGGAAGACTTTAAGGCACCAACAATCCTGTTTTAATCACAAGATATGGAGAAATGCACAGCTTTCCTGTTTTTTAGATAATGATGTTTAAATGAAGGATTTGTAAATGTACAACAAGAAAGGATGCGCATAGCGACGTTGCAGAACTGCTTCCCCCCGCAGGGAATGGATGGACTTTTCTGCTCGTAGCTGCTGAGCCCCCACGGGTTGTCGGCCTTCGACAGACTTTCACTCGCTACAAAACTCATTTCATTAGCTTTGCGTTGAAGTGGGTTGTGCATGAACAAAACGCTTTAACGAAATGTATGGTGGGTCAGGGAAGCGGCACCAGCAACCATTAAATTAAAGGGAATATTTGAGCGATTTGTGATTGATTTTGACATATTACGTACTAACCACACTGAGCCAGTGATTGCGTCGTCTTTCACAATGTGTTATGATTAATTGGTTATTTTCCACTCCCCCGATGAGAGGGTGGCGTTAGGGTGGGATTAGGGGCACGGATAGCAGAGATGTAGAACATCTAGCACACCGAATGCTGCCCAAATAGCTCAGTAATGTTAAAAAAAGAAGAAAAAAATGAATAAACTGGCAGTAGCATGTGGTAGCAATAGAATAGGTGATGAAATCTTCCAGGGCTTAAAATGCTGAGTGAATATTTTTCAACCCTGGAAACAGCGTCCTCTGCTCACGCTTCAGTTGTGCTTCTTGTCACTTAAGAATATTGGCTTTATTATATGAACTGAACTCCGCAAACCAGAGAACAAAGTATATATACATTCCCGGAATGCGCAATGTTTTTGCAGCTGTTTTAAATCTGGACGAGTAGCGTTTCATATAAGAGGAGAGTCGGGAACACAGAGCCGCGTCTGAATCCCTTCACGTGCCCAGGAGGTGGAGCAGATCCATTGTAGATTCACATAGCCTCACTGTGACAGGCCCTGCTGAGACTGGAGACTCGAACCCCAGTTTCTCTTTCAGAGGCCCGTAGGACGGCCCCACCCCCAAGCTGTAACAAAGGTGATAGGCAGCGAAACAGCCTTACTGGGCTCATTTCCCATCTGCAGGTTGCCTAATATAGTCACTTCCGCCCTCCCAGCACTGAGATCCGCTCATCTGTAGGCCAGAAGGGGCGCTGATGTAACCAACACCCCAAGGCCAATTAGCAAGTCTGCTAAGATCATTACTGTGCTAGTAAATACACGTAAGAATTACCGGCTTAATGCACCATAGATGTACTTAAGATTCTGGCTACTTTGGATGCTTTTATTTCTCTAATTAATGAATCTGCAGAATATTGGTTTAGGACTGTTGTTCACCCAGTGCTGAGTGGCTCCTGCAGGCCCACACAGCACAGAAAGCTTATTCAGGGGTGGAGTGAGTGATCTGGTTGTTCTGGCCTGTAGCACAGGGCAGGCCATGTAACAGGTTATTGGCTCTTTGTTGGTTCCACTGCTTTTCTTCTGATGTTAAACAAAAAACGATCTATATTTTCTTAAATGTAATGTCATGATCTTAATTTGCTTAAGGATGAAACAGGGTGGCTGTTTTGATCCTCTCCTAGATGCCGCAGTACTGTCCCCAGCGTCTCTGCCAGTCTACAGCTTAGGACCACACTGCTGTAGACACCAAAATTTCCCCCTGGGATCAAAAAACTTCAAATTATCTTATTTGCGATCAACTTTGCTGAAAATCCTTGTAACAGCCTCCTTTTTGGACTTTGTGTACCCTGTCGCATGTCTGCAACTTATCCGGAAAGCTGTAGCTCAGAATAGTTTTGGTTTAAGGCTTCCTGGTCCTGGGCTCCTTCCCTCCCTCCACTGGTCGCCACTCTAATCCCTTTTTAAAGCCCGAAGATCTTCATATTGGAACACAGGGCGTCCGATGACACTGCACCAGACTACTATCCCAAAAGCCCTCAACGTATCTCCTCCTTCTGGAGAGTCTCGTCCCCTTTCCAGCGTTCATGTTCAAGCAGTGAGCGGGCGAGTGCTCCTGTTTTCATGGCCAATCTTCCCATACGTCACAAAAGCACTGAACTGCACTTCAAGTCACGAGGTCAACAATAGACCTCCATGCATTTTTTTTTAACCAGACTGATGTCTGTGACCTGCCATGTGTTTGATAATCTGTTATGTCATGCTCAGTGATCACATAACTGCACTTTTTTTATTACCTGGTTCTGTATCTGTTTTGTATATTAGGTACATGCTGTTACAGAGGACAGTCTTCACAGCAACTGGCATACAGAGAAATATGGTAAAAAAGGAAACTAGTAGTGTAACAGAAAACAGGAGGAAACACATGCAAAAACACACCGGTACCCACCACATCTTACTGCCACGCTGCAACGTGTCTTCAAACGGGTTTCCTTCACAGTCCAAAAACACTTTTTTGGTGTGTGTGTGTCTGCGATGGACTGTGTCTGTCGGCTGGAGTGTGTGCCTGCGATGCAATGTGTCTGTCGGTAGGAATGTGTGCATGCGATGGACTGTTTCTGATGGAGGGAGTGTGTGCCTGCGATGGACTGTGTCTGATGGAGGGAGTGTGTGCCTGCGATGGACTGTGTCAGAGGGAGGGAGTGTGTGCCTGCGATGGACTGTGTCAGAGGGAGGGAG
>JAABNX020000046.1:3505604-3525378 GCA_015163995.2 Mormyrus lacerda
GGGGGGGTGCTCTATCCCGACAATGGTAAAGTACTCGGTATTTTATGATTAGATTCAATCTAGATCGACGGTGTTCCGGACACTTATCCAAATCGATAGTGAAAAACTAGGCACCTTTAGAATAATAAAATATGTTAGTTAAAAGGTAAGACGGGTTAAGCAGTAAAAAGCGTGCCCCTCCCCCGACCTTCAACACCTCTCCCTCTCTCAGTCCATCACACACGCGCGCACCCTGCTCCTCCATTCTTCTAAAGAGGGACTGATGTGGAAGTAGTTAACCGCTTCCGGTCTAACACTTCATCGGAAGGATTTGATTCCCAGAAATTCCGAGGGGAAGGTAAAGGGCAAACCTTGAACTTATTATCGGGTTAAAGCCAGAATTCACAGCAGTGACAAGGAACAGGCTTCACACTTTTTTTGTGAATGAATCCGCCGAAACCATCAGACAGAAAAGCACCCAAAAAGCATGGACTTTTAAACCCAGACTTTACCGCCCTACACACACACTTTAATTAAATAAACAGCATGACTAACTAGCCACAGGGCAGCGTAGCGCTGTAGCTAAACAAATGAGTTTAAATGTTGAGTACTCATTTAAACTTGACGGACCCGCTTTTATCCATGAAGGATTTTAAATACGTTTTTGTGCTGTAGCTTAACTTTTTTCTAGTTATATACCAGCTCTTTTATTGCGCATGGTTATTGAATTATATATTTGTCTGTCAAAACCTGTCAGAGGATCCAAATGTCAGATTAATTACATGGTAATATTTTATACTTATAGTCTAATCCTTTAATACCACATGGCAATTTTGTTTAAATATTCCCCTTTTCAAATCCATTTGTATTAGCATTATAATCATCTGACGCTTTGCTTTTTGTGTTCAGATCAGAGATGAACAAGCGATTCGGAGGGATTGTAAACCGGGAGCTGATTGTGAGCGCGTCGGGAGGAGTAGCGGGGTATGGATGCCTGCCATGGGCTGCCCGTCTTGCCGAAAAGAAATATCTGTAGAGAGATCGCAGCTTGATCACGACCTGCTAGCACTGTCACTGAGGGAGACTGTAACAGTATAGACAAAACACATGTGAATTCCCGGTGCTTAAGGACAAACTGCATTAAACACTAATCAGCGCGACTGACTCCTAATAGATTGGGGAATGGAGACGAGAGCTGCCGATCAAACTACAATTGTCTGAGAGAGAGAAAAGAGGAGCGCAGCACAACGAGACGAAACGCAAGAAAAACCACAGTGTATATAAATAAAGGAAGCGTTTGATTCCGCCCTCAATTAGACCCTTCTTCGAAAAATAAGCCAAGACTTAAGAGCGGTTCGCTGGGAGGCGAAATCAGGTAAGTTATAATTTATCCACAGGTGTTGATTTTTTTTCTCTACGTGGATGTATTTGAGTCGCAGGATTTAGCCTGGTGATTGATTTCCGCTTGGCCGCTCCTTGCCGTATCACTTTTCATACGCGCCAGCAGTTACGGTGCACACGCACCGCAATGTTTAATGTATAAGCCAACCATATTCCAGACATAGGATGCACGTGATAAATATGCATGTATTCAATTAAAAGTATTACAGAAGATTTTATTTGCATACTGTTTTAGAAGGTTATTACGCCTTTTCATGTAAGTCGCGTGAATAAAAAAAAACAGAAATGTAAGCGTATTGTACCAGATGTGTTGTTTTTATTATTATTGTTGTTATTATTATTATTATTTATTATTATTATTATTATTATTATAGTCTGTGCCGTTCTAATTCCTACTCCTTTTTAAAGTAGTGAGGTCAAATTTTATAGTCATTAATGCGCAGCTGAAGTGCTGGATAATATCATGGAAATCGCTGGTCTAATATGAAGTTAATTTACATTTTATAGTTGATCTGCGGACTCACCCCGGGACTGGGGTCTTTTCCAATACAAAAGCACTGAGATCCTTTAACTCGTATAATCCGAGGCGCGGCTGGGGTCGCCTTTTATCATGTAGACTCCGCTGTGGGTTGTCTTTAGTTGGGTCCTCCGCCCGATTGGCTGTCCGGTCGACGCTAATTGTGCAAAGATCGTTTTTAGGTCTGATGTATTTTATGCCAGACAGACAATTGCCGCACCAGGACAAACCTTACTTGTCTCATGTGACGATGGAAAACAGTACGACTGTACCTTTAATTAGGGCAAGCTTTAATATCCAACGGATGGTAGCGATACAAAGCGCACGTCAAGACTTATTAACTAGAATTAATACTCTATGCGAACGTGGCTTGCACAAGCTTTCGCACTTTCTCCGCCAGCCATACAAATAATAGTATTTACAGCGAAATCTATAGGTTTTAATGTCCTTTCAGGTTTCAATAAGATCGCCGGTTGCGTGATGGAAGCGATTTTATTACATTAGAAGCGAAGTTCCCACGAGCTTAGAAATTTACAGGGTTAGAGAGTCGTACTTGTTTTTGACATCTATAGCTTTAGCGAACAAAAATTTACGTCAGTGGGCTGTGGCCAGTATGAACATTCAGTGTAATTTAAACCGGAGTAAAAAACCAGGGCATACCTTATAAGTGTTAAGGGATACGTCTGTTAGCTTCTGTCTTTCACTTCTATGCGCACTATGTATACATAACCATGAAATCGATCTTCATGACCAAGCGCGTTACTAAACTAAATGTATTATTGAATAAGAGACAATGAAAAAGTATGGCGCGCTCAGGTGAAAAGTAAAAAAGAAAGTCATAGTGATTTTAAAAGGAGACGTGCCTGTTGGTCTTGGCACAACACGGAATTGGTGAAAGTAGTGATTTGTTATTAATTCCTCCGGTGTTGCATGAGTGTATTTCTTAATGTAAGCGTGTCCAGTAAAAATCCAACAATTATTTTGCTGAATATTGTACACTGATATGTTTCTGGCGGACCGTCCAATTACCCAGCGTGCCTCCTCTGGGTGGCGGGGGCAACACATCTCTAGAGGATGATGATGGCGACGCCTTCTGATAGGCCCATATAACGTATTAGATACAAAGCCATATTGAAACTTTTTACATTTATCAGGAGTGGGATTCAAATCAGCCTCCTTCAAGTTACAAGTGCTTTCCTTAGCCACCCCAACACCTGCCCCCCTGACTGTCTACTGCGCTTAGCGGACGCACCCTCACCGTCTTCGGGGCCTCATACAATGCCAGCGGTCACTGGCTTCATGTCAAAGAGGGCAACACTTGTAAATCACCTGTTACCCTCTCAGTTCTTCCACATCTGGGTGTCACCACATGAACACCGACTGGTAAGTTAAGGTGGTGAATTCAAAATGGCACGATGCATACATTTTTATCCGTTTTGTTTCTATGTCATTCCTTGTATTTCTCGGAAATGTATCACAAGACCTCAGCCTCTAGACAGCTTATAAATAGAAACAAAATGCACGTCCACGTGATTCAGTTCCATGTAATGAATTCAATGTGCAAAGCACACCGCTTTTAACAGAGCATACCTGATATAAAGGACTAAAGTAAAGCCCGCATTATGTTTAACACGCTTGTGCGTTAACTCGCCTTCTCTGTTTCTGTCATCAGCCAAAGCTTTCTGAAGTCCCTAACTGGCTGCAGTGGCCGTTTAACGGAGGGGCGTGCTGCTCTTTGTCATCCGTATGGTTTTTTAACGTCTGCCGAGTTGCGAGCTGTACGCAAACTGTGGTAAAAGGCGCTATACCAAAAAAATAAATAAAAAAAAATCACATGGACATGAGGAAGTCGGCTCTTAATTCAATACAGTGCTCTTTCAACCTTTAGCATCTGTTGAAACTGGTTTGTCCATACTGTCACTTTCAGATGCTGGCACAAAATTCTTGTCCTTCTGCTGTTTAATGCAAAAATATATTTTGTATGCTATTGCGTGAGCAATCAGTGAGACCATTACTTTTGTTGGTCATACAGTGAAATATTATTAGGCCTATTATTATCAGCAATAGCAATAGTTTCAAGAGTGGTATATAGTCTGTACATGTGTATATAATATTGTCTGTATCGTACTGCCTTCTAGTAACAGTTCATTTTGTGGGAAATTATTCTTCTGTCAAATTAAGTATAGTCAACTGAAAAAAAACTAGAGACACCTCAAGTCCAACAATACACTGAGTGACATCAATCAAGGAACTCAACAAGTGTCACAATATCGTACCTCAGCTTGGAAAAGTTGACGTTTCTTATGGCTTTAAAATCCGTATTTGCAATCAAAGCATTTCCTGCAGCTTATGTAATGTCAGAATTAGTATTTTCTCCCAAGAGTCGTCATGCGTGTCCATTAAAGGAGGCAATGCGCATTAATTTTAGTTTTATATATCATCAAAGCTAAGCGTTCAGGGGGTTTAATCTATACAAATATATGTATATGTTGGGGATTTTGTGTCACGGTAAGGGATCAACGTGCCGGAAGGGGATTCGTTTAATTTGCGAGGTTTACGCTTGCGTTTCAAATCATCGTAACGTGACGTACGTCTCATACGTCGGTATAAATCTCCTGAATCAAGACGATAAAACCATTACTGTCATCACAAAATATATTGTTTTCGTATACGAAAAGAAAAAACATGTCTTTTTCGACATTGTTTCCATCCTCACTGTCAAAAAATCAAATTAAATTAAACAGAAAGAATGTAGGCCCAGGTCGCGGCTAATTGTAAGAGGACCCAGAAAAACCCTCGTCAAATGAGATCAGAGAGGCAATTAAGGCCATTTTAAAGGTCTAATGAATAAGGTCGCATTCTGATGGACGCAATCTCCAGCACGTTACCCAAGCGACTTATCTGATCGGTCATCCGTTTAAATATTACCTTTATACACCAAATTATACTATTATTACGATTAAACAAAGATATACACATTGTATGAATAGAAATAGATCATGACAAAAGCTCAAAATGATCAACTATCATATATAGCACGAGTTTAACCTATATGTCGCGCCAATCTTTTGTTACATTTTCTAAAATCAAGTAAATTTGTTGTAAACGTCTTGATCCTGCGCTTACTTATTATGCCCTTAATGACATCAAATTTAAATTACAATTCAGTTAATATATCACAAATTAGGCTGCAGGCCTTTGTGTGAGTTTCATATCACTTTCGGAGGGGGCATTTCTTCCTGCAAAGATTAATTTGCAAAAGCAGAGAAGGATAATCTTACTCTATTCTTCTGATGTTTGAATAAACACAGTTCCGTATATCGAGCAAATTGATAAATCAATTTGCATGCTAATAATATACCCATGGGAATCTACGGTAATCGCACTATCGTTCTTTATTGGTATATGTCTAAATATAACTTGCACTTCTTTTCGAAGCACGCAGTTCCATGAAATCTTGCGTTTTGTGAAATATAAACAATAGCTTTTAAGATCAATTAAGCCGTTGGCTTTTGCACGTCGTTCACTTTTTCTTAATATATAAAGTTGATAATTAGCGCAAAGGAACGATTTCTTAGAATGGCAAAAAACTAATACCAAAATGTAGAATCAGCCAGAATTTTAATCAGCTGCCTCAAGTACTATATTCCCCTCACGTTACACTTTAAAAATAACACGTCGTCAGATACTGAAATTACAGGCTATAACCAGTCTAAACAGCCAGTTATATAAACCGTTTAATGTAAATGTAAAAAGGGAATAATTTCGGCAAAATGTTCCTTTCTATTACCCAGTAATGAAACAAAAGTGCTGTGTTTCTTAACAAAACAGGTAAATCGGCCTCAGAGAATTGATTCTCGCTCTTGAAGTAAGTGGATTTAATTAAAGATTTTGTTATTGTTTAAAACTCACTTAAGTCGTATGGTTTCGACATAGACACAGTTTAACCTAACAGGAGGCAATACGCTGAATATTTATGTGCTGAAAGAAAGCTTTTCAGTTTTGATGAAACTGTTTAATTATGTGATGTCAATCGGTTGTTTATGAAGACCCGGCGACCTTAGAGAATAGTACACGCCTGGAGCGTATAAGCATACATGATTTAGTTGGGTCTGCGTTGCTTTGTTGAAGTTGTTTTACACGACTCTACAATACACTTTTAAAAAGCGCTTTCACGAACGTCTCAATTGCTTCGCTTGTACTTTGGCGGACGGGGGGCGGCGTATGAACTGAAGTGGAGATTAGACAGCGAACACTGATAGATCCTCGAAAACAAAATATCAAAATACAACATGATGAAATTCTGCAAGCTGAAATATTGTGAGATTTGCAGTATTCAAATAAAGTTCGACAATCGGTTCGCGGTACTCGCAATTCTCACAATTTCCCAAGCAAAGTACTCAGAGGTCTAATATGAGACCCCATGTATTGTTTTTTGTTTGTTTATATTAAATTTATTTATCATTACATTCACAGTTCAACCGCGACCAGTAGTTAAACAAGTTATTTTAGAAATAAAAAATGCGTTTGCTGTTTATACTATAGGATATATATACTGTTTATACTACGTATACAATTACACCCTAATACTTCGTGCAATCGTTAGAAATTCATTTCACCAAAACACAGAAAGATATGCATAACAATGGATAAATGACTTAAACCAGTAAATGGTATGAATAGGAGGCCTATAGCCCACCTTTACCGAGATGCAGTGTCCTGGAACTGTGTATTTACAATATAAATCATTTCATTTGCATTTTCATTAGTTAAAATTCTAATGCATGGGCGTAGTTAGCAATCATATATATACACCGGTATTGTACTACACAGATTTAAACCATTTCCCCGACAAACATCGTACACACAATAAAAATGCAAGAGGAATATTTTCTATGTGCATGTAGTTTAATTAAGAAATAAACATGTTGGGGGAAAGTGTGTAATGTTACGCTCAATAGGTGTTAATTACACGGATTAATCTCCAGGTATTCTCAGTACTGCTGGTGTCGGTGCCGCAGCTACAAGGACCTGAATCCCCGGGCACAGAAGGCCTTGTGTTCTTTTGTCGGAGTTCAGTCACGGGTGTTGAGTCGGCGCTGGTTCTGTATTGTCTGACGGATCTGCCTGTGTGGTAGGAAACAGATGGTTGCAGAGACGGTGACGTTCCTCGGAGGTGGATAAGGTAACGGAAGATCTCTGATTTGTTCACCTGTCACGTCTGCTTTGAAGATCGTATAATCTCATCGGCTTTTTTTTTTTTTGTTTTAACAAAGACCTCGCAGTTTACTGCGATTAAAAATGCACTCATTTAAACTTAAAACACAAATGTCTGTATGCTTGTGCAGTTTCTTTTTAATTCCTATTAAATGTTAGTTGGATATAATTTGACTTGATGCCATCTTGGGTTCTTCAGAGCTGATTTATGTTATATAAAAAATAATGTACTGATAAGACATTTATAAATGTTTCAGAAATTGAATGTAGGAAAATTGTAATTAGAACAGTGATTTCGTTTAATTGGAACAGGAAATACTTTAAACAACAAACTCGAAAATATTTGTTCTACCAACAGCGACACCTTTTACTGCGCGTTTATTTCATCTATCATTCTTTGCAGTAAGGTACACCTTAAAAATTAAGGAACAAGACTTCATTGAATCAGTGTTTCTTCGCTAGATCTTCTTAGCCTTGACTAAACTGCCATGAGATTAGCTGAATTGGATACATTAGCCTACTCGAGATGCAATTTTCCGGTCTTCCTCGCAACCAGCGACTTAACCCCGCAGCCCTCCCAAACATCTGAACACCGCCGCCAGCTCCTTCGCAGTGGCGAAAAAGTACAATTGGCGTCTCCCGCGTCTCTCACTGCGTTTGTATGGCGCATTTCGAAGTAACAGCACATACACAAACAAGAAGCTGGACATTATTATAGCAGAATGGCAACACAGACGTGCAACAGAAGCAACAACAGCATGCTATTCGTAAAAAGCAGAGGTAATAATAATAACAATAATAGTAATAATTAATCATCGTCATCATCATCACTGGTGAAATGGTTGGCAATCCAATTGAATACTCTGGGCATAGCTAAAATCACTTTCTTTCAAATAAAAAGAAATTAAAATAAGAAAACCCACGGATGCTGACCAACCAACAGCGCGAGAGAATGGGATGGAAGTCCAACTCCCGCTATACCCCCTCGGCCCGTCGATATATTAAGATTTGGGTGACGTTAGGCGGCCAATGAGCGTGCTGGAGGGGGCGTGACGCGCTCTTCCCCGTAGAAAAGGCGCGGAGTGTAGCTTAGGTCGGGAGACAGTGGAATAGGAATAAAGGCTGGCAGCTTTCTGCTGGAGTCTTACCGGGGATTATACAAACTCAATGTATAGACAACTCCTCCTCCTCAATTACTCATCCACAGATCTACTGGCACGGGAGAGAGGGGGAAAAACTTCCTAAGAAAACAGCTCCTTTAAGCATTGCGAGCCTGCAATCAACATCTGATAGCGATTTCATCTTCTATCAATCACTATATTTTTTCTTTAGTGTCATTAGTAGTACACATTTGCAGGAGCATCGCCAGAACTGCATCTGCAGTCTGCGTTTTGGTGTTTTTGCGTTTCTTCGTGTCATTGGCAGTAAAGAAGTGACAGGAAGAAGGAGATACACTCACCAACTACACGCCGCTATTGCTCTCGCCCATTCCTCCTGTTGTTATGGGGATTTTGGTGCAGGCCGTCAGTGTTGTATCTTCCAAGATATAGCTGCACTATCTGCAATCTGCTTGTTTCAACACTTCTTTCTAAATAACTAGAAAAAAAGAAAATATCGCTTCAACGAATTTCTTGCAGAATGTACTAGCTGCTGAACACTGAAGACACTGGAAGAGAACGCGGTAACAGACTTCTGCAGCTGCCACTGAATCTCCAATTGCTGGTATGTTTTATTGGTCTACTTAGGAATTCTTACGCATATAATTTGTATGTATTCCTTGCCGTTAACGAGGACAGTTGAAACGCATGTTCTATGCACAGAAAGTAGAAGTTTCAAATTTTCGATATTATACAAGGATATAAAGAGCGTCAGTTCCTATAACGAATCGCACGAGTATTTCCTATTGTAATTTCACAGGCAAATAATAGAATCTGTTGGAAAACGAGAGTCTCCATTTTACATTATCTATTTTTGTCATTTTTTTCCCGGCGTGGATTTTTTAAGTTGCTTCAGCAAGAGAGAACAGTTGACTTGCCAATGCACGGACTGGGTCTGCGTCTTATGGAAGTTTTGGGTTGCAGATCTGAAGAAGGCGCTTGCAGCTTCCTTCCGTCTGCCGCTGCGATGCTTTTCCACGGCCTCCCTGGAGGCGAGATGCACGGCGTTATAGACGAGATGGACCGGAGAGGAAAGAACGATTCAGCGGGCATCAGCTCGGCCATAGATATGGGGGAAACCGAAACGGTAGGCGACACCTACTCGTGCTCGCTGCAGATTGGCACCGCGGCCGACCTCCTCTCAGAAAATGGCTACGAGAAGTCAGCGCTGGACCCCGCTAGACTATACTTTAGCATTTGGGCTGCACAGCTAATTCCTTACATTTATACCACAGTAAATAATCTTGTTCAAGAAAATTGGGAATTTAATATTACCCAATAATATAGTATTACACATTATTCTCGTTGGTTCGCCAAAGTTAAAACATAGGTCTGTACCTAAATCAAAATTTTAGGAAATTAATAATGACTGCGGTGCTCGATAATGCAAATTCATATGCATATTGTTTAACGGGTTTTTACAAACTCGTCTGCATTGCGTTTACGTCAACAGAAAAATAAGCAAGCTTGTCATAGAGGGCCAGTCACTGATTTTTGTTTCATCTGCAAAATTAGATAAATCACTGAAAACTACAGTGTTCCAATTAAAGATATCGTAAGATCTATTTATTCAGTGCCACAGTAAAACAATTATTTTGTGCCTTTTTGAGTTATGGAAATGGGCAAGTGGGTATGAAATATAACGGTGATCGTTTCATTGCGTAGTTTTGTGCGTTATGTTTTAATTTGCTTGCTCAATATATGCAAATAAAATGAACATGAAATGCTTGTATTATGTTTTCGTAAAAGTTAAGATTTAAAAGAAAAAAATCAAAAAGAATAAACAATTATATTTTTTGCCAACAACCTTATTAACAGTCAAAATTAACTGTCAATTGTTATTTTGACGTCAGGATCAATGGAAGTTTCACCTTTAATTCTTTTTTTCTGAGTGGAGTGGTGTTTGCGGCTTACTTTTTACCTGACCCTCAACTCTCTTGTTTCGTTTATGGCCTGTTCACTAATTTGGCAGTTGAGGATGTTTGACTAATTACCGCGGAGAAGCGCATTTATTTATTGTTTGACCGACTCAAAACTAAAACATAGTAATGACGTTTTTGCACTTTTTTGGGTGAAGTTGCGTTTTGTACAATATTTTCAGTTTGCTCAAGACAGGATATAGCAGCCTTGTTTTATTCAGTCCTTTTTCTTCGTAAGTTTTGTGCGTGACTGTGCCATGATTTGTTTTCCCTTCACTCGTTACCATCGTAGCCTACTTTCCGCCCCCGGGAGTTACAAGACATTTCATTTACCTCACAGGCGACCTTCCCTCGAGATACAAACAAATCGATACCACCTATTTGTAATTAAGGTCTGATTTTTCGCATCTTACCAATTTCATATCATGATCGGAAGGATAATAATTTGAAAAACATTTTACACATTTTACAAAAACAAAACAATTGTCCTTTATTTAAAACAATTACTTTAATGGACATTATAATAAATTGATTCTTGTAATAAATTGATATTTTTAATATCTAATTTATTTTCTGGCTCTCGCCTATGTTAAAATAATACGAAAATATAAAATCAACTCTGGTACGTGATTATTTAAGCAAAAAGGAGGGGTGTCATGAATTATAGTCATACATTTCCCTGCGTCATTAAAGCAGTCTAACCATCAGCGCGTGCACATTTTGAAATGCACAGTTGCACCGGTGCTCAGTGAGCGTCGCTTTGTTCCCACGCAGAGCATGCCCTCCATGAGCAATGATCGAGTGGCCCTGTGTGCGGGCTGTGGGGGAAAGATCTCGGACCGCTACTATCTGCTGGCCGTGGACAAGCAGTGGCACATGCGCTGTCTGAAGTGCTGCGAGTGTAAACTCAACCTGGAGTCGGAACTCACCTGCTTCAGCAAAGACGGCAGCATTTACTGCAAGGAGGATTATTACAGGTAACGCTCAAACGGTCACGGCTGCTGAGAAGAGTATGGCAAGCGAAGCAGCGGTGATGTTGGCCCACGATGAAATTAATTGTTGTGCTACCTCACACTGTCGTTTTCCAATAAATAAATAATAATAATAATAATAATAATACCAATAACAATTAATATTAAATTATAACTTATTAATGGATACGTTTTGCGTAATAAAAAATTACGGACATTTAAATCACAAATCACCCACCATGGAATAAATTCGACATTTGCTTTTTGTTTGATAAAACGCAGTCACAAATAGACGGTAATTTTTTCCCTAATTATGCGTTGTTTACAATAAATAAGTGCAATTTTCGTTTGAAGACAATGATAAATTCTACCACCTTGTTTGTGACACTTATTTCGCTAGTGATGCATTATTTTAGCCTACAGTTCCAACTCTAAAAAGTTTTCCTCAAGCTTCTTGAAATTTACTATTATGATTACATTTCAATATCCGAAGTCTTCAAAATTACTACTAATAAAACCTATCAACCTTTATTTAACCTATCAAAATTATTGCAAATTTAATAATGCCAAATGAAATTGTATTATTCGTTTTTTTTCTTCGTGTGCGACTTAGTCATTTTAACGCACACTGACACGGTTCCCTTCGACAGGAGATTCTCGGTGCAGAGGTGTGCCAGGTGCCATCTTGGAATTTCGGCCTCGGAGATGGTAATGAGAGCGAGGGATTTGGTCTACCACTTGAACTGCTTCACCTGCACGACCTGTAACAAGATGCTGACGACCGGGGACCACTTCGGCATGAAGGACAGCTTGGTGTACTGCCGGCTACACTTCGAATCGCTCATACAGGGGGAATATCAAGCGCATTTCAATCACACGGATGTAGCTTCGAAAAGCGGAGGACTGGGAACAGCCAACTCGCTGGGACTGTCGTACTATAACGGCGTGGGCACTGTGCAGAAGGGGCGGCCGAGGAAACGAAAAAGTCCCGGACCAGGAGCGGATTTGGCGGCTTACAATGCAGGTAGGTGTATTTTGTTCTTATCTGCCACTCACTCCGCTGAAAACCGTTAGAAGTGTAAAGAGGACCCTTACGTGTCATTAGAGGAAGAAGGGAACCACCTGTGTCACCGGCAAATCAGCATCCACACCGGGGTTGGCGACCAGCGGTATATAAAATGCTACCTGTTTCAATAGCCCAGTAAATAGGGTGAAGAAACAGCATTCAAGCGGTTCAAACAAACGCGAGTGCCCGGCCGTATTAACATATAATGAGTAGGATGGCGCTTCCTCATTGTACATAGGAGTAAATTGAGACACGGTTTTGATGGAGTCTGAAGTCATGCAATTAAAGGGGTAACGTTAGCCAGTTATTTTGTCTCTGCTCCCACACTTGATTTGGTAAGCACACTATTATCTAATTCTGTGGACGGGATATGAGGCACACCCCAAAACAGAACCTCAATTTTGACTCAATTTTGTTTGTGGGGCTGTGACACATTGTAATAATACTAATTAAAAGGGCAATTAAACCTCTGAAACGAAAGTATTATTAATAGAAAGCAATGCACTGCAATTAGATGAGAATCTTGTGTTTTTAAACGCCATATAATGAAACAAATGAATGCAATAATATACTCATTAAGGGCTCGTTAAGGACACATGCATTGTTACTATAAGTACCTAACTCACTTAAAAGTCGACCTCCGACTTTCATCGGGTAATATTCGATCCCTGACATATCAGCATATTTAATGAGGGGGAGGGGTGAAGCTTTGGCTGTTGAGATCTATCATCTAAAAACGTCACTTTCAACGGAGGAAACGTATTTGTTATTATGTTTTATTATTGGTTGATATGGTATGAGGACTTATCTCACTTTATATAATTTTTCAGCACGCGTGGAGTACATTTTCATCTGATTTTAGTAAATCACTAGGGCGCGTGCCCATTAAAGCTTACTCATACTATCCACATGTGGTTATGTCGAACATTTCAGCTGGAATGAGACAGCTCTGCACAGACTTTTATAGATCAGCCTGTATCTGCGTGAGACACTGAGTGGGCCGCAAAGACTAACGGAACCACAGTGTGTTCGCCTTGAGACATAAGCCAGGGACAGCTGATTCTTTCTGTACTGTATTAATTTTCAGCTGGTCAGATTTGTGTAACAGAAAACTTTTATAAGCACATCAACCCTGTTATTCGTAATAAATATAAGGCATAATTGCAAAGTACCCCAATTTAGGTCCGTAAATCTATACTTGATATAACTTTTACACGAGTTTGTGTGCGCACCTCTTAATGCAGTTGTTAATTTTATGAATGTTTCAGCCGCCGGGATGATAAATTTAAGTTAGTAGAGATTTTTTATTACAAACTATCGTTTTCTTTTTAAGGATGTTGTAATAGTTGCGTTTAATTACTGTATTGCCGAATTTAATCATCGGGTTTTTTATTATTAAAAAAAGCTTTTCTTCTTAAATTGCTGGGTGTTATTTTATTTTTCAGACACAATTTCATGCTTCATTTTTTTATTATGTATGCTAATGTTCATACTATTGAAATACATAAGAACACGCTGTGATTAATACAAACACTCGTTGTAATAAATACATATTTTAGGAATAAGTTATAATGCTGTTGTTGCTTTCCAATAGTATTCGATAATATAGGTTCTTATAATAATAGTTTTGTTTTATGAAATGATTTTACAGAATAGAAGCGGGTAACATGAGCCTGGTGGAATTAAGATCTGTTCTTTGCCTTATTATTATCATTATTATTATTATTACTATTAACTTCGTTGGCCTTGATACTTATAATAAATAGCAGTAATTAATGATGAATAAGGCGGTGTTCCATTGAGTTCACGCATTTCTTTTTGTGCCGTTTATTGGTTTAGCCCTCAGAAGCTTTGTTTGCGCAGGCAGAAGTCACTCACTGGCTGTTTCCAACACGCCGATGCCCCTCTTTCCATTGGTTCTCCTAAACTGCGAGTGGCCCCTCCCTAGCTCACTGGGCCCCAGTGTGTGCTGAGGGGTGAACTGGAGAGTTTTAGACGACTATAGAGACTGACAAGTGGAAAATGGCTTAGATGGAAGCCGGAACTTCAAAAAGATTTTAAAAGAGTGAGTGAGTGAGAGAGAACTCCTGTGATCTGAAATTTCTCCCACCGTAGTCGCTTGTATAATTGTAGTTTGATGGGTTTTAGGTCAGTAAATCAATGTCTGAAATCTTGTTGAACAGACGCACCTGTAAGAAGTCCTGAATAGATTTGGCCCGTACACGGTTTTTGAAAAGCCTCCCACGGTCTCGAGCAGTCTATTCTGTCCTTTCACGTATGGCCAGATGCGCGGCGTCGACGCTGCGCCAGGGGTTCTACTTTGTCGTCTCAGGAAAGGGTCCTAAGATATAAAGTTACAATTAGCCGATAGAATCCTAAATGTGTAAGAGTTGGACTAAAAAACGCCACAACGACACTGCAGTAAAGACAGGCCTGCTGCTGGTGGCGGTGGTGATGATATTCCGTACGACGAAGAAAATTGAATGATATTGGATTAGTTTTAAGACAATATTTAATTTTTTAATTATTTTGCACTATATATAGACATATTATATAGGCCAGCAATATAATAATAGCATAATGGTATAGTACCATACGTCTATATAATATGTACATTATTTGCATTCGCTTATATATATATATATATATATATATATAATCTGATTTAATCCAATCAAAAGTCTTGGACAGGAAAGCATGTCATATCATATCGCCATAAAACTACCGCCGGCTCCCTTTTATCAAGTGCCCGTATTGCAACTTCAAGTAGCGCATTGTTGCCTTCATCTCAATTCCATTAACGAACCCTCCAGTGCCATTAAAGACAATTTGAATAATACAGTCAGAATTAGTTAGAGCATCTGCTAGTTCATGAGCCACTCGCGACTAGTTAAAAAAATATGTCCCTGCCTCATCGAAAATATTTTCGCCGCCTTAAAATTAGCGAGTACGAAATTTAAACAAACAGAAGCAAAACAAACAAAATGAAGTAGACTAACGTACGCCATTTAAAATGTTTTTTCCCGCTTAAATGACTTTATGATCTCTAAATTTAACAATTGCCTCGCACAAAATATCAAAATATTTTAACAGTAAGCCAATATTCATCTATCCCACCAACCAGGAATCCATTAAATGCATTGCTGAGATTTTGAAGGAACTTAAACTTGTGTATTGTAAAATCGAGCAGCATAGTTTGAGTAAGGTTTGTTTATTTCCTAAATGTGAATCTTTTTGTAATATATTTTCTCTTTCACACCCGAATTTAACTTATTTTCTCTGTCCAGAGCGTGAATGATACGTTTAAATAATGAAGGTTTAGCGTAGTTTATTAAATTAATAGTTAAACGGTGTGCGGGCGGTACGGTAGTGATGGTCTCCTTCAGGAGACAGAAAAGGTTAAGGTGTGTCGCCTGTGGTCCCCAGTTTAGTCGTGTTTAGTGCTCAGCGCTCAATCAAGAATTTACCAAAGCTGTAATTACGACAGATAACATATCTTGACTTCGTGTCGGATATGGGCTTTTTGTTCCACATTTCCGGGCAATTTCACCATCCCGTGTTTTGATCATATACGACTGACACTAATTTGGGAAAAAATTAACCTTCTCTAGTTGTGGTTAGGGACTGTGCCTCAAATGCATTTTCCTCCAGTACATTTAAATAAGCAATTATATTATAAAATGTTATAAAATAACAAAATATTCGCTAATGAAATTGTTTAAATATTTTCAACAGATTTGGGAGTGCCGTGAGTACGAATGTAAATTGTGGTGGACATAATAATGAAATTTTAAGGAGGTTAAACCATGAACCAGTAACCATGTGTAGAATGTATTAAAATTTGCAATTATAGGTGATCGTTCGCTTAGCATTTGTTATATACGATTGTATTTTTGCGGTCGCTATTGTTATTTGAGTAAAAGTTGTAAAGCGCAATGGATAGCATGCTTTGGAACTCTGCTGCCCTCTTGAGGGGGTATAATGGATAGACGCGTCTCGACAGCAACAACATCGAAATTTGTACATAAAAACACATTTTCTTTTATTTACTTGTTGTTTTGAAAGTTGAATGACAGATGACCATTGTGCGTGGTATAATCTGTAAATTAGCATGCTTCCGATGAGCATATTCAATTATGATTTCGCACATAAGGATGTGTTGCGTTGCATTTCAATAACAGGAAAATCAGTCTGTATACGCATAATTAGTCAATAAAAAGAAAAACTTCAACATAGACATGAAGGGAAATAATGTTGTGTAAAATACACATATTTTAAAATGCAGCGTTGCTAAAGGTATCTTTATAAAAAAAAAGTGTGATTTGATTTGACCATGGCACTCCTGTAGCAACACTGGCCTAATATTGTTTGCAATTGTTTACAACTGTAGCGTTGAGAAAATTGCAGGGTAATTACTGAAGAGTGTTGCTTTGTGAATTGTGAATCAATAATATTTTTCTTTTTCACAGAAAATATTTCTGAACTGTTACACATCCAGCAACACTTAAATCCCTGCCAAGAAACTGTTCGGCGGGAAAAATGTTTTAGTGCGTCTTATCTCTTTTCGTAACCAAACATCCCTGGAATTCAAGCGAAACATATTTGTTTCCGTTTATCCGCTAATTATTTCAGCTCTTCCAAGTCCCTAAAGTCCCCCTTTTTCAGAACAAAAATGTAATTTAACAGGAAAGCATGAAACGAAAAAAACACCTACATATACATAAATTTACGCAAACACACACTTAATTACATCTACAGCATTATAATACATAAAATATATCATAGCCTTAAATATTTGCACAATAGCATTAGTGGGTTGTTCATTCCTGAAAGTTTAATTTTGTGAATTAACTTTGACGCCTTTTTTGTCACGACGGTGGATCGTTGTTTCTTTTAACGCCGACCCGCTGTCGCAGGTGTCCAGGTAAAAGCAGCCGCTCACCCCAGACCATCTGCCGCCTCATCGCAGCCCACTCGGGTTTGGAGTAAAAGATCTCTGAAACTGGTTTCTACATGGCAAATCCGGCGAGGGGGGATGGGGAGACATCCGCTAATTACCAAATGTATGCCCGTCCGACAGACAGACAGACGGTGCGCTCCCGTTCCGCTCCGGAAAGCGGCCCCGGTGGGCAGCGTGGGCCGATCTCCTCATCTTATTTCTGCAGCCCGACGCGCTTCCGATATGCGCATCCTGCGAGCGGCACCTGGCTGACGTGTCATGCAGCTTTTAGGCAGGGCCTTGATTTCCAGGTTTATTTCAGTCCTCGGGACAGCCGCAGTGCGATAATCTGTCCTTAACTGACATTTATATAACCCTCAACCTCCCAAACACATCACATCGCAGAACACTTCATACTATATAAATACTGTTTTATCACTTCCTGTCCGTTAAAGTGTCTTTGCAGTTCTTTCAGGCACAAGTAAAATTATTTCAGGAGTTTTCAAAATTTATTTATTTATTCCAAAGCTACATTTCGATTGAAAACGAGGTAGAGAGTGACAGGGGAAAACGACGTTCTAGTCTGAGTCTTAGCACTCCGAGCTGAACCGTGACAAACCGCGCCGTACCGAATGCGGACGGCTGTCGGCGTGTCTGACAGGTCAGGTGCCGAAACAAAGAAGATCCCCTTCTGAAAAATGACACACGAGAGAAAAGTTAATATCTAAGTAGTAACATTTAATTGGCAACAGTAGTTGTTCCCCATAGTATAAAATGTCAACGTTTTTCTTGGCTACAAACATAAATGATAAATATTAGATAATCATTTAAATATTATCATTAATTAGTAATCAGTTGATCGCTCCTTGATTACATGATGGCCTCAATGTTTAACACAACACCCTATGCTGAAGTCACACATATGATGAACACAGGACAGCTGACATGCGGTCCCCACCATGTAATGTATATATAACACACACACACACTTGCTTGTAATTATATCTTTGTGGGGACTCTCCATTCATTTACATGGGGAAAACAAACAACATGACAACCTTAACCCCCACCCAGCCCTAACATAAGTAACCATAAGCAACCAAGCAAAAAATGAGGCATTTTTACTTTTTTTATTGCATTCTCAGATCTTTGTGGGGACCTGGAAAACGGTCCCAACAACATTAAAGTAATATGTTTTTATCACGTTTTGGGGACTATTTGGTCCCCACAATGTAATATAAACATAATCCACACACACACACACCAGCAGCAGCAACCACGCTCTGGCCCTGTCTATGCCGGCATATCTGACCTCTCCGCCATCTGGCCCTGTTTCCGTCACGCGCCGGGCCCCTGCTCCCGCACACACTGCCGCCACGGTCACACTGGGCTCGGCTCTTGGTCCTTTGAGGGCCACAGGCCACTTTGGTAGAACGGAATGCTTGAATGAACACTGCTGTGCAACTAATGAATAACAATGATGAAAAATAAACATTAATGTAAAAGGAGGTAAGACCCCCAATGAACTCCCTGTCTTTCTGTGTGGCCCCCCCAGCCCTGAGCTGCAATGAAAATGACGGGGACCTGCTGGACCGGGACTCCCAGTACAGCTCCAGCCAGAAGACCAAACGCATGAGGACGTCCTTCAAGCACCACCAGCTGCGCACCATGAAGTCCTACTTCGCCATCAACCACAACCCTGACGCCAAGGACCTGAAACAGCTGGCGCAGAAGACGGGCCTGACCAAGCGCGTGCTGCAGGTGAGAGCCACGCCCCCCATGCTCACCACCCAATCAGGGCCAACCACCCTCCCCATCACCCCTCCCACTCCCCCAGGAGAAGGTGCGGAAATGACATGAACTGAGTTCAAATTGAAATGAGAAGAGAAGTGAGACGAAAGAGCAGGTAGCAGCATCATTGGGGCAGCAGCCGCCGTGAGCAGGGCAGCTCATGGGGAAAGTGGTGCACGGCGTGCTCAGTGGTGCTCAGTGGTGCGAGAGAGCAGCAGCACATTCCACAAGGAGAGGGAGGAGTGAGGGCAGAGGAGGAGGCCCATGAACCGAAATCCGGAGGAGTGGGGAAAAGCCCTCAGCCCTAATTAACAGAACGGGGAACAAAGAAGTCGTTTTGCTTTGATGAACTCCAGTAGCCTGTGACCCCCCCTCCCAGCCCCCATCCCCCTCCAGCCCCCGTGCACATGTCCTGAGCTGTGCTCTCTCCTGATTGGTCCCCACAGGTCTGGTTCCAGAATGCCCGCGCCAAATTCAGGAGGAACCTTCTTCGGCAGGAAAGCTCGGGGGTGGACAAGGTGTCGGACGGGTCGGCCCTGCAGGGGGGCACCCCGTCAGGACCCGCCTCGGAGATCTCCAACGCCTCCATGAGCCCATCCAGCACCCCCACCACCCTGACGGATCTCACCAATCCCACCATGCCCACCGTCACCCCCGTGCTGACCGCCGGACCCCTGGACGTGCACGAGTGCCGCAGTCCCTCACAGACCACCCTCACCAGCCTCTTATGATGCCACAGCCCGCCCCCCCACACCCCCCCACCCCTCCACATGTGGCACTGAAATGGGGGGGCGGCGGGGGGGGGGGGGGGGGGCCC
>JAABNX020000046.1:3535758-3556199 GCA_015163995.2 Mormyrus lacerda
CTACGATTAGCTGGACCAGTCCATCCCCAAACCTTGCTGACACACATGAGGACACACACGCACGCACACACACACACGCACACACACACACACACACACACAAATTAGTCTTCCTAACTAAATGGGGACTGTCCATTCATTTCTATGGGAAAAACCATAATTCCAATCATGACACGCACACGCACACACACACACACACTTGCTCATTCTGTGTTCTAACATTTTCATTACTTTTATACTGGCCTGGAAATGAGAAGCAGTTCCCCGTTCACCTTCTAATCACGTTTTCCGCAGATATGGGGGAGGGTTTTGGGTGGGGGTGGGGTGGGGTGGGGGGGATCAGTGGTACACTACCATCCGGGAGAGTCCCGCCTGGCTTTCCACGATGTTCCTGGATGACTGACACGTCATTAGTATGGTGGCACGTCTCTGGAGGTGCGGCGAGGGCTGTTTGGATGAGGCGTCCCGTCAGACGGCGGTGGGGTTCCCGAACGCTGGGGAGCGGCGGCTGCCTTCCCCTCGCGGCCCCGCCCACCTCGCGCCCGCCAGCTCCGCCGGCAGCTGTCAGAATTGAAGTGCCCCCCCCCTCCCCGGTGGTGCTGTCAGCCGCTGCCAGGAGCAGAGCTGTGGCTGACACCCTCGCCGACGAGCGTTTTTTTGATACACCGGGGGACGCGAAAACAGCCCCCAAAACGCGTGCCGATGTCGCCTTTGTAGAGAACACGCGGCGGGGAGAGTGGAACCATGGGACCACGCCGGGGCCCGTCACGCCACCCGCGACTCGCAGCATGGAGATGCCGCCACACTCCTGGGTGACACCCCCTATAGGTTGCAGGGAGGTTAGCACTAATAACGCAACTCTCACGGGTTAACGTAGGAGCGAGGAGCTGTCAGGCCGTCCTGCCCACGTTTACACAAACACACTTCAGTCTGCTGAGTCTTTACTGAGGCACTAGCTCCAGCTGAAACCTGATTGGCCCCCGGTATGCCCCCTCCCCTGTCACTCACAAATTCAAAACACGTGATTGGCTAATGATAAGGTTGGCCCCTCCGTAATGAAGTACGGCCCCTGTTATGCCCCTCCACCCTCCAAGACTGGTGTCCATGCTCCCATCTTTTCGTACGACGTATGATTTAAGTGGCAATCGCGTGTGTGTGCCGTGTTCGTGGCTTGCTGATCACAGGAATGTGCTTCTGCTTGTAAGCTAATTAACGGCACCAGGCCCTGCCTATTACTCGTGTGTTTAGCAGACTTTTTTTAACGATCGCCACAACTCTGTGTCGATCCACCCGCAAGCAGCCAGGGGCACAAATAGAGGAGGGATGGGGGGCGGGGGGGTTATGGGCAAATCAATGGCCCTGCCTTCCTGAAGGAGCTTCACCCCCCCCCCCCCAGGATCTCCAACTCCTTAATGGTTCATTCCAGCCAATATATCCGCTCGATCTCCCCCGTTTCCCCTGTCAAACGAGGTCGGCCGGCTTCCTGTCGGATCAATTATTTCAGTTTGCGGTTAAAAAAGAAGAGATGAAGGAGGAGGAGGGGAGAACAGATAAACAATTGTGAAGAAAAGTGCAAGGGCAAGAAACGGAGTGGGCCGAGAAGCGGAGCCTGCGGAAGCTTCCCCAAGCCGGTTCACGTCCCCCGGCGGTGATTGGGAGCGACGCCATCGCGGGAAAGTTCATCATTGCCAGCGAGGCCATTCGTCTTTCCCAGCCAAGCCTGACCCACTGATCCCGCCCCCCCCCCATGCCACACTGACTGCTTAATTACGCCGTTATAAATCAGTTGAACTCCTGACACCTGAACTTCATTCCCGGTGAGCCTGGAAGAGACGCAGGCAGAGACTCACAGTGTCCCCCAGCCCCCACTGAGCACACAGGGTCACCCCAGAGGAGCCACCATCACGAACCTGAGGAATGATGAAATCCAAAAATGATCTCACACACGACTCTGAAAGGAAAGTCTGCCTCATCCAGTTATTTCCAGGCTATAATTGGGCCAAATGTATCTTGAAGGGTGTAACATCATCCATTCACTGCTTATCCAGCATCAGCCCAGAAGAACGGAGAATAAGCAGGGGGCGTCCTGGAGGGGCGCCGGACAAACGGCTGACCCCGCGCTCCGACCCCGAGCTTCGCTCTCACCTGTATGCATGGGTTGTGTGAAAGCTAGATAATTTCAATGTACTTTAGGCAAATAAAGCATCATTTAATTTCATCAGAGAGTGTGACTCAAACATTCACATGCATAATATAAAGCATTTCGAAACCCTTCGCTGCTGAAAATGGAGCAGGGATGTTTGTATTAGACTGCTCTCTTCAGGTCGCTTTCCACACCGTGGTGAGTTTCACCAAACCCGCCAAACCTTCCCTGTGTCAGATGGACCCGCCTGCGACAGTCTGACTGGTTTATTTATTCTGAATCCCTGCTCAACTCAGTGGCTGAGAGGGTTATGGTGCTGGCGGGGGTTGGGTCGGGGGTTTGGGTCCCACTTCCCTGCTGCGTATGTGCAGTTTGCATGCTGGTTTCTGTCCAAAGACATGCAGTTGGGGTAATTGCTGTCTCTATAGCGTTTGATAATGTGTTTGTATGCCCCGAGATGGACTGGTGTCCCACCCAGGTTGTACCCCTGCCCTGTGCCCTGTGCAGCCCGGGAGAGACTTTGAGCCCAAGTGTGACTCTGAACTGCATAAGTAGTTAGAATATGGATGGATGGATTTCTGCCTCTGTGATAGCAGTGCTGTGATTGTCTGACACGTGCTGAGCGGCATGTCTCTCACGCACTGTGCTCACGCTCAGGGGACAGCAGGTTAAAGGACACTTGCGTTCAAACTTGTCACATTAGCACTGGGCACGGCTATGCCTGGCAACTTGAAAATTGTGTGCTTTATGTGTGTGTTTGTAATTATTACATCGTGGGGACCAGATTTCCCAGCAATGTGATAAAAACCTGTGACTTTGTGGGGACATTTTTTTGGTCCCCACAAGGATTACCTCAATTTCACAAAAAACTAAAAATGCCGAAGGTCTCGTATTTTTTTTTTTGCGGCCCCCACAAAGATGAAGATGAATACAAACATGGGTGTGCGTGTGTCTTTGTCTGAGCCCCTCGTGGAGAGCCACGCCCCCTATCTGACATCTCATTCAGCGCGCCGGGCGGCAGTGGGTCGCGTCCCGGCCTCTGGGCCCGGCGTCCCCTGCTCTCCCCCCATTATGTTCTCCAGAACAATGTGGCAGGACCTCCCAGCTCTGCAGCTGTGGTCAGCCCTGAATGCACATCCCCCCCCCCCCCTTTGCTTGCTCACTCTCTCTTGCCCAGCATCCAGTACTTGGGGAAACTTTGCTGCGATTCAGCTGTCACTCACCAACGGAGGCCCCGGGATGCATTCAGAGCCCACCCCGCCCCATTCACACACGTACACACACACACACACACACACAGACACACAGGCTCCCAGGGTTTGTCAGCACCGGCCAATGAGAACAGCCTATTGTTCATCCATCTACAGAGGGCCGGCTCTCTGCGTCTCAGAGAGTGGGGACCAGGGCAAACAAACAATAGCGGCCCTTATTAAGGGACAATGATGCACATGTTTATGGACTCGCCGGGAAGGAACGTGCAAAAGAAAAGAGCGTCAAAATGAAAAGGATGAAAAAATAATTTGCCATGCATTCAGTGCAGTTTCCTTAAAGGTATTCAAGGGGCAACAGCAAGGCTTTGTTTTGCTTGTCTCTTATTTTTAAATCTATCTTGGTGGCGGGGGTGTGGGGGGGTTATGTATTTTTTTGTTCCTTTCTTCCTCCTTGTGCCTCTACAGAAATGTGGGTAATACTCTGGGTAATAAATACTCCGGCTAATAAATACTCTCAGCCGATCGAGTCATTCTGAGGGGAAAAAAACAGCAGCAGCACCATCACACTGATTTTGTCATTATTAACACAAAATAAGGTACAAACAATATTTAACATCCTGGTACTGTGCATATATTTAGCGGATTTCCTCTTAGGCAAAAAAAAAAAGGCAAATTAGTCTAAATCTCATAACGATGCTGGTGTCAGTGCATGCAAATATTGTTCAGGAAACTGCAACTCCGAAACACAGAACTCCAGCGTCAGCAGCAGCAGTAGCGAGCCCTGATAATTAAAGGCCAGGTATTCGGAGGTCAAGCTGCAGAGAAAAATCCCTGCAACTATCTCCGGAAATAATTCATAGCTTTTTGTGTCATCCTCGGAGAATACCATAACTTTTCCAGCCAGTTTATCAGTAGCGTTCTCAGAACAAAACAAATGTTGCCAGTTGGCAGTGTCTTGATTCTGGGTCAGAGTTTAAAGCCAGGAATGAGATTTAGTCATGCTAAACGTATTTTATTTTTTTGCCTTTGAAACCGGCTTTTTAGCGTTGTGTGAGTCCCGCCGCTTTGCAGGGGGGCCGAGCTGTCCGCCAGGCAGGTTGGCACGTGACATCCTCACCTCGCACGCAGGTTCCTACGGGCACTGGTTTCCACTGAGGTTTCTCTTATCACTGCTGAAGTTCAGAAGCGGCCTGTTGTCTTCGTACAGTGTTGGCAAGTTAAAAATACTACATCTGTTCACAAACTGCACAGATATGTGGATGGAGATGCTGATGTATATGTGGGAGTTTACTTCTATGTGTGTGTATGATTCTGTGTGTGTATTGGTGTGTGATTGGTAGTGTGTGTCTATGAGTGTGTGACTATGCACGATTGAAAGTTTATGACTGTATATACGAGTCTGCGTACAAGAGGGTTCATGTATAGCTATGAGAGTAATTCTAAGTGTATGTGTGTATTGTTGTAAGTTAGTGACTGTGTATGTGTGTGATTCTGTTTGAGTGTGTTTGTGTGACTCTGAGTGTGTGTGATTCTGATTGTGTGTGTGACTCTGTTTGAGTGTGTTTGTGTGACTCTGAGTGTGTGTGATTCTGATTGTGTGTGTGACTCTGTTTGAGTGTGTGTGTGTGATTCTGATTGTGTGTGTGACTCTGTTTGAGTGTGTGTGTGTGACTCTGAGTGTGTGTGTGTATTCCCAGAGGCTGAGATGCCTCGTCCCAGTATCTGGGCTCTTTGTCAGCCTCACATGGCCCAGACACATTGTTCTGCCTTCTCAGCATGCTGGGGGGTTCTGCCTCTACACAGGAACAGGGGCTGTGAACAGTCCTCCCCGCCCCCCCCAATTCCATTGGCCTCCTCCCACCCTGGCGCGACCCCCACTTTGTATTCCCCGAGCCGGTCTCGCTCTAGTGCCGACTCAACAAAGTACCCATCTTGGAGGAAGCAGAGGCTCTGAGGGCCAAAGGGCCCCCTTGCCGAGGGGCCCCCCCACTGCCCTCCTCAGGCGTCTATGAGGCCCGATCCCTACATTCCTCCTCATGACAAACCAGGAGCAGCCGCCGCGGGGCCACGTTTAGCGAACATCCGTCCTCTTCAATCCGTTCGTCGTCAGCGACTGTCTCAGACGGCCTCACCGTACTAGCTGGCCCGTTTGACAGCCGACGCTTTCGGGATGGAAAAAAAAGGAAAAAGAAAGCAGGGAGACTTGAAACACCCCCCCATTTATAACGTACACTGAGTATAATATACATGAGTGCCAGCGCACCACCCACACTTGCTTTGATTCTCCCCCAGAAAGGCACTTTGATCACGATCCTGACAGCCCCTCTCGAATCCTCGCATCACGGAGCCTCCTCGCCTCGTTTTCCCGTCTCCGTCTCTCTGCCTGACAAGCCCGGGATCCGGAGGGCGCCCGCTGCCCCCATTCAGCCTCGTCCGGGCCCCGAGGCGTCGTGGCTTCGCGATGCTGGCCGCTCAGTGGGGCCGTCACGCCAGAGGGAGGGGAAATTTACCACTGGGGTTCCCTAAATGAAGACTGAGCCCCCCCTCCAGTGATGATCTCGGAGTCATCGCGTTAGGGTTCACTGTTTCTCACGAACAGCGCTCAGTGAAACAAAAGCATTGTGTGTGTGTGTGTGTGTGCGTGTGTGTGTGGGGGGGTGCTTTATATATTTTGTGTAAATGATGCAGTCATGGATTGCTACATACTTTTTGCAAGTACCTTTGAGAGACTGTCACAAAAGGCGCTATATAAAAATAAATTGAATTGCGCATGTTGTGTATATTGTTTATAATAATAACCTAAGTATCGTGCAGCTAAATTGCCCATAAGTATGAATGTCTGAGTGACTGGTGTGTGAGCGTGCCATGCCATTTGCAACACAAATAGAAACCAACCTTTACACTGCCATTAGCGAACGGTTTAATGTTTGAAATGGACTTACGTGGATTGTTGCCAGCAAGGCAAATACATCAATGTCAAGATACAAAGTAATCTCACATTATATATTCACAATTAACAATGGCGATAGTTAGCTACCCACCCAGCTATCTTTATGTCGTTAAAATTAGGCATATTGATCCACACAGATATGTACTGTATAATTACAGTGTATATATAGCTAACATACGCTTTGTATGCATTGCATAGATACGCTCAGGTGTCCACTTGGCCGCGGCGCCCCGATGAGAAACATCCTGACCGGATCGATGTGCGAGGGCACCTGCCGGCTTTCCCGGGACGACGGCGAGGCGCGTGCAATTTTGTGCAAGGGCAGCTGAAATGTGAGGCAAGCGCGCGCCACCGCGCGTCCCGGGACTCGCGTGATGCTGGCGGGCGGCCGCCGCTTATGAATTATGGAGGCATTTACTGCCGGCTGATGCGCGGCCGTGTTTATACGCAATTTATAGCTGACAAAAGTCGGAGCGGGAAACGCGCACCGAGAACTTAAAAGGCGTGTTTTTATTGTGCGGGCTGCGCCTCGGCACTGCGCGCTTACAGTGTCACACAAACGACTCCCGGCGGACTCTCCTCCGCAGGCATCCCTGTTTCCCCCCCCCCTTTTTTCTAAATTCCTAAAAACATAATTCTCTCCAAAAGTGTTCAGCCTTTCCCAAGGACCACTGTTATGTTATGAAGGTGATGAATTACTCCAATAACCGAGCCCCTCCCTTCCTCAATAACAGCGACAAGAGGGGGGAAAAACGGCAAAGGACTGAAAGTGTTTCAGGCAAAAAAAGAGGATGCGGCGATCTTGGCAAGCCAAGCTAATGATCTGGGGACTGAGGGATTTACACGTTTTCGGATTAGCTTCACTTTCTCGGCTCCCTGCCCGCACGTATGCGCGCGCTGAGATCCCAGCTGTGACCTCTGACCTTTAAACGGGATCGGTTTGTTTGCGGCGTTATTGGCGGAGGCGGAATAAAATACCAGTCTCCGAAGTGAGCCCCAGTCTTTATTAGCTGTTTGCTAAATGCTAAAAGGAAATCAACATTGTTAACCTGAATATGTTCCAGTTTCATTTCTGGTTAGAAATGCTAAACGTTAAAATAAATCAACATCGTTAGGCCCAGTCTGCTCTGGATAATTCACTCCTGGTTTGAAATGCTAAACGCTGAAATGAATCCACTTTGTTGCCTCACTCTGTCCACTCTGTCCCCATTTTAAGAATACTGACTACCACGCATACAGTTTGGGATAAAATGAGCGATATTTGGCACAAGAGCCATGCTGTTATCCTACACCCAACAGCCATCCATCAACAGGAGGTTAATGCGCACTTCCACAAACAATTCCTGTCTGTATTCTTAAAACGGCAAGTTCTGGGTTCTGGATGGGATGGATGGTGCAGCAAAGCGGTGATCCTTGATTGGATACAGATCCTGCAGAGTAGTGGTCCTGCCTGCAGCAGCCCATCTATTCTGTGACAGGGTATTACACTGACATTTTTGGGTGCATACATATCGGGCCCCATATTGCACCAGCAGAAAGAGCGAGCCGAAGTGATTTTGCTAGTTTCATAGCAGCGCATTGCTCATTTTCACGCCATGCACGCACGTCGTCAAAATAGCACATTTTGCTCCTGCTTTCCGCTCGTAGAAGTGGTGTTTTTTGAATGAGGCGCGGCCGGGCACACCGTTCGTCGGTGTGCTGCTATTTTAATGCATGGAAACGATAAACAAACAAAAACAGAAACCACATTGAAAGTCAGTGGTTAAACGGTATTTAAGCGGGACGTTTCAGAAACGTGTGGGCACTACGGACATAGGTACACACTCAAAGTGCACTATTGGTTTGTTTTTATTTTACTTCATTTATATATGTTTTATAATAGCATTTTATAATGTACAACTGTATTATGAGTACAACTGGTCCTTTCACGTAATCACGCCACTTCGCACTTCGACTTTCGCCGGTTACAGGCACCGATGGTGAAATCACTTTTCTGGGATTTGAACTGGTTCTGATTACAGGCCTTACCCGCTAAGCAACGCACCACCCGCCTGTTTGCCAGCCGCGTGTCCTTGGTCAGGGTTGCAGGAGGGTCCTAGAGCCAATTCCAGGCACACGGCTGGGGTACAGCCTGGAAGGGAAACCAGTCCATCACAGAGTGCGATATCGATGCATTGAATCTGTATATTCAGCTTCAAAATCTTAAATTTACTGGCTACAGTTCAAAGCCATATAATGACGTCTTAATTCACTGGAGATAACAGAGATTAAGTCAAGTTCTCCTCTGCTCCACAGTGTACTTCCTGGCAGTTTGCTGCTGTCTTGTGGACAGTTGAGCACATGAGACATGACAGTTCAGTACATGATCATTTGTGAGGCGTCATTTCTGTCCATCAAGTCCGTGCAGAACGCTGACATGGCGCTGATCTCGCCCATTTTCAGCACGTCTACAAACAGCGCCATGCCCACTGCCTCCTCCTGCACTGGAACATCTTGAAGAATAAGGACCAGAGAAAAGTAAAGACATGATGAAAAACTGATAGAACGACAACAAATGAAGCTGTATCACACATACATATATTTTCAAAAGTAGAATTTATGGAAATATAAAGCTGAAAACAAACTCATCTAACATTTTTAAATTCCATTTGCCTTGGCAGCAAAATCTCAGGCTATAAATACTCTAGACTCTACACTTCAGATGATAAGTAGGTTCAGAAGGGACCGCATGAATATATCGACATTGGGACCAAAGCTGTATCCCTGGGGCCTGGTATTTGAGAGGAAAATTCACCTTCCAACCTCACACCCACCGGGGACTGAGACAAAGAACCAGACATCCCAGTAACCGTGACGACGTCGCTGAAGCTTCCTGCTGCATTCAGGTCACTGAGATGTGAAGGCTGGTTTCACCAGATACAGTAAACAGGCCTGTTTACTGAGAAGAGTGTTTTCACCAAGAAACATGTAGATCAGATACGGTTCAGGCATGGGGAGCGGCAACTTTAGGGAGCTTCCTTTGTTGGGAGACCACTGGCGTCCCCGATGCAGATGTTTGGAGACCACCCGAACGCCCTGAGGCCACTGTAAATGCGTCAGGTGGTCGTATGTCACTCTCAGCTGACCGAACATATTCAACATGGAAAACAAAGGTTGTTCCAAGCCATGTGTGACTTGCAGTGCCAGAGCTGCATCCATTTTGCCACAGAGGAACAGCCCTCTGCTGTAAATGTTATGTAAAAGTATATATTCTTCTCAAGTAGTTCCAATTCTCTGTTATTGTGTCACTTCCCAAAGGCGTTTTCAATAATTTCAGTAATAGATTGCTTCTCCCTACTACTTAAGTAGATCTATTAATTTTTGCAGACTTAAACTGTACTTTCTTTCAGTTTCGTCTTTCCATCTTTTTTCTGCAGAATGGCATATGCAATATAATTACTCAGAATTCATTCAGCAAAATATCGCCGGTATATATGCAGAGTATTAACATTAAATATTAACATTGAAGAGCTGTTAGCAATCACTTCGAATTAAGGGACGTCTTAGATTAAAGATGGTTGTCTCGTTACAACAAAGTAGGTAACGTGTCTCTGTCGACAGAATGGGTAAAGGGATCTGTAAATGATGGCAGCTGATCTAACGTCTTTCCGCCTTATTCAATTTCATTTTAGCACGTCGCTTTTGACAATTTAATGGGCATTCGCTGTAAAGTTCCCAGCGCATTTTACAGGTTCCCGGTGTCTCTGAGACCGAGATGCTGAGCATTAACGCGTTAATAACTATTTTTAATGGAGCGCTGTGGAGGATCGGGACAGAGTAAGCAACCACACAGACGCCCGGGAGTCCCGTAAAAGCGGCGGGGTAATGTTGTTTCAGCCGGACGCCCAAAGCGGACTGCAGGGACTGCAAGACAGCGGCCGAGATCCAAACCCAGCCTATGAACTCAAGGCGTTAATCATGTTTCGGGGAAAAGAATGTCAGCACTGACCGCGGAAAAATCCCTCAGTGAGCAACCGGAAACGATTTCGTTGAAAACTCCCTTAAAAACAGCATGAAGTGAAATACTGTTTTTATATCTTTAAAGTTTGTCTTTTTCGTTCTATCGCCATCTTTGATTAATTTATTTCAAGCCAGGACGTTGTTTGACTACAACATTTGTAAAAACTGAAAAACTGCCGTACAGTATTCATTTCCAAGGAAGAATGAATAAATATTCAACACTTCAGTTTCTTCAGGATTAGGCTCTGATTCATCCTGTAATGTAAGTCTGCTGTTTTTTAAGGTGGGCTGGGGGGGGTAGTGTGGTGAGCCGCCCTTGTCTTGCTATAGACTTCGCTTAAGAAAATCATGCAACTGAAATCAATCACTGGAGATTTCTTAAAGTTCGGGTTTTAAAAGTTAACCTAAAACGCGATGGAGACTTGCACAAGGATGCACAAACTCCTGAAGGCAACTGGAAGATTAACTGATGTTTTCCAAAGAAATTGAAACATTATATAGTCCACTGGCAATGGGTCTGGTGTGCAGTAAAGTGATACACTTAACAAAGTTTATAAAATGGGGATTATTTATTTTTACTATTTACCCTCAGATATATGAAACAAAACATGGATTTCAAGAGGCATGGATGGATCAACCATTTAATTTGTTTTGTATTTTATTATACAGAACATTTCCTTATAACTTTCATTCAGCTCATTGCTGTTTACATTGTGGATTATCTCTAAATAAGACCTAACAGAGAAAGCAATCCCTGTTTGGCAGTGTACACAATCATGAAGTAACCTTTATTATTTCACAAAAGAGGATGATGTCAGAGGCAGAATGAGATTGAATGGGAGACAAAAATGAATGATTGCCTTCTTTAGGGCCTGCATGGCGGGGGGGGGGGGTGTAAAGGCGGCGAGGCAGGTAACTTTTGGAAAATTATGGAAACAGCTGTAATCTATCAGCTCGTAGCTGAGTGGCCTGGATTAAGGGCTCATTCCCAGGGTGAAGTGGGACCCTTGGGGGGGAGGACGTAAAAAACAACATGTGTCACCACCAGGGCGGGTGACAGACAGAGACTGGTGTCCCTGCGATGATGGTAATTCCAGCTACCTGTTCAGTGTGGGGATGTGTGTGTATGAATTTGGATGTGGTGGGCGGGGAATCGCTCAAGGATGCAGGGGGGCTAAGAGCAGCAAACACACTACCCTCCCCGCCGCTTCCGCCACTTGATAAGCAGCACTCGTGCTGGTGATGTGTGACCCACACAGTCCGAATCGCCAAGAGGGCAGGTTTTCTCGCCCCTCATTCCTGAAGCCTCTTCGGAAGCCTGCGGGACGTTCCGGAAGTCGAGAAACCTGTGGACCGTGAAACGACGGACCTCGGAGAGCAGTCCCAGTGTGCTCTGGCATCTGCTTTGATAAGTCAGTCTGTTTTTTCTCAGGTAGGGGCTTATTGTGCAGACCCCAGTGGCTCGTGCGTTTGAATCCGGCGTCTTCACCCCCCTCCTCAGGCATCGCCGCAGTCTGCACTGACTAACAAGGGCGGCCGGCTTCACCTGTTCTCCCATTTTGTGTGGGCCTGTTCCCCTGAGCCGGTGTCTTAGGCCTGCGGACCTCATACGCTCCTATTACTGGGGCCGTTCCACCCTATTACCCTGTGTGCCTCCCCTTCCAGCATCTCTCAAAGCCAGAAAAGGTTCGCAGGGAGCAGCTCGGCTACAGTTTGTTCACTCTGCTTCCCTTTCGTGTGTTAAGAAGCATTTTATTGTTTATCCAATGTCAGACCACCTGCTTTTTGCTGTGAGAGACTGTGCTTCATGCACACTTTGCCAGTGTGGGGTTATAATGCAAACAGACTAAACCAGAACAATGTGAATATTTAGACAGCTCGTATTTTTTCCATCGAGCACATAAATAAAACATTTCCTGAAATATGAAGATAAAATATACATTTGTTATCCTTTCATCTTTATCCAAAGCTTTGTGTTCTTTCAGATTGGGGGTGGCAGTTACCAGTGCTCGCCAGCAGGTGGAGCAGTGGCTAAATCAAATGAGCATGACACCTACCAGTTGGTAGATCTGCATATGAGGAGGCCCACTCAGGCACAATGGCAACTGAAATATCCTGTTGGGTAGGTGTTTATTCAGCACCAAACGAATAACAATTTAGAGAACGTACCGGATCCTTGAATGGTGGTTCCGAGTCACAGTTTTCCTAACCAAAAATAGGAAGGAGAAGCGAACAAATGACTACAAAAGCCCTGGTCATTTTCACTTTCTGTGAAAATTAGGCTGCATTTCATTGCTGTTCGGCCAAAGGTAGCTGTTTTCTTCCTGATAACTGATACAATGCATGGCACATCAGAAGATTGTAACTGACAGAATCTAACTGGTTTTAGGAACCACCATATCCTGACCCCATCTGGCTTTAATCTTATCTCCCTGGCTTGCGTGTCAGTGTAAGTCGATACTCTTTGATATGTAACATACAACAGTGTCTCTAGAGAAGACCAGAGAGTCAAAGAGTGTGTCTGTGTGTCTATATACTGTAATATTTATGCACCCATTTTCCAACCATTACAGGGTCACAGGGAGCCCTGCCCCATAGCACAGGGGCGCCTGCACACAGACAGTCACACTCCATGGCGATTTAGAGACGGCTGTCTACCTACCTGCATGTCTGTTGAATATATTGAGTTAGTAGATTGGAGATAATACTGATGAAAATACAATTCAGCCTTTCAGCAACACACAGCACGCTTTACCAGGCGAGATATACGCAAAGTCCTGTTAAGCTCAAACATACAGGGATTCAACTCAACTAATTAAAGCAAAACCCTAATTCCTTTGTAAATTTTATAGAAATTTATAAAATATATTATTACATTAAATACACTGACCACATCTCAGCATGCATACACTGATACAGTTCCTCGCCTCTGGGTGTTTCCGTCACTCGGTCAGGATGGCAGTTGAAGATGCCCTTATAATCGACTCCGTCAATTCAGTTTATTTACACCATGCTAGGCTAATGTCACACAGCCTCAGTCTGGATTTAAGTACTGAGAGTATCTCACATGTGCTGGTAGGTTTTTCCTGCGACGAGGAGCTCCCTACTGCCAGTAACCTCCTACAAACAGGCCGCTGTTACCTCAGGGTCCCTGGAGTAAAACTTATAGAACCTACGCTCATACTTAATTACTGAATTTCCATTTAAATTATATGGCTGCCACAGAGGTGCATTCTGGGAGTGCTGTGCTGTATATCACTGACGTAAACTCATCTGTGACATTCTTCATACGATTGCTGGGGACCGTGACTCTGTGATCACCCCCCCCCCCCACACACACACACACACACACACATCACCAACTGGTGTGGTTTAATTGCCATTTAGGGACACAAACACATTGCTGACAGTACATTTTATTTATCAGAATCAGAATGAAATTTATTCTCCTAGCAGAACCATGTGTGAAGAATTTTGGTTGTTACAAATGTTGTCAGGACAGACAGACACGGCTCTAAAGACAGAAATACAGGAAGTGAATTAATATAGAGCTGAAGAGAGGTAAATAAGCATTAGGTTATATACATATATAAACAGAAGAACAGAATCTAAAAAATTAGATAGTAGTCACAGGAAGCCTTAGGACACTTGTTTAATTCTGTAACAATGTTTCAAATATATTGGTTTCATTACCAAAGTCCGTTGACAAGCAACATTTAACGTATCTGCACATAACGTATGCATAAACATTTTTCTTTTTATTAAGTGTCGTGATTTTTTTCACTTGTTCATTTCAGTTCTTGCCATTTTGCTAATAATTGCAGTTGTGGTCACTGGCTCCCAAAGGGACACTAAGCATAAATCTTTGGCATCACTGCAAAAATGTTACTAATTACAGTGCAGCCAGTGCTTGTCAATGAACTTTTTAACTCAGAACAGATCTTGAATAACTATAACTTGGGTTTCAATTTACTATTTGAAATTAATGTTTCGCTTAAAACAACTGGTTGTTTCTAATGTATGTTTTTGTAAATTAATGATTTTTGTTACAAAACCAATAGATTTGCATTATTTTTACTGAAACGAAGAAGGGTCCCAGGACTTGCTGTGAGCGCTGTGTGTAAGTATATGAACTGATTAAAGGGTTGGAAACGGTAAGACAATACTGAGTAAGAACAAAGTAATATAATGTCGGGATGACAGAGAGAAGAGCCGATGTGCAGAAAGCAGCAGACTGCAGTTATGATGTGAAGTGAGATTAGCGACTGATGACCGCTGGGGCTTTTGGGAAGAAGCTGTTCTGTATCTAGTTGGTCTGCTTTTCATTGGCAAGGTGATAATGATCTTTTGAGCCTGACTGATTAGTCTCACTTGGTACTGTATGCGTTGCAGGCTGCAGCCAGTTATCTTGACCAATCTGACAGTACGCTGACGTTTTCCCTGTTCTTGGCAGGAGCAACAGTAAACCAGGCCGTTCTGGAGGAGGTGAGCATGCACTGAATGATGGCCGGGTAGAACTGGACTAGAATCGCCTGCAGAACCAGAAGGTTCCTTGGCTGGCGTTTCTTGATAACGGAAGTGTCCTTCAAGATGGCTGCAGTCACAGGATAGACTGAGATCAAGGTCTGAAGGCAGGTGCCCTTAGAAGGGGCTTTGACACATCCATGGGGGTCTTTTATGGATAAACAGGCTGACAAAAAAAAAAAAAAACACCCACATAAT
Source organism: Mormyrus lacerda (assembly GCA_015163995.2). Taxonomy (NCBI): domain Eukaryota; kingdom Metazoa; phylum Chordata; class Actinopteri; order Osteoglossiformes; family Mormyridae; genus Mormyrus; species Mormyrus lacerda. The sequence continues at coordinate 3,550,784 of JAABNX020000046.1, forward strand.
GGAGGCTTTGAGCTCCTTGCCCTCCCCCCAAACGTCAGCTCTTTCCTCATATGACCTATGGTTATGACACTTATGGATTGTGCTTAACTGGAACCATGTGGAATTAGAAGCTGCATCCCTGCACAGGACCGACTCCTGTGTCTTTGACCGCGGGATTGGGACGATAGAGAATTAACGGTTATAAACGCGTGATCTGTGCACTGTGGAGCCGACGCGTTTTTACGCTGCACTCGTCCCTGTTAAGGCATTAATCGCGGGTTAATCACCAGCAGCTCGCGTGTGTGTGGTTATTAAAAAAACACACATCCTCTTTTAGTGGATCAGTGTGTTACGCTACAGCGGTTTATGCTTAAAAGTGGCTCCCGCCTTAAGATGTCCTTAACCATAAGCAGCTTTAAAAGTGGGGGGTATACGAATAAAATACGCCTGGTTTTTCCTCTACGCGGACGTGTCAGTAGGCCGTGGACACATACCCTAGTATGCATAGTATTAACATCGCCGCCTTACATTTGGTGTTTACATGAACGTGAAAGGCGCTATATAGACGGCACGGGGGACGCCGCGGAGCGCTGCCGCATGGCGGCCAGGAGCGACTATGCTTGTTTTTCAAGCCAATCTCTCTCCCACCCCCAGGCCCATCCTCCACATATATATATATATATATATACACACACACACACATACACATACACACACACACACCCCCCCGGCACGGAGGAGAAAAGATCGCGATCCTCCAGGGAAGCCTGCGTGGCACGTCAAGTAAAACATGCTCAGTCGAAAAGGCAGAGCTAGAGACTCCCACTAAGTGATCGGTGAGTCACGGAGTGTGTGTGCGCGAGTGTGTGTGTGTGTGTGTGTGTGTGTGTCCGCCTGAATGCGGACTTTCGTGCAGTTAAAACAGAAGTTGCACAACGCGGATTAACGTGACCACCATGCTTTACCTCCATAAATGACTTTCATAGCTCTGCACGGCTCCCAAAATCGATTGTTTTGCCGAAAGAAGGTAGGACCTCGTTACAGCTTTGCATTTAGTCCGTAATTTTGTAATGCAAACGTTGATCGGTCATCGCTGGTGTAAATCGTTAAACTTTACGTTCCGAGACCTGGCGAAAGTGCAGAGCCGCGCCGCACGCTTGCCGATTACGGCCACAAAGCTGCTTCGACCCCAGATATATATTTTTTTTAATCATTATGATTTTTTAAACGTCGTTAGGCTGCATTTCATTTCCTTCCTTCACTTTAGGACGATCGGCCTCGTACGAAAGTTGCATTGCTGAAGCTGTTGTTACAGGATATGAGTCTCAGCTTGGTAAGACGTACCGTGTGAGACCAGATGAGCTTCCCACAGCACTCAGGGCTTCCCGCAGGGTTATTCACGGGCTCCTGTCCCTCGGTTAGTGTCCCCAGGGCTCCTGTCCCTCGGCTAGTGTCTCCCAGGGCCCCTGTCCCTCGGTTAGTGTCCCCCGGGCTCCTGTCCATCGGTTATTGTCCCCCGGGCTCCTGTCCCTCGGTTATTTTACTATGGATTTTTTACTGAAGGTCTCCCACCGTCCTACTCTCTCCTTTATTGTTCTGGAATTCTTTGCCCCCGTGGCTCCTGTCCTATCCCAGGAATTACTGCCCCTGGGTCTCCTGTCCTGTTCTGGGCTTTGCTGCCCCAGGTACTCATGTCCCAAAGCTCTCGCATTTCTCATGCCACATTAGGCTGTCCCATGGGCTGCACAGCAGGAACAGGCAATCAGTAAAACTGGTTCAGTTGCTCGGTGTTGCATCCTACAGCATGTAAACTAAAACCTGTTAAAGGGTTAGGTGGTGCAGAGGGGCAGTGGGGTAACACTGACATAAGAGCGGAGGATTAATTTTAATTATGCATGACTGACATCCTCTCAGCTTGTTTACTCTGATCTTTAAATCGTGAGCCCGGAGCTGGTGACCCGGAATGACATCTCACATTTTTACCCCAGAAGTGATCAGCTGTGCACCAGGGATGCCCATGTCTGTCTGACGAGGGCTCTCTGTTGGCCTGGTTATCGTAGGTGCGGCGATTGTGGGAGCTCGTGGCGAGTGCTTTGAAGGACGAGTCGTCTTGGCAATTCGTTCATTAGGCGTGAAATCGATGTTGATTATTTGTCCCGAAAGTGGCTATTACTTGGAAGTGAGCGCTTCTCTAAGGATGGCTGGTTCTAGGAAGCTTGTAAGTGCTGTAAAAGCTTTCAGGCTTTTACCTTTTTTAAAACTTGCTCTCTCGCCTCCCGCCTTGCGTTACAGCTGTGGGGGTTTAAGGTATGTAGGGCTGGTGACTGAGAAACACTGGGTGAAGCACTGGCCCACTGTCCTTCTCCCAGACGTAACGAGGGGGTGATTAATGGAGGGGAATTTCTGTATTTTTTTTTCATTCCCTTCTCTCTTTCTTCCTCTGTTTCTGGTGGGGGGGGGAAGAGGACAGCTCTGCTCGATGGCCTCTGTCAGAGTCCCAGTTCCTGTATACCCACTGAGTCACAGGCCGGGCAGTGGGTCCCGGAGGGGAGGAAGATGTGGGAGGTCGGGGGGGGTCATCCACGCTATGGTTTCTGTCCAGTCACACCTGCACATCTGCAGGTGGGTCAGATGCCTCCAGGGCCCCCCCTCCCCCGCTGCCACTGTGCAATCTGTTAGGAGTGACGTAAGCGCCATTCTTTCACAAACGGTCTCTCGATCTTCCTCCTGACTGCGTTTTTTTAGGACAGGAAATGCTGTCGTCGGGGTTGGGCGGCCCGGCGCTGAGGGTGGGGCAAAAGAGGTTGATGTACGGTCAGAGAGCTACATGTCGGGGGTCGTGAGAGGGTTAGGTCGCTGACCTCGATTAATTAACATCTGGCTGCATAACCGTCTGCAGCCCCTGTTAGAAAATCGGAGCAGGACAGTGTTCAAACCGTGGGTCATGATGCTGGGGCATAAGCGGATGGTCGTCGGTTTGAATCTAAGGGGCAGCGGAGTGATGTACCCATTGGGCCCCTGAGCAAAGCCCTTAACTGCCAGTTGTCCCAGGGACTGACTGACACTGCTTTCTTGGTCATACATCGCTTTGTGTCTGATAAACAAGTTAAATGAAAAGTAGAACTGAGTCGACACCCTGCTATAAAGGCAGTTTCAGGAATGATGCTGGGGGTGCCCTCTAGTTTACCTTTGTGTGATATTTCTGGTCGGCGTGTGGGCGGGTGGGGTGACGAGGACTTCGTGCGCCGTGTGGCGGCTCGCCGGTAGAGGCCAGCCAGTGCCTCGGGCCGCTTTATGCAGGGCGGAGCTGATTGCTGTGTAATTGGGCGATTTGTAAACCTCGCTGGGTAAGGAAACGTGACTCACTCTGGTTATAACTTTCAAAAAAAGAATCATAAAAGGAAGAGCCTTTTCATATTCACAAAATAATCCCAAGTTGTTCAAAGTCAGTCATACTTAATTAAAACATGTTGTTTTTATAGTAACTTCTGTGCTGCTCGCACCTTACAGGCAGCCATCCTCACATCCGCAACTTCCCTGGTAGTGCACCCGTGTGTGTGTGTGTGTGTGTGTGTGTGTGTGTGTGTGTGTGTGTGTGTGTGTGTGGGGGGGGGCGACAGACACGCGTCTGAGCACGCTCCTTAAAAGGGACACGCCATTTCTGGATGCTGCTGTCGGCCCCCCCTCGTCACCGCACGCCAAACTTAACTCTTGGGAGGCTTGTGCCTCATCATGGGTGGGGGGTGGGCAGTCATGTATTCACGCTCTCTCATTATTCCTTTTGCCCGCTCACGCTGGCCTGGGTTTATCACCATGCCTGTCTCACCGTCACCCCCCCGGACGCGTCCGGAAGGTTGCCGGTCAGTTTGATCAGCGTTCAGGCATTCTGCCCGGGAAGCATCCGGCAGCGGGAATACAGCCATGCAGTTAGAAGCCAAACGAATGTTAATAATCACTGACGGACTTCATCTGGGCTGGAAGCGGTGCGCCGTTTCCGAACGAGTGTGATTGGTTGTCCCTTGACACAGTTTTATGTTCGGGGGACAGTTGTTGCACTTGAACGGGTTTCAGATGTAAGCTCCCGGTTATGTCCCTGATCCCTCTGCTGGTGACGTTCAGCTTGACGGAGAAAAATAGCTGGAATGTTCTGGATGATGGCATATGTATGAACAATTAAAGTTTTGAGGGAGTGAAGCACGGAGTGGACGCCGGCCGGCTTTCGGTGAGGTTGTGGGAGCCCCCTCCGTCCTAAGCGAGACTTTGCCTTGGAACGTGCTTTCTGACATCGCGGTGGCTTTCCCGGTGCTCCTGTGCGTCCTTCACGCCTGCTTCTCCTAGCTGTTGAGGAATCAGCTGTGAGGCTTTTGTAAATCGGAAGCCGCATATCGATGAACAAATTACTCATTTATTTGTCGTCCCTTTAAAAATGTTCCACGGGATAATGCTCTCTGATCCCCGGTCTTCTCATAGATGGATGTGTTACTTCGGTTTAATTTCTCATCCCATCCAAGGCGTCCTCTGCCTCTTGCCCAGTGCATTTTGGGATTGATCCCAGGTCTCGCAGATGGATGCATTTAGTGAATCTGCATGCATATCCCCCATCTCTGGGTGTCATAGGAAGCCCCGGGGTGGGGGGTCAGCATGGGCTGCATTTTCCATTGTGCCGCATGTGTGTCTTTGCTCTATATGCTGTCCTCAGGAGCAGCACGGCCGCTGACTGACTGACTGACTGAGACAGACACAGACAGACAGACAGACAGAGCTGATGATCGCACTGTCATTTCATTCCTCACCGTGAATCATAGCAAACTTCTGTTACTATGAATAACTGTAATTTCCCTTGCAGGCTTCTTCATTTTAAAAGTGATGATCTCTGTGCTTTCATTCGGGGCTCATGTCCCCGCGTGACGATCTCGCTGAGAGAATCACGCAGTATTGCGTGGCTGTGCTGTTTCAGTCTGACGCCGTTTCCATGCAGAGCGTGATAGCTGTGGGGTTTGCCCTTCACGCTTTACGTTTTGTCTGTTGTTCATTTGTGATCACACCTTGACTAGGATTTGGGGGTCATGCCAGGCCCCACAAGCATGAGGCGACACTTCTGGAAGAAAATAAGCCAGTGGATGAGAGAGACGAGGCATCAGTGGCTTCTGATTAAATTTGGATTACAGTAGAAGCGTGATTTATGATGGCCTGTGTGCTCTTGGTGAGAGTCGCCTCGGATCCGGTATCCAGAGTGACGGTTCTTGCTCGGGAGGGGAGGGCTCCTTCCATTTGGTGTCTCCCCCACAGTTGACGTCACCGTGTGCTTCCGATACTCTGTGAGCCCCCGAGTAACCGCATACTGATGACCGCAAGTATGAAGAACAGTGAAGATGGCCGCCATCAGCAACCGTCGCCTACCACCGGGGGGGGGGGGGGGGTACTGCATGCATGACGT
>JAABNX020000046.1:3568380-3578729 GCA_015163995.2 Mormyrus lacerda
CACACACACACACACACACACACACACACAAAGGTACTGTGTCGCTTAGCCCCGCTTCCATTCATACTACTGCATGTGTCATCTTCATTCAGTGGCACTGAATGAAATAAAAAAACAAAAACAAATGGACAAAAAAAACCTGAATGCAGCCAATCAGCAGGGAGCAGGGATTAATTCCAGACAATGACATGGCGTCAGTCATCAGAACAGTGAGCACATCAGTCACTACTGAAAAACACATCTACAGTTCTGCTCTGCACCCTCGGTTTTTGGAATACAGCATGTAACATCTGGGGAAAAGGGAAATCGTCATTGTTTAAACACTCAGTCTGATAAAAAAAAACTATAAAGTGGAAAGTGACACTTTAGCACAAATGTACTCAGTTTGATTAGGAAGAACTGGATCCTCATCTGCTGTGCAATTAATCTCATGTAGGGTGGATTTCTCATGTCCCATTAAGGCTTTAAATCACCATTCACTCCGGGTTCCTTTTTCGCAATGGTGACAACTAAAAGCAGCACCATACCATCAGAGAAAGTATTATCAAACAGAAGATGTAGAGAAGGTCATCTCCCGAGAGCTTGGCATCTCTGCTCCTGCAGATCACAATGCTAAGGAGTTTGCCGACCATGGATCTGCCAAGGTCTCTGTACAAAGGTTAGTGTGAATTGTTGAAAAAAGTCCAGGTACAGCAACCGGAGAGCTTAACCAAGGAGGCCATTATGGATAAAGGTCAAGGAGGACCCACGGCCAAAAGAAACACTGAGAGATCGGACTGATCTTTGCCCAAACTCATCTAGATAAAATGAAATCCTTTGGCGAAAAACAGAGCTCTTTGGCAATGCAGGTCAGCGACTCGGTACAAATAACAAAACAGGGCCTGTAAGAAAAAGACTACAGAGCCGATATTAACCAGGCTGCAGGTTCCTTAGGAATACGGGACCTACATTAACCAGGCTGTAGATTCCTTAAGAATACAGAGCCTATATTAACCAGGCTGCAGGTTCCTTAAGAATATGGTGTCTATATTAACCAGGCTTCCATTAGGCTGTGTCTGCTGTGCTGATCCTGAAATCAGAGGATTTGTGGGGCAATTTCTATTAAAATGTAATAACTAGGTAGTGGGTCCGCTGGCAGGACAATGAGGCAAAACACACATTCAAAAGAACAAAAAAAACGGTTAACAAGGAAAAACCGGACTGCATTAAACTGCTCAGCAGTGAGCCATGATCCCAATCCGATTTAAAACCTTAGCAAAGCCTTTGCCTTCGGCGGACGGATTCCTGCAAACGAGATTGGGAACAAGCCACAATGACGGGGGGGGCATCAGGAGAAAGGAAGCCAGAAGCTGAGAGACTCCAGCAAGATCATCATCAGGGCCGGTGGGGTACAGCCACACCTTACAGGAGGGGGCAGAAAAAAACTACAAGAAACTACATTAGTCAGGACAGCTAAAATGGATAATTTCGTCATATAACATCCATTTAAAATCTCCTGAAGATCAAAAGTTGGTGAATCCTGAATTATCCCTGAAGGTATAATAGGTGATATGCTTCCAGTACAAGGCGGCGATAATGCTGAACATCTCTGTCAGGTTAGATCCTCACCTTCAGCCAGCCAGCAACAATACCTCTGGAGATCAAAAACTCCCCCCCCCCCAGAAACTTTAGTTTTAATTAGACAAACTGAGAAGGAAAACCTCAAAGATTCTTTTGAAAGAAATTTTATCAAATTTAAATAAAAAAAAAAAACAAAACACAAATATACCTCCGCAAAAAGCTCAGGGTAACATATCAAATATAAAAATATGCAGACATTTTGCCACGATCAACTATCAAGATATTTTCATAAAAATTTATTTTCATAGTTTTCATATTATATTTTCATTTGTATCTATAACCTAAAGGACAGAAACACAACATATGTAAGAATATGATTTAAATATGCCCCAACAACTCATGGAAAATGTTTTCATCATTTGATAAACACACTGTAAATTGCTTGACCAATTCAAACCAAATCTCTAAAACTAAACCCTAAAGAGTTGTTATATTGAGTTTCAATGGCAATTTTTGTAGCACCCAAATTGTGTAAATAAATAAACAAATAAACTGATTGATTAACATCAAATCAGCAGCAATTAAGATCCCAAAAGGACAAAACACACTTATATTCAATTAAATGCACTTTGATTATGCATTTGCCACGAATGTAGTCAGTACGTAGCTTCTGTTTTATTTTCTAAGCGTCGTGTTTCATGTTAACATATCCCGCAGTGATTTAAATTAAACATAGGCCTACATGTACAGTGTAATTAAAGTTTGTAGAATTATACCATTTATTCTGCAAAAACCAAATGTGTAAAAAAAGCACTAACAGCGAGTACATTAAAGAGTTTCAGTTTTAGCGGCTTCCTGCGGGTTCGGGTTTAACGTTTGTGTGTTTAACATTTGAATGGACCGTGCATCTTGAACTAATGACCGCATGTAAATCTGACGCTGCCCGAATTCCAGCGGGACACAGGAGCTAATAAACTTTCCACAAGGAGAGCAGATTAAACCATTACAAATAGTACTAGCAATTACGCCACATTGTATACATACAATTATGCATGCATTTTAATTAAAGCGTCAAATTTGTCAAGACTTCCTTAAAAGTAACATTGATCATGCATTTATTTGTACCATTAGTATTTTAAAATGTATCTTGAATATATTAATCTACACCAATGGTGTGTATTAAAAAAAGAAAAAAATTCAAGTACCACAATTAATAATAAATTTTAATTTTCCAGATTTCCTTGTGTGCATAATACAAACCAGAATGTTGAAAAAAAAATTAAATATGTAATTATGCATACATAAACTATTCTGTTGTCACACGCGATTCCCAATTTTAATCGAACAAATTGTGCATGCGACTAAAAAATAGTTAACTCCACCAGTACTATTTAAAAGTGTTAAAAAAGAAATGTCAATTGTCTTGTAAATTAATTAGAATGTCTTAAGAAACAAGGGGATAGAAGTGGTAATGGGAATTCGGGCGGGCTATTTTCGCTTTAACCCAAGATCAAAGCGTTGTTTTCCTTTCGTAGGCAAAGCACTGAAGCTGAGATTCACTCAGATGGACATGATACGCGACACAGGCGCCTGCGCCAGAAACAACCACGCACTATCCGTTTCTTTGCCGAAACAAAGGGCAATATCTGTTGCTGGTTAACAATGAAATCTTATTTCTCTCTCGGACTTGCGGGATTGTGTGAATGTAAACGAGAGGAGTGGTCATTCATTCGTTTTACGAAGGGGGGGGCCGTTTAAGCACTTCACCGCTCACAGACCCTCCCTGGGAAAATAAGTACATCACATTACACTGATTTAGAAATTTCACTCAAAAGTCCGGCGTCAGGTATGATTAACGCGCGCCACTTTGCAAGGGCACTACTGAATACTGAACAATTACCCAATCTCGGCTAGTATTGATACTATACTGAACAAGTATAGACTTTTGGTTATGCTTTAACGTTATATAACATCGTTACTACTTTATACTACTAGTACTACCATTATTATTATTATTATTATTATTATTATTGTTGTTATTATTATTCCCCTTTTGTACATCATAAAAATAAAGGTACATAATTGTGCTGGTGCTCTGGGTCGCAGAAGGATAGAGGGGATTCGGTGGTTTTACCCCCAAGCCGTTCTCCCAAGTTCAAAAGTTCAGCTTTTACGATCTCCTGACGACCACTGACTACCCACCTCCAAATAAAAACATTCCAATTCTTCCGCTAACCAAACGCAACTTCTGCTCCCACCCGCCCCCCAAAAAACAGGAAAAAGAACCCCTTTATGACTCTCCAGGATATCCTTAATCGGCATCGCTCAATAACGGCACTTTTAACTCATCTGTCCGACGTTTAATAGTGTTTAATATCCAAAGATATGCTGAACAACCTCTTTATATTCAACATGCATTTCGATTTCGATTAAATTAGATTTCTGGTTTTTATAATATATATTATTTTGGCAAGTATCTTAAGTAATCGTGTTAAATCAATCACCATCCCTGGCAATTACAAAATATGTGCACACTATACTTAAAATGGATTTCGGGTCAAAATATTTACAATAAATTATTCACATAAAAAACAGGAGCAGCGGTTTCGGAAATTGGGCAATTTTAGTTCATCTGAGATGTATGGCTATTTACATCAAATATTCATTGCAAATGAAACCGAAAAGGGATTGGGACTTACCATTGACGGACTTCACGTTGTTTCTCTCTGAATACTCGAACCCATTTGCCCTGTTCTCTACCTCCATCCTCTTTGCCGGGTTCTGTGCGCCTTTCAACTCAGCTGCTATCGTTATTTTTCCCTTGTGATCTCTTATCTTACTCATATAAAACGCCGTTAATAAACGCGCTCAATGGACGCTCCGCCGCTCCATGCCTACCGCTGTCAGTATACACTCGGCTATCCACGTTCCAGCATCTACAAAAACAGCCCTTCGCCCCTCCAGCACTCGCGTCATGACGTATCTCTCTGGCTGAAATGGAGGGGCATTGTGGGATATGTAGGACCTTACTCATTTGTTTCATTGGTCCACCAGCTACGTATATACTCTGTGTGTGTGCGTTGTTTTCATTCTGTGTCCTTCTTCTTCTTTTTAGTATTTTTAAATTGTTATTATTACTAATAGTGTTATTATTATCAATACTATTGTTGTTGTTGTCTTAACCACAGCTTTTACTGAATCCATAATGTTCATTTTACCCTTTATCTCCCGTCCATCTTCTTTACACCATAGATGTATTGCGCCGTGTTGAAAATATTTCCCTCAGCATTCACAGAATTTCTGAATTCAGGTTGCATTCGTAATTATTTTGTAATATTGTTTGTTTGACCTCTGAAGAATTAAAACAATGTATTTGAAGTATACATGAACTATCATTTATCTGTTTATTTTTATCCATATAATTATATATATTTTTCATAAAAAGGTTGATTAAAGCAACACAGCAACAACAATAGTAACAGTAATTAATATGTGAATAATTTATAATCCAGGCACTGGCTATATAACCAGATTATTCATTTTAAGGATGAATATACAGACTTTTATCTTTCACAAACACAGGCATTCGTGATAATTCACTAATTCGATTTAACGCGATGTTTAAATTATTTTTTTTAATGAAAAAATGTTTAAACATGATTTCAACAGTACTTATCTTCCATCCGAGGTTTAATCAACGTTAATTAGGCCTACCTGCGAACGGCGACGAAACAAAACTCTGGAGTCTCAAGGATCAGCATTTACTTACAAAACACAAATAAATTATGATAAATTATATAGCGCGAATTAAATTATTTACACCCGTTTAACTTAAAACACGGTAGTCCGTTTAATCAATCTAAGACCCTTTGAACCGTCCACCTTTTTCTGTGTTATAATATGATCAAACTATTAATTAGTCTTACATTGAAGCTAATGCCATTCATGTTTTTTTTAAAAACTGTTTTTTATGAAGGATGAATATACGTAATATATTTACGAAATGTAATTTAGTGGTAAGACTTTACCAGTCCTTTGTAAATTTGTAGAGCGATGAGTAGCATATTACACGAGACGCAAAATCAGAAGATTTATTTACACCTTTCCATCCATCCATCCAGACATCCATCCATTTTCTGTCTCCACTTGTCCTATACAGGGTCCATACTTAAAATGCCAAAAGAACGACAATTACACCAAAATTTATGTAGATTTTGTTTTTTCACTTATTGGAATGTGTTCTTCTTTTTCATGCCTTTGAATATGCGCAATTAAAAACACAGAATCCGTCGCTTTAGCTAATCTGGTCAAATGTGTGGGCGCCATACACCTTACCTTGAAACATCAAAAAGTTGATTACATTTATCAACCAGTAAAGTAATATTATGGTAATATAATGGTATGTTTAAAACCACCAATAGAATATTAACGCTCATGACGAATATATCTGAATCACATCAATCGGAAAAGTTTTCTTGTACACTATGCATAGTAGGTGAATTTAGGTTACGTTTACGTTTTTCTCCATCACTCATTTTTCTCCGTTTCCCTACTATCACTACATCGTCATCAGCATATGACAATGGCGCGGCCGACTATACTAACGTGAAATATTTATCCCCGGTAGTTGTTTTCATGATTATACCTTTTGCTGAATCAGCTACATCACAGTGCCAACATTTGGCGCACAGTTTCCAAAGCAACGTGCATGAACGGAGTATCTAATGCCCGTTTGAATCAACCACATACCCAAAGATGTTGTTGCCGGGAATAATTATTATTGGACAGAGGGGGCATCAAACATAATTACATAATTTCTGAGACATCAACACCATCAAGTCAAACACAAGTGCCTCCCTTAATGTCACTTTAACACAAAAATTATATAGGCCTACATTGTCAGAAAAAAAGACTACCAGTTTGTTCCTTTGCTAATTGTACCCTAGCTGTAGGTAATTGTACCTTTTAAGATACAGAAATTGACTAAAATGAAACATTTTTATACCATTGGGGGTACAATAATGTTGTTTGTACCTCTGGGATGTACCTCAGAGTCTATTTCTGTACCTTAAATTAAACTAAAAGGTATATTTACCCAGAGCTAGGGTACAATCGGCAGACCCTTATGGGCACAGCCCCAGTGACAAGAAAAGGCACAAATTGGAACTCTTTTTCTGACAGTGTACTGTACGTTAGACATTGTGAGAAGCCATGCATTCCTGTTATAATCATACAAACCAGAGCCTAAAGCATGAGAGGTCTGCAACCAACTTCCGTGCCATCTGTAGATATCTATGAAATTTAGGTCTAGAAATTAGAAATTGCTTTAATAAATGTATTTATCTGGAATACTGATTCCCAGAAGCTCAGCATTAACTGTTCCATTAAAAAACAAAGCAAAGTGACCCAAGTATGTGTACTGCATTTCCATTGTCACCGAGTTGAGCGGTGCAAGTTAAATCCACGGCAGGTGGCATCCACCACAGAGGATCTTACGGTACAATTATACACTGTGCCAACATGAAGCAGACAAAAATGAATTTGCATAATAAACAAATATCAAACCTAATTTCACAATATTAGAAAACACGATTCTAGAAAATAATGCTGATTACGGAACAGGGGTAAGGTAACTGTTTGCGTAGACGTCCATTCGCGTTGATCTCGCACTAGTGTCACGGTCTTACGGTTGGCCATGACGTCTCACTGCTTTTGAGCCTGTCAATATCACAGACGATCCGTGAAATCAGCTAGGACTGTACTAAATCCCTTCAGGCTGTTGTCAATACTGTATGTATCTGTATATTTAGTACATTTTCTGTATATCAGGCGTACAATCTCGCACTGGAATCTTGTCTGTTTACATTTATTAAACATGGAAAGACCGTATTTCCAAACTCCCCATTTTTTTGTTGTGCTTGAGCTGAGACCTCCATTTGATCCTAATGTCAGGTTTCCTCATCCAATTTTATTGTATTGGGAACCAAAACTCACTCAGTCTTGAAATCCAATAAAGAACTTTCGTGAAATTCCAAAAACTCACCAAGCCTACAAAAATGTTCTTCAAATGACTGAGTTGATTCTGGTAATTTGCTCTTCTTATGTTATTCAATTCAATTAAATTTATTTTTACCTAGAACTTTTACCTAGTGGGCAGTGGTGGCTTGATGGTTAGGGAAGCGTACTTGTAATCGCAGGTTCAAATGAGGTACCCTGAGTAAGGTACCGTCCCCAGGCGCCGAATTAGCCGCCCCCTGCTATGTCACTAAAGTCACATATGGGTTAAATGCAGAGGACACATTTCGTTGTTGCGCACTGTGTGCTGTGCTGTGTTGACAATGACCACTGATCACCAAATTCTAAACTTTACCTTTCACAAGAGAATCACCCAGTTTGTACAGGTGTGTTGTGATACATCAGAACATAATAAGACAAAAACAGGGAAAAGAGAAGACAAAGTAAAGAAAGTAATAGATGACAACAGAGAGGAGGAACCGAAAACTCCCAAATAAAGAGAGAAAAAAACCTCTGGGGGTCCAAGGTCAACTGGCAACCCGCCCCCCCACCCCGGGCATACTGACATTACTGAAAACAGAAAAGAGTGGACATGCTTGCTAAATAGGAGGTATAAACTGTGATTAAGAATCAAAACAAAGTCAATGAGTCCCTTATCCAGGATACCTGAGTGGTGACTTACTGGTGGGGAATTGGATCCTGCAATCTTTCGATTACAAGTGCGCTTCCCTAACCATCAAGCTACCACTGCCCATGTATCTCTGTGGGACTGAACCAGGACTCCAGCTCAGATGTTCCCAGCCCCCCCACAGGGAGCATCCGGACGGTGTGAAGGAAGGCAGAGAGCATGGATGGTCAGAACATGCACTGACACACTAACACTTACGGTGTGTCACGTGTTAGGTAAGCTAAACTGAAGTAATAGGTCTTCAGTTGAGATTTAAAGACTGATTCCAATTCTGCATCCCTAAAATAGGCTGGCAAACCATTCCACAATGTAGAGGCCCTGTAGCAGAATGCTTTACTGCCCACTGTCACTTTATTTATGTGTGGAATGACAAAGAAATCTGCATTCTATGATCTGAGTGGACGCTGCGGTATGTAAACTTGAAGTAATTCTGTCAGGTAGGCAGGAGCTAGACCATTAAGTGCCTTATATGTAAGTAGGAAGATTTTGAAGTCAATCCTGAACAGGAAGCCAGTGCAGGGAACTAAGAACAGGGGTTATGTGTTCGAACTTCCTGCTCCTGGTGACAATTCAAGATGCTGCATTTTGAGTATGCTGCAAGATATTTAATCAGCAGTGTGGGCTGCCAGATAACAGAGCATTACAGTAGCCTAACCTACTGTATACAAAGGCATGTATCAGTTTTTCTGTGTCTTGAATAGTAAGAAATCGTTGTAGTTTGAGGATATTATGTAGCTGAGGGAGCACGCCTTCGATACTGATCCACATGCGATTTGAATGAGAGGCTCGTATCTAAGACGCCACACAGGTTACAGGCTGAGCTGCTGAGGGAAAAGTTCAGCCTCTTGGAGGGGAGAGTGGAGATTAAAGCATTCCAATCCACGGACTTATCAGCAAACAACAGAACCTCAGTTTTCTGAGCATTTAGTAATAAAAAGTTTTCAGCTATCCAGCTCTTGACTTGGTTGAAGCACTTAACTAAAGTTACAATAGATGCGGTGCAACTGAAATGTATATTTGGGTGATAGTTAACATTATGTTTTCTCGTTATGTTTCCTATTGGTAGCATGTAGAGAGAAAACAATAAAGGACCAAGCACTGATCCCTGTGGTACTCCATATTAGACAGGTGACATCGACGATAGACCATAAGTATCTGACGCTTGAATATACTGAACCACTTCAACACCGTTCCACACAACCCAACCTTATATTAAAGTCTTTGTAATAGGACAGAATGATCAACCGTGTTAAAGGCTGCACTAAGGTTCAGAAACATGAGCACAGTCGTGCTGTCAGCACGAGTTGCCATTGTTATAACATTTGCAACTTTAATTACTGTAAGGCAGTTTACATGCTGTGTCCTAGACAGAAGCCTGACTGGAAACTACCCAGTATGTTGTCTGTCTCCAAGTATGCGTGAAGTTGAGCAGTATCTATCTTCTCCAGAACTTTTGACAAAAATAGTATGTTTGAGATTGGTCTGTAATTGCTGAGCTCTAAGGGATCCAAACTTTGCTATTTCAGTAGTGACTTACCATCACTGCTATTACTAAAGGGACGTCGCCTGATAACAGGGATGCAGTCAGTATGGCAGTTATAGGTCTTTCCAGAACTCCCAGGGATTCTTTAAGAAGTGCAGTGGGGATTGGGTCCAGTGGACAAGTGGTTGGTTAGATGTTAATTGTAATAGTTTTAGCTCTTGTTCATTAGTTAATTCAAGAACATTAAGGGTGTGTTCATGTTACGTTTTTTATCACATTGTGGGGACCAAATACCTCCATAATGTAATGTATACATGAACCATACACACACACACACACACACACACGCACAAAGGTTTGTAATTATACCTTTGTGGGGACTCACAATTTATTTCTATGGGAAAAACTCTAATCTCAACACGACGATCTTAACCCCTACCCAGCACTAACCTTAAGCACAAGTAACCAAACAAAATATGAGACTTTTGGCATTTTTAGTTTTTTTTGACTGCAGTCACAGATCACATGTCCTGACAACGTGACAAAATAACAGGTTTTCATCACATTGTAGGACACACACACACACACACACACACACACACA
>JAABNX020000046.1:3581783-3592325 GCA_015163995.2 Mormyrus lacerda
AAAAGATCAGATAACGCCATTTCCCCCACGACTTTTGTTGTATTGCGCAGAATATTGGGCCTTGATCTCATTATCATTATCATGCCCTCCGATGGACTGGCATCCTGTGCAGGGTAGCCCCATGCTAATGCCCCGCTTTCTGTACCACCCTTTTTGAAGATGGGTAGATATGAATTGCAAAAAACAGAAATGGAGGCTAATAGCTGAATGATCAAAGACGGGATACTGCTGCTTGTTTGGGTCTTGCTGGGTCATCATTCCGTGAGGTTTCCTGCACCATTCTGGACAGATTATATTGTGATGGATTCGCCACACACCATGTAACGGCACCGCAGGGAGGGCTATATATATATATATATATGAATTTAATTCTGCCATCTGCATCCTGAAGGAATCGCTGTATGAGCTCGACTCCCCTGGATGATGTGCTTTTTCTTGGGTGTAACACATCCTAAATCGGGGCCAAAGATGTCCGTAATTACGAAGAGGTTGGCCTTTCCTTTAAATCTCCATCACAGAAGGACCTCTGCTCTCCCTTATGATATAAATCATTCTGCACGTAACACAATTCATTCGTGTTCACATTGCGAGCCTCTACATGGACATATGACTTTAGGGATGGATGCGTCAACCGTGTGTGTGTGCGTGTGTGTGTGTAGAAGTACCCACATTATTATATATATATATATATATAATGTTGAAATAATGGACTGGCGCTGAGCCCCCCAAATCAATATCCCCATTCAGCAGCTCTTTTATAAGAGTCCTCAGCAGGCATGTGCTGTCAGTGTATTTTACTTGTACAATAGCTCAGTTTGTCCGCAGATGCTGTCATAGAGGAGCTAGACGCCAGCTCAGAGTGGGGTCAGAGTGCAGATCGCAGCGCGCCACGGCACACATTACCTCTATTAATATGGCCGGAATGGTGCATGGGGGAGCCGTGCATCAAGGCCTGCATTCCTGTCGGTTTGCGTCACCATTAATTTCACCAGTGAGTCTGAAAAGCTGCCTTTTAACAGGCGTTTGAAGGGCTTAGCAAGATGCACGACCTTACTGCTACCATTCAAAGGAGTTCTGCTGGTGTTACTACCGATGGTGCTTGGCTGTATCACAGTGACACGATGACTCGGTGGGTAGTGCTGCTGCTTTGCACTTCTCCAGTCGCGGGTTCGAATCCCCCTCTATGTGCAGTTTTCATATTATCTCCACGATTTGACAGTCTCCTCCAGCAGTCCACGGACATGCAGGCAGGCTAACTGGTGTCTTTGTCGCCCGCAGGTGTGAATGTGCTTTGTGATGGACTGGATTCCATCCTTAGCACTGTACCCTGAACTGCCCGCTCTCTGAGCTGGTCCTGACCCAGTGGTTGGATGATGAACAGATTGAAATATTTCCACAACCACTGACAGTCAGATAAGAGTGAAATGGATAGACAGTAAGGCAGTTGATTCTCCGTCATGTATACTAGTGTCCCGATTTCAGCCTGTGGCTGATCTCACTATCGTTCTGCTCCCTTCTGCTCCTCAGCTCCTACACTCACAGAGTTCCATGTTTACTTCATTCAAAGCAGCTTGCATACCTTTAATCGTTGTATGTGTCTGATTAATACAAGTACTGCTGTGTCGTAGCCACGACTCCCCCTGCTCTTTGGTTATCGCTAACAATGGAATGGAAAAGTGAGGCACTTGCTCGTCCACGCCTACTGGGAAGCTGACCGTCGTTTCTGTATTTCCTGCGGCTCGTGTTTCGGCGTTTCGGTGGCCTGGCTGGTCTGTTCACATGGAGACCTTCCATGACATCGGTGGACAGGGGGTGGGGCTTCCATGACATCGGAGGACAGGGGGTGGGGTGGCTGGAGTGAGGGCAGCAGGAAATAAGATGACCATAGGCTGCTTGTGTGAGCTCATGCGTTTCAGACAATAGGACTGGTTCTGCATGTGCGTGGGTCAGAGGTCAAATTCGTCATAACGCACTCTTCCTGGTCCGCCTGCATTCCATTATCCACAATTCCACCTGGCTGAGTTCCGTGTGGAGTGATTGCCTGAGGTGCCCGGGGTTATGAGAGAGGAAATCACTCTTCCTATTCTCTTTAAAAAGACCAAGTGTTTCCAGCGCATTCCAAGTGTCTGGTCAGTTCATCATCCCTCAGTTTCCAGCCTTCAAGAAGCTGCACTCTCTTGTTACAATGATTTTTATTTCACCATTTGGTCAGTGACGGCACCTCGGGGGTTAAAAGGCCACGGCTTTTGCCTGCACCACCACCGCCCGCTCGCCCCCCCCCCCGTAAGACGTGCTCTTATCCAGCAGACTGCGAAACGCTTGCTGTGAAGGATGCCCTCCCCCTCGCTGATAACAGAAAGGGCTCCAGGGCCACTTTGTGTGATGACAGCTAGTGCCCCCCCCCCAAATAATGGTACTACAGGCAAGAACAGAGACTCACAGAGCAGCGAATGAACCTTATTAGGCTTTTAAACCCTTATTGTAGTGTAGCCTTCTGCAACCACACTTCTTCAGCCTTACACATATTCATTTCTCTGTTGTTGACGATTGAATTGCAATGTGTTTTTCTTTTTATTAGTCAGTTTATTTTCTCTGAAAGTATTGGAGAGGAGGGTCAGCGTTATTTATCGCAGTAATGAGAGCGTTCCGGAGTGTCTTTGGCGTCACGAACAACCACAGACTGAAGCAAGAGTGTGTGTGTGTGTGTGTGTCTCAGGTCAGCAATAACCCAGAATAAAGCTTAACTTCTGACATTAGCATTTCAGCTTTATAGTCTGTGGGGTGGGGGGTCCTCAGGGGGCTCTGCTGTCTCTGCGACGTCCGCAGCGGAGGATCGCGCGACACGGAGTAGGCTGACTGTGCGTGTGATGTGTGGTCGTTGGAACGCAGTGGGGACAGGAGATCAAGGATCAAGGCCGCTCCGCTAATGAGGACATGGGGGGGGCTGGGTGCCCTTGGCCCTGGTGGATTCGCTCTAAAGGTCAAAGGTCAGGAGATGAGGTAAAGCCCCGAAGTGCCACGTATTTTGCAAGATGAACCATGGATTTCCTGCAAGTTCATGTACTGAGTGTGAAATCATCCCTGCTTTGAGTGTGACACAGGAGAAGCTTCTGGATGCTCTAAGCTCACTGCTGCCCTGTTTGCTCCAGCCTTAAATGTGCCACAGGAGAAGCATCTGGAAGTCCTAACTTTTCTGTTTTTTTGATCCGCTTTCTTAGTGACTACGCTGCTGATGGGCTCCATTTCTGCATCACTCGTTTCCATGGTGACAGACGAAGCAATTAGAGAGTGGAGAACAAATATGCTTCACTACTGTGAGCAATTAACACCCGATCGACACACCTACGCATTTCCCGGACAGCAGAAGTGATTGATTAGCTGCCATTTTAAATCCCAGGACTCAGTCTGACATGACATCATATAGAAACGCCCACAAGACACGTTATATCACATTCACGGTTTCTACCACTCTCTCATCTCGTCGGCTGCTCTTTTAACTTTAATTAGAGAATTGCTTCGTCTGTCATAGTTTATTCTAAATCTGCCTGCTTGTTTCATTGAGGTCACTGTCTACCAGAAACCTTCATCTGGCCCGTGCTGGAATTCCTGAATAATTACATGAAATAGCTTGTGCATGACCCATTCCCCAAACGGACTTTCCTGTCTTTCTCCATGGTGCACATCACTTACACCATGCTTAGTGACAGAGCTGTAAAAATGTACCGCACTACATTGCACAAAGAAAAATCACTTGCCCTGGTGATAATGAAATTCTTTAGCATCATCATCATCATCATAGTCTTGTTTTAAATTATGTAAGTTGGATGTTATTTAGCAGATGCTTTTGACTAAAGTGTAGTAGAACTGAGAGTGCGGGGTCAGCCAGTCCCTGGGGTAACTGGGGTTAGGGGCCTTGCTGAAGGGGCCTATGGTGACATCAGTCAGGCAACCATGGGGTTTGAACTAATGGCCTTCTAATCATAGTCATAGGGTCCTAACCCACACACCGCTGTATATCTATAGGATTTGTAGTAGCCAATTCCCTGTCTTAAAAAGATCTTTTAATAGGGAGAATCTGAAGCCCCCCACAATGACATGGGTAGGACATGCAAACTCCACAAACATGGAACCATAGTGAAGACGGGGACCCCCGTCCTAGAGCCAGCACACCAACCCAAAAAAATCATAAAAATAAGCAATTGTAGTATTAGGTGTCTAAAGGTTAGGCAGCTTTTCCTGGTGTGACAGGCCACACCCAGTGTGAAGCTTCTCATTCTAGCATCAAACAGATGTGATCAAAATAACGAAAATTAAACTGGGCCAAATAAGCAAAGGCTTATTGGTTTTCATAGGACCAGAAATGATTTTTGGTGCATTTGAGGCTCCACTGATGTTTTCAAATGGAGCCGTATTAGGCCTCCTTTTACCACACTCTTGAAAAAAACAGGTTGTCTATGGACAAAGAATCTGCAGGCTGCACTTCAGCCTATGGAGGTGGTGCATCATTGAGTATGATAGGGCACTGTGTCTGTGATTGGAAGGTCAGTGGTTCAAATCCCATAGTCAGTAGAATGATGTCACAGTTGGGCCCCTGAGCAATTCCCTTAACTCCTAGAGACTGGTCACTGTTTTCCTACTTACTTTAGATAAAAGCACCTACAGAATACATTATAATGTGTGTTCATGACCCAAGTATCAGACACACTGAACAAAAGAGGTTGTGACGGATTGGACGAGACAATGATTGACCACCAACTACACCACAGAGCACATGGATGGTCCAGGGAGATTGCAGACTTTTGGGCTTTAATGAGAAGTTCTTTGGGGCATTGCGGCCTTCTCCCAACCATCCAGCATGGTGGCGAAGCTGGTTTCTGTCATTGACAGAACCATAAATTCTGCATCGCGTCAGCAGATGCTGCAGAAGGATATCGGCGCCTCCCATCTGTGGCCTGAAACCGAGCAGAAGGTGGGTCTCCACAGCAGGATGAAGATCCTAAATGGCATGGAAATCTGCAGATGAACCCGGTCAACGACCAGACATGAATTCCAGTGAAGCATTCTGGCAAGACCTGGAGTCACTAGTCACGAAAATCTTCCTCCTTCAAGATTAATCTTAAAGTAAAATCAAGTAAAAAAAAAAAAAAAAAAACATAAAAAATGCAAGGAATGCCCCACAGGATACTTTGAGATCCCATTAGAATTGAAGCGCAGGCAGAGCACCTTGTTCCCTTGACAGAACCTGAATGTAAATGTTCGGAATAGGTGGGCAGTCCAGTTAGAAAGGAGACTGTCCTGAGGGGGGGGGGGGGTGGCCCTGCTGAATGCTGCCATACGGACAGCCGGTCGCCATTTGAAACCGCCGTCGGATCAGTGACCTGTATCGGGTTGGCTGCCGCTTCATCATCTCCGCGTGCTGCGCTCGCATTCCTGTGGGATTACCCGTGCTCTGATCAGCCATTAAAATGCTTTCGCGACATAAAACTTATTGCGTTTCTACGTGACAGAGACATCGATTTCGCCTTTTATCACACAAACATACTTTACTAGCTATATATGTCACCTTATGTTTCATTTTCCGCGAAGATATCCATGAGTGTGATAGGTTTTGGATTTTTTTTGACTAAATATGATTCTATAAGTAAAAAAAAACAGGGCCAACTGTCAGGTGAACACCAGAAGTGGAAAGTTCAGGTCCAGAAGGTACAAATCCAGACCAAGGTTTTGTTTCACCCGATCAGTTGAGTACTCTGTGAGTGTGATGGCATGAAGCTCTACAAGGTGCTGAGGGAAGATGGACATTCTGCAGCCAGGGTCAGTATCTGCATGCTCTGATGCGGAAACACTACGGCCATTGGCGTTAGTGAAGCAGCACGTTACTGAAGAAGCAGCTCCACCCACCGGAGTACTACATAAGTAGCCTTCCGAGACGACGACAGGGTGGGGTCTGAGGATGATAATCAAGCCTGTTCCTAATGACATGATTGAATTACCCAGGATATAGGAACAGAGTGAGTTCTACCACAGCCATTACACAGAGGGTACAGAATCACCACTGTCTCACAGAGACACCTGTAAAGTCCTGCTTATGCAGGTGCAAATTGTTGTTTTCCTTGTGATGATATAGGACCAAGAAAGCATGGCAATTAAAAGCATGTAGAAGGCACATCTGCGCCAAGGCGGCCAGTAGGGAGTCGGCGTGCAGGATCGCTTACTTGTTAATATAAGTAATCGTAAAGCGCTGGGGGCGAGCCACACTGGGGGCGAGCCACTCTGGGACATTTTATGTACTGTGGAGCGCAGGCAGGCATCCAGATCTCGCTGATGATCTACAAGCGGGAGTTGAAGGAAAGCTCAGGAGATTCATGCTGTCAGGCTCGGCCCCGTTTGTATTTGTTTTAGTTTTCTAATTGTGGCCAAGGCAAACTAGCACCAAGCGACAAAACACAGCGCAGGACATGAAATGCGGGTCGGTGCTGGTTTATGGGGCTTTAATGACTGCTGAGACCCGAGGGTGTTTATTTCAGCTCTCATTAGCCTGTTATTACTGCCAGGCAGTGATCTTATAGTGTCATAGCGGAAAGGGGTGGGGTTACTCCTCACCAAATATTCTGATTGGTCCATAGGTGGCAAATGAAAGGCAGGGGAGGGGACTGTTGGGCACGAACCAAACCTCAGAACCATCTTTCCTCGAGATGATGTTTGTCATTCTGTTTACTCTCTGCCTAAGTGAAGTGATCGCCTTTAGGTCAGCCGTGTGATTTCCCTCAGATTCTTCCAAGTTTACACAAGCGGTTTGTCAGAGAGCCTCATGAAACGGAGGCATGCGGTTTCATAACTATGGGTGCATGTCTGTAAGACTGTATTATTGTTAGGGTTAAAACCGACATTATTACACTGGCTCTCTGAAGTCAGATGAGTCACTGGATCTGATTATTATAATATTGTTAGGGAAACATCCTAACTCTGACATCTGAACCTCGGATTGTATTCCTGAGGATCGACAGTCGACTTCATATCTCCATCATCAAAATATCATGGAAAATTGGCAATGAAACCATGTTCAGTTATTGGCTAATAAAAAATGAGATGATGTTCTCCTGTGTTGTTCAGTACACTTGGGCAAAGTGTAATTATTTTGCACCCCACACCCTTTGAATCCTCTTAAAAGTTTTGCTTTAAACCGGCGTGGCTGCAGACAGACTGAAGAGAAAGCGGCCCAGTTCTGAGGAGCTTAAGCACACAAGTGGGTCAAGCATAGAGCAACAACCTAGACATGAGCCTAAGAGACTGTAAATCTCCAGGGACGGCTTTTGAATCAGGCACTTAAAGTGTTTCTGGCTCGTAACAAAATGGGATCATTTAGGAGTGAGTAAGAGCATGTTGAAAGTTGCCATGAATTAAGATACCCATGAAGAGAGTCTTTCGGTTGACATGGCACAGGACCTGCCTCCCATTCCTCTTGGGGGGTGACGGGGAGGGGTGTTGACTTCACAAACTGAAACCGCACGGGATGTTAATCTGTAATCATGCGTCTTTTCATAGCCCCCCCAAAAGCAGCTGCATTCCAGCAGTAATGAGCATCTCGTCACGTCACTGATCTGTTTACCTTGATAGGCTGCCGTGCTTTGAAAGTGGACATGCCTGTCTCAGCTGTTTGCCCAGAGAACACAACACAGACCCTCTGCGGTCTCGCGCACCGGCTCACACCAAGCAACGCCCTCGAGACCTCTCAGTTTCTCTAGAGGCATTTCCACTGACCCCTTTTTCACATCTTAAAGATGCAAACTGAAAAACACTCAAATTTTGAAGAAAGAAAACAACCCTCAAATATTGTAAATAAAATTGACTGTTGCTTGAGGTAGCTTTTGTGGTGAGTATAAAGAAGTAATTCACAAAACTGCAATGGAAACTAAATTACCAAATTAATAACTACATAGCACATGATAAATAGTTCTTCAAGCGCTACTAACCTGTGGAAAACCTGCCCCACGTAGAAGCATGAGACACGGATCTTAATCTTGCAGGATGATAAATGGCAATTATTGTTCACGTGATATTAATGGGGAAACCCCCTATTCGCAATTTCACTTTGATTTATTGATAAGTTGCTCAGAATTTGTGCAAAACTTTACCGGAAACACAGCTACTAAAAGGATGCTACTATTCCCTGAAATGCTACTAAGATCTTTATCATTACACTGCAGTGTCAACTCAACTAATTTCTTGACCCTGAACGGTTTCCTCAAGGCGGGACGCTTCACCAGTCTGCTTCCACAATTAATATATTGGTCCCCCCCCCTACAGGGCAATAGTATTTAGCCCCACAGCAGACTGAGGGTAATTGAGACAGCGGTCAAGCTGTCACAGTCAGTCACCTGAAACGAAACGTGACCCCCTGCTCGTGACCTCATAGCGTGACCTCTTTAGGTTGATCCCCTTCATTCGGGTAATTACACAATAAGGGCTGAAGGTAGGGGGGCACATGGGGGCTGCCCCCATAATCTTAGGAAGGCTCTGTCCTTTCAAGCGAGCCGGTCACTCGTGGACCCCCCTCTGAGCAGGCTATGGTAGTGGTGATCGCCCTCCCACAAAGGTGTTCTTTGACAACAATGTACGGTTGATCCTACAGGAACTGCTACAAGTGACCGTTCGAGAGGCCTGCCCAAAAACCACCCCCTAACCCTCCTCAGTAAAACAAGCTCAGAAGATCATTTCGCCATGTTTGTAATTGTGTTTTAATATCTTTTTGGCAGGTTTACTGGATGAGGAGCCAGACCTAAAAGCGAAATTCCAGCCAGATAGAGAGCCAGCCAGGATACTCTTGACTTAATGAACTATAATTGCCACAATAAACACCCAGTGGTGAAAGCAGACAAAGTGTAATGAAAAGATAATAAATATAATGAAAGTGTGGGATGTGTAAATCACTCTGGGCTTTCCAAGGCACAGCTGCGTGAAGATGAATTAACGTCTTTGCGTCACAAATCAGATGTTTGTACACTGTGCAAAAATGTGTTTTTAAGCATATTTAAGCTCCAGAGATTTTGAAAATTATTAGTTTTAGCAAATTCACAAAGAGCATGGCAACAACTGTATCAGTCACTGAGGAATTAAATGCACACTTCTCACTATAGTAACACAGTTTGTGAGAAAAATGTTATTTCAGGCTGGGAAACATCCTGGGCAGGATGCCAGTGTATCACAGGGTGCACACATGTTAAGGGTTAATTAGAAATGCTAGTTTGCATAAGTACAGAAAGATAATGATAAATGAATAAGAAATTAGATACACTGTAAATGTTGCTTTTACAGTGTATCTTCCCCCACATTTTTGTTTGTAACATAATGGTGACTCTGTGCTGTTCTCTGAGTTCAGACTGACCTGGGCTTCATTCCACCGGTCCTGCGAATGGGGGCAGATGTGGGCTGGTCTTTAAACTTCCCTCGAGGAGGACGTCAGGGTGAGCGGTACTGAGTGGGACTTGTTACGGAGGGACATGCTGAGACGTCAGACGATCCAGGGTGCGGCTGCCAGATCGGGGGCTTTATTAGTAAGATTGGGGGAAAAACAAGAAAACGAGACCACAAGGGTCTAAACACAAGTGGGTGGAAAGAAGAACTAAATCAGGGAGTAACACAGGAACAAACACAGCAACTAACAGCATGTACATCTCAACCGGCGCAAACACAGGAACAACCACAACATCCGACTGAAGACTAAAGCAAGAGCAGGTACTTAAATTCAGACATGATGAGGACCAACAAGAGACAGGTGTGGGCAGTAACAAGCACTGAGAACAAAAGCACAGGTGAGGCAATCAGACACTAGGGCAGACTAGGATTACAAAGGTAACTGAATAATGCTGCAAAAGAGAACAGGGAGCAAAACATGGAACCATAAATAATACACCAGTGCATAACTAACACAAAAATGATCTAATGACCATAATGTCGAACGGGGATCCTGGATGACACAGCTGCCTGGGGAACAGGGGAACACACAAGGAGCTAAGGACACGGGATAACCAGCGACACCAGCTGGCCAAACAGGGAACAGTCATCGGTCGGGGACTGATCCTGACAAGAACAGCTCTGGTTTTGAGCTGTTAAAGTGCACGGACCTTCATGTTGAAGCTGGGTGGTCTGGCCATGGGCAGAGCCCAACAGATAATCACACAGAAAGGATGCATCTGGATTTCTTAGGATTTCTTGCAAATGAACAATAAAAAATACAGGCATGGACATATAAATAGGTATAGGAAACGCAGAGGATGTGGTGCACAGGGAGTTCTGGGTCCGATTTAAATTGTAAGTTAATTAATGGCATGAATGGCAGGTGTCAGCAAGAGTGTAAATTACACGGCTTTATTCAGAGTATGGGTATAGTCATGCCCCATGTGACCCTCCCAGCTGCGTCTCTACCTGTTCTGTGTCGCTTTGATGACCTGAAGCTGAGTGATGACAGGCTGTGTGTGTGTGTGTGTGTGTGTGTGTGTGTGTGTGTGTGTGTGTGTGTGTGTGTGTGTGTGTGTGTGTGTG